>JARHVA010003301.1:372500-780000 GCA_037957365.1 Torreya grandis
AAATGACAAAGTGGAATCATCTACCAAACAAGATCTTCTATATTTAATCAAGAAAACTAAGAACACAACCAAGAGCACATACCTTTCTCTCTCATTCTTTGAAACTCACAACACACCAATTGTGGGTAACAGATCACAAAGCAACAATAGTGCTTCCTCTTAGACCAAGCTCCCTTCAAGAACCAAATTAGGTCATAACTCTAAAATACCTATAAGATTCTTATACCTAACCACTAATAAAGCACACTAGCTCCTCCTCAACCCACTACCACTTGAGAAACAAAGAACTCAACTCCCCCTCTGCTAGTTAGTAAACCTAGACCTCTAAGTCTCTAAGAGACCTAGACAACACTAAAGCACACTTCCTTCCTAGATCCTTGGACCTAACACCAATTTATTATTAACATAGCTCCCCCTAGGATTCTAATCTACTCCAAAGGCTCCCCCTCTATCTATACAACCCATGCATATCTATAGGACCTCCAAGAATAGTTACCATTAATTTAAACATCAATAAGAGCACCATAACACTATGCAAACTCACATACCTTTACACTCAAGGAACCCTATAGAACACCAAAGGGATTTCAAGTATAGAACCATACTTGAATCATGCTTAGAATAGACCAAAATACTCATATGGAACCAACAAATCCAACCTTCTTTGGAAAGATATCAAAAAATTGCTCAATTTATCCACTAGGCCTACTTAGACCTCTTGTAGCCCTATCTGACCACTATAGACCTCATAAATCTCTATGTGTATACTTTCATATCATGAAATTCCATATATAAAGTCCATTACCATGACCCCATAGACATGCCAATAATGAGATTCCAACTCATATTCCTTAGCATGCTTCCTTCTTTAGCCCTATTGGCCAATTAAGCTTCTTAGAAGACCAAAACTTGAATAAATTGAAATATTCTTACTTTAAAATCACTAAAACTTTTTCAAGCTACTCATTCATCCCATTTAGTTTATTTGAAGCTTCTATCCTCCAACTCCAAAGATAAATCACTTTTCTAAACATGCCTAAATGACTAGGCCTTCAAAGTAAACCTTGGCCAAATGTCAACCTCCAGTTAATCCAAATACCTAATTTGGATACAAAAATTATTGGTCACCTATCCACACTTCTATACCAAATTTAAATCTCACACTCTATATGGAACATAGACTTCCTTCAGCTTGGTTTTGACTGTCTCCTCCTTGGGTCAAAATAGGGTCAATAGTGAGCATATAAAATTCAAAATTATTATTTCAAAATAAATTTGATACATGAATACACCTAGAACATATCAAAATTAGTTACTATATATTTCTAGGACATTTAATCTCCTATCTACCTCATCAAATTCCATTTTCCATATGCAATCAACCAACTCTAACTATAAAAAGAGCACCTACAATAGTCGACTTGGTCAAAGCACTAAAAACTAACTAAATCACCATCTTCACATCTTCTAATCACTTTATCTACTTTTTATTATCAATATAATTCAACCTTACCATTTTATTTTCCTCTAAGAACACATAAATAACAACTTTGCACTTTGGGCACCTTCTAGGTAGTCATCCTTGCCAAAAAGGTCAATTCTATTTTTTTACCATAAAATGATTCTTTTAGCTGAGTTGACAGAAGAAAAACTCCTAAAATTCACTTTTTCATCACTAATTTACATACCAAGTAAATATAATCTTCAAATTAGACAATTTGACCATTAGGATCACTTACCAGAGATTGACCAAAATTTTATTCTAGGTTCACAGGCCTTTATAGAAGATAATTCACTCATTGAACGGATCAATACGTTACTTTACTCTTTCAAACTTAAAATATATCAACATAAGATAAAAAAATAATAAATATTATTCTATATCACCCTAAGGTCATGATCAACCTCTTAGTCCATTGATCTCTTCATGAAATCCTTTCAAATTAACTCAAAGGATCAAACTTACCCTCATAATTAAGATTATGTTATTAAAACTCAAAACTTATGGCATCTTTAGATCACTGTACCATAGACACCTCCTTGAGATCAAGTATGAATTACAAGCATGGACACTACTAAATTAATACTTTCACTTAATCCATCCAACACTCATAGAGCTCTAAAGAATATTAATGAGATTACTTACCTTATAAACACACACCTAGGATTTGAAGAGACAAAGCACCTTAAAACCCTTAACCCTCTACCTTTCATATCTTAAGCTAGTTCTTCATTTCATGGATCAAAAAATTACCATACAAAAATAAATAACAAGATATATAAACCCTTGAGATCATAATCAAGCACTTTGAGCAACCATTCTTACTGACCAAAAGCTCCACATAACTTTACACGTCACTTATGTCTATCAAGAACATAAACCTTCATATATAGTCACTTTTATGAATGATTTTCTTGCTCAATTAAACATATTCATATATCTCTTATATAATGTATCAATATTATGATGGTTTACAATAATAATTCAATTATTATAAAATTATAATTAGGTCATTGATGAGTTCTAATCCTCTTTTGCTTAAATCAAGTTCACTATTTCAAACACAGACTGTAATAGTCAGCTTTTATTCACATTTATTTAATATATATATATATATATATATATATATATATATATATATATATATATATAAATATCCACCACTTTTATGATATTATACACAAATTCCTCTTCAACTTTGCTTCTTACCTCATCTTGATTTGACTTCATCCATGGCATCTATAATCCAATTTTTACAAACTAGTTTCCTTTGATAAACTTCAATCTTCAAATTCCAATGGTCATATTTTCATACAAAACTTCTATAATTAATTTTTTTGACTTAAAAATGTTCCATAAGCACTCTTTACACCTTATATTACCTCTAATATCATCCTCCATACCCTTAATAACTTGTACAACTATCATACATTCACAAAACATTCTCTTGACTTCTTTGTTAATACAACATGTCATGAGCTCAAATGATAGTTAGAGATCCTTCATTGGATCTTGTAAAATTAAAAAAACTATAAATAGTAAAACATGATCATACTTTCGTACTTCAATAAAATTTAGATAGACCTCAATTAGATCTCATACTCTAGGCTTCTAATCACCATTGCCTGTCTCTCTTCTTTCATGTTAGTTGATCAAGAGACCATCTTCAATAAGCTCTATCATTTAACATAGGTTTGATCTTGGATTTAGCCTTATTATAGTCCTTATTCAACATTTCTAGTTCCAATATGTAGACTACTATTCAAAAATCAACCATGATCTTTACAAACTTATCCATCTCTATAAGTTAAATATATAATGTCCTCGTCACACCTCAAGCTACTTAGGATCACTTGTAGGCTACCAAGCCTTATCCAAAGGTCTAGCTCTAATACCAATTATTTTAAAGTAGATATTGAGAGGGGGATAAATTATTATTCAAAAAAACTTATTCAAATATGATACTCATTCATCATACATCAATCTAATCTAGCAACATGAACATGAAAGTTTATGCATCCAAAGCATGAGCAAGAGCATACATCATATGAACACATCATTTATGTGGGAAAACATATAGGGGGAGAAAACCCACTCTCAAGCCTAAAAAATAATGGAATATAGTCCTATAATTATAATACAAACAAGATACTTTAGACCAGCTCTAACTAATCAAGGAGTATCCATCCTTCAATTTAGTCCAGCTCCAACTAGACCTTTAGCTAGCTTCAACTAGCAAGGAGGCTACAACCACCTAGGTGATTAATAACCCACTCAAAAACCTCTATTATGATGTATACCACTAATATTATTTCTTATACACTTGATTATTACCTTTTGAAGCACATACACCTACAATCTACTTCTCTTCTCTAAGTAAGCACACCTACCTCATTCGCTCAACCAAGTCACCCTTTAGACTGTTAGGTCTAATGACTTGTTAGCTCATGAACTTGATTAGAAAAAAATGAATTATCATCTTTCCTTATTAATTTACTTAATTACCCATCTTTGATCCTTGATTGAGCTCTTTTATTTTCTTTTGTCCACATACACTCTCACTCACACACAAATAGGCTAATTTGACTTTGTATATCTATAACTCCATCATCTAAACCATCTTGGTCAGACAATATACTTAAAATACTTGTATTACCATTATAAAATATCCTCATACATGTATTTAAGTCAACTCAAACAATCAATAAGTCATCCATACTTCAAATGGGACTTATCTAGTTACTAGGTTATATTATGCCCAATTAGCCCTTATAAGTCATTCACCACATATGAACATCTCCATGAATAATATCCCTGATAAAATAATAAAAATAAATAATATAATTCAATTAAATTTACTTCAAACCTTTTCATATCACAATAAGCTCCCATACATCAAATATACTTAGAATTCACCGTTAGGTCCAAATAGACCTATTAGACCTAATAGGCCTAAAACCACTTGCTCACACATTGAGCAAGATGAATAATTTGGTCTTTAAAAAAGAGAAAAAACACATAAAACATATCTTTAATTAACACTTTATTACTCCCACATGGTTCTATAACATCTGGAACTCTAACTCACACATTGAATCAAGCCATTCTAGTTACTCACTAATAGGTTGAGAAACCCATAAAACACTATCAAGAAGAACTAAGGCATACTGATGATTTTATCAAATAAATCACCAATTATTTATATAGAATATATAAAACTTATAAAACACCTCCATGCAATTTAAAAATTCCAACATAGGTCAAATAACCCTCAAACTACCTCTAACATAGGCTCACTTAAACTATTCACATATTGCCAAATAATAGTCATATAAATACTCATATTTTGTACTTGAAAGGATGATTTCAACACTTAAAAATCACATAAGTATATTCTATGAGTATTATATATGAACCTAAAAATGCTGGTTTTCATGTTATAACATCTTCCATTGGTCTAACAGACCAATTCCTTAGGTCACTTTCTCATAGTCTTAACTCAAAAAGTATACCATGATCAATGGTCATAAAGAACACTTTCAAATACTATCAACTTCTCCTGATGGATAATAATGAAACTAGGATACTTCTACTTCAACCCCATATTCTTTGGAGATCTCAAATTAGCTTGAATAACTTTAAACTAGCCATACCAAAAAGGTTACTTCAGACTATTATTTTCTTCTTCAGGCCTCTAACAACTAGGCAAATTTGAACTTATAGAACTTAGACACAAAAAAATGAATCTCACTAAAACTTTACATACCCATTTTTTACAAGTAATAATATTCGTGACACACCCATTAGTTCCCCTAATCATATTTAGAAATCTCTCACAATATCAAAATTATTGTTAAGAAGCACTTTACTATGGGGCCCACACATAGTCAATAGACCAAAAATATATTCATAGAAACCTGAAAGAGTCCTCTACAACCTCCAATATTAAAACTTGGTTAACCAATCCATTCTAGTTCATTTATATCAATATCTTTCCAATCTTTCCATTATGAGGGTTTATAAAGGGTTTTAACCAATTTACATTTTTAATGAATGTTCATAAAGCTCTAACCCTTAACTCCTAAACCAATTCTTGGAAAAAATTCTCAAGGACCTTCCCTAACTACTCCAAAGAGATCATATTCTCATGCAAACCTTGCACATTTCAACAGGCATGAGAAACTTCATCTCAAGCTCCTTGCACTCATTTCTAGCACCCTTTAAAGCTTTTAAACCATCTTTCTAACTTTGTAGCTTAATCTCTGAACTCAAACTTGATCAAAATGCTTGGAAAAACTTTCCTAACCATATCTCATGAAACAACAAGATTCATCATCCTAAAAACACCCTTTGACCCTTCACAAGGCCTCAAAAACCCACTTAGGTCAACTAGGCCAATGACCAAACTGTCTTGTAGACCACTAGCCACCTCTTGCAAACCATACACCTAACCTCTTAGCATCCTATACATATCCAACATGTATATTCCAAGTATACTAAGTTTTGCAAAGCTGGATCTTCTTCATCACTATCCGTAAGGACCTCATTAGTCCACCTTACCTATTAGGCCTAAAACCACTAGACCAACTTACCTGTTAAAGGTACTTAGAAACTTATCCAATGAACTCATATCACCTTTTATATATATATATATATATATATATATATATATATATATATATATATTAAATTCACTTAATAAAATCACTATAATCACCTACTAAGAACATACAAGTCATACAACACTTACCTCCATATGTAACCATGCATGATCAAGGCCACAAGGCATAAGATGAATTGCACTCCACTTGAAGACCATATGAGAATACTTATCCTAATAGGATCATACCAAGAACATATAAAATTATCTCTCTCATAGCTTCATGCATATTATACCAAGAACACTCTCATATCACTTTGTCATTAGTAATGCCACTTGACATTAATGACAACACATCACAGCCACCAATCTTCTAACAAGAATATAATCTATCTTAACCGTTGATTCACATTTATAAAATACCCTCACTACATTAATTTACTTGTGCATGACAACATAAAAATTTAAGGGCTTATTTTTTTTATATCAAAATTGTCTCCTAGTATATATAGAAAGATTATTTCTTTGACACAACTTCAATGTTCTGAAACCTAGGTAGATATTTCATTGATTAAAAGTTATAGATTTTTTAGTAACCAAGGATGTTCTTATTTGATCTAAGAACTATTAAAGACTCAATGATTTCATTTCAAAATTTTAACCGTAATTATATGCACGTACATAGTAACTATAGGTTCATAAATTGAGAAAAAAGAATTTATCTACAACCATACTTATATATACACAAGTGAAATATGAATATTTATTTATGGAATTTGTATAGTCATGTGTGTTATATATATATATGATATTTAAGAAGTGAATTATGATTATGTTTTTATAGTGGGTAGTGTCTTAGAACTTATACATGCTGTAGATATATATTCAAAATGAAATAATATAGTATTGTGTGTGTGTGTGTGTGTGTGTGTGTGTGTGTGTGTGTGTGTGTGTGTGTGTGTGTGTGTGTGTGTGTGTGTGTGTGTGTGTGTGTGTGTGTGTGTGTGTGATATGAAGAGTACATTCTAGGTGATTTTTAGTCTAATGAGATTTGTATATAAGTTGTAGTTGTAACTTGACTTATTGTACAATATCACATATATTTATATGAACTATCAATGTATTGTACTTAAGTTTTTGTTTATATGAGCAAGATGTGTGTGTATACATGCAGACATGAATTAATGTGTATAAATTCAATTCAAGATTATATTTCTTTGATATCTAACCAAGTTAGAGACATATTATAAGGGAATACATACATAGTTTTGGCTATGTAATAGGATTTATAGTCAATATTTTATAGAATTTGAATCTTTGATAATTTTATTTCACACTTAATTGTGATTTGAATTCAAGTGGAATATTAGAGGATTTTGAAAGATTTTAGTGATCCATAAATCTACCTATAAATAAGTATTTTTATAGTTAGTTTTGAGGTGACAATGATTACTTAATCTTGTTTCAGTAATTAAGTATGGTATTATATGTGTGTGTGTGTGTACATACATAGATATGAATTGTGTAATACTATAATATAAAAGTAAAGTTATGGCATCCTAGTAATCATTGAAATAGACACTAAATATTGGGTGGTTAACAAATGATCGGATGGCCTATTTTAAACTGGAAGATTATCCTTCTCATTGTGTACATGAATCTTTTAGAATTATGTTTAACTTATTATTCACTTTGTAGAGTGTATTATAACTTGAGTAACTAAAAATTGTAGAATTTATTTGGAAAATAAATAATGTATTTATTACTTAGAATTATAAAATATAGGCATGTAGTTATGATTTCATTTGGAGATTATAAATTTTACTAGTTGATATAGATTTATTTTTTATTTAGATGTGTTAATAATAATTGCATAATAGAAAAATAAAGTGATTTTATAGAGAAGATGGATGTTTTAAACTTATATTGTAAAATCACGAGAAAATTTATCTTGACTTATTATATGATTATATGTTACAAATTTGTTATTAGTATGTCTTTGAGATAGTTTATAATATTATATTATTGCATACTTATTTTTGATAATGGAAGATTAGAATATGAGTTTGATTCCATAAACCTATCATCTGGTATCATAGAATCAATTAAGTTTCATTAGTAGAGAGTAGATGTGTGTGTGTCAAATTAAATTAGATCCATGAGTGATCTAAATTATATAACAAAAAATTTGACCAAAATAATGCTATAGATGATAACATTGTCATTCCAATGTACTTTCTAGTTTAGATGCATATGTCATATTAGATAGATAGTTATTTTTCATGATCTATGTGACTACTATATGTAAGAGTGATTATAATACATACAGGTTCTAGTTGAATTCTTGATATCCACACTATTTTTATTTCCCCTTCATGAAGGGAAGGACCACTCTCAATAGATATATGTGTGGGAGATCAACAGTCTATGGTTAGAGAAAAATCACCCTAATGATGATCTACCTCTCTTTAGCTAATCAACCATTTTGGAAACATACTCATTGTTATCGTATTGATAGTTGATCTATCTTATAAGGCTCAAATATACTATTGTATTTCCAATCATGTGTTATTATTATATTTAGTGATAAAATGTAATGTATATACATTGAGTATTTTTATTATGTAATATAATAGTGGTTGTAAACTTGTACATAATTATAAAAATAACAATATATATATATATATATATATATATATATATATATATATATATATAATGAATAATTTTAATGTACTATTGTACCATTCACTCTGTATATGCACTATGAGATGAATCTTATCTTCTATATTATTGAATTTTGTATGAAAGCTAAATAAATCAAAACCTACTAGTGGGTTAGTTATATGTTTTTCACATAATTTTCTACATGTATTTAGATGTCAAACATTAAATAATTATTTTAATTAATTCATATGATTATATGTAAATTACACTTTAAAAAAATGTATTATATTATAATTCAATAGGGTTGTATCAAATGTAATGGTAGATAAAGAGCTTCAAGACATCTTTAATAAAATTTTGATTGCATTATTACATGAGTTTATTGTGTTAAATAAGTTTAAATATTTAGATGACTTATGATATATTATTAAAAATAATGAAATGAAAATTATTACATTGAAAAATATTAAGTATGTAGTAAACACACTAACTACATATACTATCAAGTTTCATATCAAACCAAACTACAAGGTTAAACTTATATAGCCTAACAAGGAAATAAACACAATGATTAATGTAGTGTCATAGTAACATAATTCAATTATATTATCTAATACACCTGAGAGACAATTTACATGGTTACCTAAGTTTATAGATTCATTACTTATGCATCTTGTGGAGTGCCATATAATATCTCTCCCTTCTCCTATAGAGGTTGATACAAGTTGACCTATATAAAAAAGATACATTTTAATACATATTATGACTATCACCATGAAATTGTGCATTATACAAACATATGTTATACCTTGATACAAAATATTCAAGACCTTATCGATAATCATTAGTTTATCTTTCATGATCCTTTAAATGATTTAGGGTCACAACCCAGTGACAATTAAAACCAAAAGATGTTTAGCAATCCATTACAAGATCATTCTTAAAAAAATATAAAATTACAAATGAAATATAATTCACATCCTCCTCCACTTTATTTATGGCACCTATCAGATGGGATTATTATAAAACTTAAATCCACTATGCCTCATATGATTTAGAGACCTTTTACATTTCATGACAATGAAATTATGAATGATGATTCAGATTTTCACTCATTATTTATTATAGCATACCTCAATCATCAATGCATACAAAATGTTATGGTTTAAAATGGTTATAGTGAGAATTTATTTACCGTGATTTTATTCACATATATGTGATTTACACATGATTATTTATACACTTTTACCAAAATAGTTAGAGAATTTGATGGGACATCATAACTAGTTATTATTGAGATTGATTTACCTTTATATGTGGGTCCAACACATATGATCACTATAATTATACCAAACATTGGAGTGTTTGAGATGTTATTAGGATGATGTTTGATACATAAAATGCACATGGTACCTTATATAGTGCATGGGTGTATTAAATAATTTCATACTAATAGGGTAATTATAGTTTTTGGAATTCCATATAAACAACCACTTTAACAAGAGAAGTTATCTCCAATATAACTAATTATAAAACCTACTATGTTTAATCATGAATGAAATGTTAAGCAATAGAAAATATGATTTCTTAGGTGTCTGATAATTTATAGACCATTACACCATAAATAAATATTTGGACTCCATAGAGTCCTCATCTATACCTACATGATCCACCCATTGCTAAGAGTAAGTAAACATGTTCCAATTATAGCTACACCAAATAAACCATAGAGCACTAAAAAATGGGTTCCAATAATGATTACTCATATTACCTCTTCACAACAACATAGTCCTATGATACATATGTAGAGTATCACATATTATATAGTTTCATATATGACACCTATACATGCCCTTTGGTAGTATCACTAATTTGATGTACCATATTTTTAATTTGTAACTTCTATGAGCATCCCTTAGATGGGATCATAGGCTATAATTTTCCTTTCAATTATTACACAAAATTTTATATATATATATATATATATATATATATATATATATATATATATATATATATATATATATATATATATATTAAAAATATCAAAAATACAAACAATATTACTCGGTATACACATGTTTACTAGCTCCTTAGAATACATGTTTAATTTATGTTAGTGAATATCATATAATTTATTTTATATACACATACATGTTTCAAACATAATTTTGTGTGACATATCCATACACCAAATCAATGATATATGGACATGCAGATGTGGAACCTTTCCTCTTCTCATGTGACACACTACATATGGGGCATCTTGTTTTTATTTGATCATGATTAATATAGGTTATAATTTTTTGTGATCACTTTTACATTATAATGTTGATATATGTTATGTTACATGACTTATTTTACTAACACATATATTTAGGAACTAGTATGATATGCTTATGTTGGTTATTTATACATCATTTATTCACATTATCAATTCCTTGATTATACTTTTTTGTTAATGTTTTACTTGTGGAACATTTGAATATGTTCATTACTTTTAGGCCCATGTGACACTAATTTATATTTATTTTTTTGTAAATTTTAATATGTCCTCTCTTCGAGTGTGAAACATTAGAACATGCCTCTTTTTGTGGTCTCTTTAAACCTTCCTTTGTGTGACATTAAGTGCTCTTATGTGTGTGATTTATTATTTGTTGATATTGTATTATTACTTTCTAGATGTTTTTATCACATACTATGAGATTTGATGATATATATACTTAAACATGATACTCCTATATGATACATGCTTCATACACAGATAATATAGTTATCTTATAATTTTAAGGTAAGGTGACCATCATATTCCATCCCCCCCCAAACTTAAAAATTAGGGGCATATTAGTGGGGAAAGGTCACAGATACATGAATCCAGACAAACACAATTGGTACTATTTTTGTACCTATGATTCATATATACACTTGGGTCAAAATCCTTTACATTTGGCACTACTTTTTTACACTTTTAAGACAAATTTATTTAAATTTATGATAGATATTATACATATTTATAGATTAGAGGGTACTTCAGCTTGAGACATATTAGAGGTTCATATTCCATATAAGTGCACCAAAAATGTCAAATATAACATAAGATAACTATGATTCATATATGTTTTACATGACTCATATATATACTTGGGTTAAAATCCTATCTAGATATCACTGATTATTTACACATTTGGGACAAAAAAAATTAGATTAGTGATAGAATTATATGTAATTATTTATTAGAGCTTACATTTTTATAGATACTTTAACTTGGGACATATCATAGGTGCATATTCCATACAAGTTCACCAAAAGTTTAAAATACATATTCAAAACATTTTATCGAGAAACACCTTTTTTTTACCAAGAAGCGCCATTTTGAACCTTTATTGTCTATAGTATGTGGATCCTTTGAGTAGTGTAGTTGAGATTAAATTCCATTGATATCCTTACCAATTATCTTTTTTTTAGTTTGAGTTAGTTATACCATTTAACTTGGCTTTATTATAAATTCATTTGAGTTGTGTAACTGATATTCAGTGATCTTAATGGTCATGTCATAACTCACTCTTAGACCATATTGATGGAATAATTTCCCTCCAAATTGCTTTCCTAAAAATATCTAAGGTTCAATTTGGAACCTCTGTCAACACTAATTATTTATAAGGTAGAATATTTACCAAATCAAATTATCAAGGGGAAACATGGTTGCATTGACATATAGGTGTACTCTTTCCTTACTTTGTTTTATGATTAATCATTTAAATTATTCAATTTTAGATTACATACATTTATGTATAATGTGACATTATTTTTGTTACAAGAAATACACCTATATAAAATTCACTAGGGCTCAAGCAAATGTAAAGTGTGTTGTATACACGCAGGTATGCATTTATTTCCTCTAAACTTGTAATTTCATCCTTTTGAATTACTAGATTAAAGGGGGATAAATGTAGATACTAAAATAAAAATGTATATATCATCTTAATATTATGCACTTGAAAAATACCAATAAATTCTCTACCATTTTTTCTAGACCTTTTTACTTCTGAAAGTCTCACATTCACCATCTCACTATGCCTAAATGATTATATTATGGTCCAAACCTATTATTTAAATGACCCAAATAACCTGTACACTACATAAATCTTAAAATATGATTTTTATCCTTCACTTTCAGTTATAAACCTTCAGTAAATTTATATCTTATTGGACACTACCAACCATATAGGGACACTAACATTGACACTAGTGTTTAGTTTATTATTTAGTCTCCATACCTCAAAAGTCATCCAACTTGAAAATCTTTCAAAACATATGGATCAACCTATTTGTCATATTTAACCCTTTTGTGAGATATTTTCAAAAGGTATTTTATATACAAATCAAATCCTACTCATTATCCATCTATTAAATATCAAGAAAAACCTATTCAAGCTCATTCAATCAATTACACAACTCAATTATATTACCCTATTCTTCCCTATTTATATATCAGGCATAGGAGTAGTAAAATTATAGGTTTATAGTATTTAAATAATAAACCATATTTAATATTTATCAATATACAAGATATATCATTGCATGCCCTTAAATATAGCATATTTCACCCTTATTCACACATAATCCCATACTTGGGGTGGAATTACATATGTCTAAGGACCTATTTAGAGTAGTTGATATGTATAAGAACTTAATTACAAAGGGGTCCTTGAGGTCAAATCAAATTTGTGAGATAACTAAACCATTTTTGGCAAGGTGACATGACCTAAGGTGAAGAACTAGGGTTTGAGATATATATAATCATACATAGCATATGTTTTCAATCTAGATATATCAATAGAAAGGCAACATAAAAACTAATAGGAATAGGTGCTCACTTTTGATTATAGTGAATATTTTGTATAGGAAAGAAGCATTAATCCATAAATATAAGCATCAATTCTAGTGTCTATAGGTAGATGATAGTGTCTAGGCATCCAAAATTAATATTTCTAAAATTTGATGATAGGATCCTAAGTATTACTTTAGTTATTTCTACATCTATCCATATCATATCCACCTATGTATCTACAAACAAGCTAATTAATATCTCTTCTTTATGTTTTAATTAGCATTGTAATTTATATATTTGTTAACATATGTATATATAAATATATTTAATCATAAATGATTAGTTATGTAAAAAGAAAGAAAATAATATAAGACAAAAGAAAGAGAAAAAGGCAAAAAGAATACAAAGAGTCAATTAAAGAAATAGAGAGTCAAGTGGGAAGAGGAAAATACATTATAGGCCATTGTGAGGAGAATTAAAATTAGGCCATTAATTTAATAAGATTTATTTTCATTTATTTATTGAATTGATATATTCATTTTTGGTTACTATTCTTGTCATTTATCATTTATAGTTTGAAAATTTGCTATTTAATTATTACTACTAAATGGTAGTTAATAATATTTGGTAGTTTTGTATATTAAATATATTATGTTATCTAAAATAATTGAATTGGCCTACTTTAGGATAGATTTAGTGATCCCAATCACCCCCTTAACCCTTATCTATCACAAAAACTTAAAAGGGTTAAATAGGTTAGAAGTGCCTAAAAAGGGTAAGGATGTTGCAAATATGCACCATTGAACAACCACCAAAATAAGTGTAGATGATATTTATGAATTTTATAAAAGCTTAGTCTTATACACTTGGAAAAATTATACATTGGTTTTTCCTCTCAGTTATAAACATTTGACACTTCTATAAGTCTCATATCTATTCTCTTGTGTTCTTTGGCCTATCTCTTAGTCTGGCTAGTCTTAGTTTATAAGTTCCTAAAAAGGGTAAGGATGTTGAAAATATGCACCATTGAACAACCATCAAAATAAGTGTAGATGATATTTATGAATTTTGTAAAACCTCAATCTTATACACTTGGAAAACTTATACATTGGTTTTTCATCTCAATTATAAACATTTGACACTTAAGTAAGTCTCACATCTACTCTCTTGTGTTCCTTGGCCTATCTCTTAGTTTGGATAGTCTTATGTTGTTAACCCAAAAATTGCATCTTGCCTATAATTCTTAAAACCTACTTATCTTCCACTTCTATAAGTTTTAGACTTATACCTGCTTTTATGCTCCTTAGACACTTGTATCCTAGTTAGATGCCTACATCAAAATAAGTTTAATTTCTTGATGTAAGTTTTATAGTTCCCTAAAGTCATCCATTTTACAAATGGAATATATCTTAATGGTTGGCCTAAATGCTATTATGTGGTATATTCTCCTAATATGAGTAATATATGTGCATGATCACTCATCATTCTAAACTTGCCTAGCACAACCCTAGATTCATACCAAACATAATTCAAAGAGCATTTAATTGATAAAAGCTTCCATATTTTCTCTTGTTTCCATACCATTCATAGGGATAACACATATATAGGTCTGAATTCCTTAAGGAGTATCCCAAAAGTTCTATTTTCCAAGATACAAGATAGGTCACTAATGTAATTGCTTACCATATATTGCATGATTCACACACAAGATAACATGTAGGGGAAAATTACATAAGTTTTACGCCCTCTTAAAAGTATTGTATATATAGGTAGTGCTTAATAATAAAGGGGTATTTAGGGCAGCATGATATCATGTTCCAAATAACCCATTTTTCCCATAAACACTATAAAGATGAAAAAATAGAGTTTTAATCATTTGACAAGGAGTAATAGTCCATGACCTATATCTAAATACAAAAAATTTAATGTGATGATGAACCTAGAATAATCTAGGTGATCACATTCTATTTCATTAATTATTATAAACTATACATCTACATCCAATATAAACACTAGTGTCAATGCAATCATCCTAGGCTGACACAAGTGTTCATGGATACAGAGGCACTTAATACAAAATTTAGTGACCATTCAAGAATATTATTCGAAATTGTTTATTTCTTTTCTAAAATATATATTTTTATTAACATTAGAAAAAACTACGTAATTTTTTTCATTATCATTGCAATATCTATCATATCTATAATTGCCATTTTTGGCATATCTTAGCTTGATAAATTTAATATATGTTTTATCAAAGTTTTTTTATTAATTATCCTACTATATATATATATATATATATATATATCACCCCTTTTATTATTAATTTCTATACTCTTAACCATATATACCCATAGTAGGATCCAAATCTAATCTAGGGTTAAATATTTGGTGAATCTAATGTCTGTTTGTTGAGCCAAAACCCTACTTTGCATGTACGTTTTTCTCATCCTCAAAATTCATTTCAAATTTATGTATTTATTTTAAGATGTATTTTTTTTCTTTCATGGGATTAGCTTAGGAATGTTTAGTTATCTCTTTTATTTTGTCCTTATGGTTGTGTGCTTTATGATTTTCTCCAAAGTTAAAATCCTTATGGATTCATTAATTAAGGGCCCCACAAAGACCTACCATTTTTATTTATTCTTTAATAGTATTGATGATCAATGTATTGTATATGATGATATTATGGAAAGTCAAACACATGCTATCACCTCTTATTTTACTTATAACTATGACAATGAAAGAACTAATAATGAAAATATAAATATAAATGAACATGGTAATGATCATAGTTTGATTTCATATGGTTAGAAGTATAATTATATTCCTCTTGGGCATGTAGAGACTAGTTCAATTATTTTTTATCTTTTCAATTATGAAGGATATAAAAATCCATGTGTAATACATTTATTTATGCCTTGCATTCAAAAAATACCATAGATAAGTAATATGTTAGCATTCATAATGTTTCAAGTCAAATTATTTTACATTCTTTAAATAAATCAAAAATTGAATGTTCCTCTTCTTTTTTCAATGATGTAAATGTAAAAAAAATGAAATTTCCTCATATTTCCAATAATGAAAGTGTTGAAAAACTTGAGTGTGTGGCTTCTTGTCAAAGTGATGCTAATATTAAAGATCTTATCTCTTCTTTGGACCACCCAAATGAAAATAGTGAAAGTACATATATTTCTAAAACTTGTAATGAGTAAAATGAATGTATTACTTCCTCTCCTCACTTACTTGAATGGCATAATTAAAATATATGTGAAGGTCCTAAGAAAATAATTATAATAGATACATTGTGTTGAAATACAATTAACTTTCCAAGTACATTGTATATAAATAAAAGTGAAACTTGCATCATTCGCTCTCCTAGTATTGCAAATGAAGTAGAAAATGTTTCTTTTCCTCAAGCCTTTAAATTTTTTATCAAAAATATCATGTGTTTACTAGTTAAGTTCCTTCCCCTACTCTTATTATATGTAAAACAACTTCAAAAAACATAACACCTTGAAATTATGATGATATAAACCTACATGTTATCTAAAATGATAAAACTATCTCTTTATCCATTAATACTCATTTACCAAACATTACAAAATGATTTGATGATCCTATTTTAGAATTTTCTCAAGAGTATATCATTCATATGTTTTGTATAAATGTTAGTATACAAGCTATAATCAAATATTTAAACTCTTTACCACTCTATACTTGTGATATGATATCCATCATGAATACCATAAAATATATTAAAAAATAATATAATACCCTTAATTTTCAAGTTTCATCTCATGAGGCTACCTTTGAAGAGAATATGTTAAAGGAATAACCTCTTACTCGAGATATGTTTGTCTCTTTTTAACCTTATAATCTCATCATGCCTAAGTTATCCTACTTCAATGGTTATGGGGGTCCTAATATTCATGTATAAAAATATATGCATTCATTTGAACATTGGGCTAAGGATGGTTGCCTAATATTAAACGACTTCTATCAAAGTTTATCTCAAGAGGATATAGATTGGTTTTATAGTATCTCTAATGGTTCCTTGTCAATATTACAAGAACTTGAAGATGTATTCTTATCCAAATTTAATTGATACACCTTACCAAAATTACCATTGGAACATATAAAAGTATTAAAAAAAATGAGAACGAGTCCATTCTAGACTATGTTATAGGATTTAAGGACATATTGTATTACTTAAACTATACCCCCTAATATTTGGAAGTGTGATTTATATGTAGTATGGGTATTTTTTCTCCTCTTAGAGAAAAACATTACATGGGGTGTGAATAAATATGTGAGTGATTTAATGAATCCAAAAATTGAGTTAGCTAATTTTGAAATTTTTATACCCTTGGGCTTAAAAAAGGTCAACCTATTCCCAATAAACACTTGAGATTACCCTTAGTCACCTTCTTATGTCTTTGAAATGGCCAAACAGCCAAAGAGAGGGTCAGTTGTCCTTATAAAGTGAGGTAGTAGGTTCAATTAGTGAGTCATTTCAAAATAATTAAGGTGACCCCATCTAATATTATTAGGAGTTGTGTTAAGGCATCATTTTGTGGACCTTATGGTCTAAATAGACTCATAGAAGGTGATCTAACACATTACAATCCATATCCAATCATATGCTAATTTCAACATGCCAAGAACCTACTTAACTTGGGTAGAATTTAGAATATTAGGTGTGAATTTGAATAAGGATGATGACTCTTGTGTAAGGCCTTAACATACTTTAAGGTATTTTAGTAGATGTTAAGGTATTTATTCTCATTAATTGATGTTTCATTTGAGGTTATGCATATTATGCCTTCTAAAGGGTGTCTAAATGATGAACATTATATTTTTATGACCCCTAAGACACCATTGAGTCATTATTAAGAGTTTAAAATTCTCCAAAAGGGCATTAGTGTCATCAAGTTATATTTCTAAGGTGGTTATATATACAAAAAGGAGATTTTTAAGGAGCCTAACACCTTTCATCCACCACAAAGGGGCCCACACATGTGAAAAGTGACCATTAAAATTCCCTTCATCCATAGCCTCTATTTTTAAAACATATTTGACTATAAATTTCCCTCCTCTTTCCCAATAGTGACCTTTCAATATCTCAAACCTAAGAAAATGTAGGAAAATGATGTTTTATAGGTGTTTGTAAGAAATATATAGAGTAATACAAATAGGTTAGACTTAAAAGAGGTCAAAAATATTATGTGAGATACCTTGTAGGCATCATGGACAAGGATTCATGTCCCAAGTGTGAAGAGAAAGTAAAAAATTGAATCAAGATCTCCATTGAGCTCTTGGCAAGCTCATAAGGGCATGTGTGATATAGATGGTATAATCCATACAAGAGGATTCAGATAACAACATATTATCCAAATGTAGGGTCCTTAGTGGGATTAAAATTAGTGTCATTAGTTTTTAAATCAAGTCCATAATCACCAAGACCCCCAAGTCATCTTAAACCCTTTTCCAACCTCATAAGCTTTTATGAATAATCACCAAGACCCCCAAGTCATCTTAAACCCTTTTCAAACCTCATAAGCTTGGCTATAGGTAGGTTTATGAAATTTTTGAGCTCAGTGCAATATCATGATCATAGAGAAAGGTATCTAAGGGAATTATAAGTTTTTTAATACCCCTATAAGTATTATATGATAATACTTTCAAGGATAGATCAACATATAGTCTCCCTAGGTTGGCAGATTATAGGTCATGTACAAGAGTTTCTCTATTCCATGAAGGAGAAAAATACAAAAATGATTAGTACAATTTTCCATGTCTTCCTCTAGGTTTATAACATACCTCACCTAATCACCATTTGGTCATCATGTATCCCCTTTAAGATATTCAATGCTCAAAATGTGCAGGAAGGAGAAAGGTTCCAAACATGGTCTAGTTATCCTTATGACAATCAATATTTAAGATGAAAGTATAAATGGCATATTCTTTAGGTGGTTGGAGTCATTTAGGCATATGGAAGATCCCCTTTATTGAAAGAAAAAAACTTCCTTATGGATCTCAAGACCAAAACCCATGAACTAGTTCTAAATGCATTCATAATCCTTTTATCATGGTTTAATGTTTATTATCATTATTTAAGGTTTTCATGGAATCCTAGGTTTTAATTTATCCCTCAAGATGCCTAATTCATCATCTTAAAATGAACTAATTTGTTGAGTATACATATAGGGATATTTATGATATTAATATATGGCCTTGAATGAAGAGTAAAAATCCACATGAGGTCTCCCAAAAATATTTGTTATGTAGTGACATTATTAGTCTATTTACACATCATAATAGGCTTTCATTTTTGGACTCTAAACTTTAGAGTACTATGTGATGCACCTAAAATTCTAAGTACTCATGTACAATCCTATGGGTGAGAATGAGACCAAAAGTCTACTCAATACCATGAAATGCCAATAGATATATGAGAGAAGAAACTTAGTCAAGTTTAGACACATAGAATAGGCAAATGACAAAGTGTATAAGGTCATGTCCATGTCAATCCTTGAATGAGTTTCCCCTATATCACCACCTATAACTAAGCCTAGGCAAACCCAAAAAAGGGCTATATACTTGTGAAAGAGACTATATTAAGGGAGGCTAATGAGTTTCAAATAAGGCCAACTAGGTTTCATCCATGGCTTAAAGAAACTTTATCTTGCTCACTGACCTTTAGGAAGGCTCCAAATGAAGTTAAGTCCCACTAGTCACCATATACAAGACTACAAGTATATTATGTCCAACTTTGGGAGTGAAATGTGATATATGCATGAAGGAGGGAGCTCAAATAGAGAATAATAATATAGAGGTTATGTTTTTGAAAGACAAAAGAGACATGAAAGGATAACTAAGCAAACTAACTCATGACTCCCTAAATCTGCACATACAATTAGATTAATTCATATAGGTCTACATAGTTAGTTGGAGTACCTATATGGTTTGAATTAAAATGGAAAAAAACTATGTGAGTCTAACCATAAGGTAGTGCGAAAAATTTATACAATCCTAAAGATCTTTAAAAATAAAATTAATTTATAGAGAGTTGCCTATGCCTGACTAAGCATTCATAACACACAAACCTATGTTTATGATTATGGAGTGTGTTTTGATGGAAAATAGTTAGGGATACCTATTTAAATAATTGTTTTAAATATATAAGAGTACACTACATCAGACCCCAAAATATATTAGTAATGAGGAAAATAGAGACACAAACCATTCATGTCTCTGGCATCAACTAGTTTCAACACTTAGACTAAGACAAGGATGGTCATGATAGACCTATAGGGGAATAAGGATAGAGATAGGAGTCTAAGTAGTTTTGATATTATGAAAATAATTAAATCTGATAAGAGGGTGCTAATAATATCTTGAAGTCACTAATACACCTATATTTGGTTTAAGGTATTGAGAATCAGATTAGGCCTATAAGGCCTAAAACCCTCCTTAAGCCCTTAGAGCCTCAAATTCATTATTATTATATTTTTAAGATCCTTAGGTATACCTAAGGACATAAAAATATATATTATGATAATATAAGTCTTGAGGAAGGTGTTGTAAGTAGAATAAGGTAGGAGAATTGGCAATTTGGCCTAAATACCTCCATCACCCCAATCTACCATTTTGAGTTGTTAGTTAAAAGTATTGTATCTTACATGGAAATATGCATGGGCCATAGTTATATTATGTTAATTTTTTTACCCTTATTCAATTAATATCTATGGTAGATAGAGTTTCTTTTAGGAGGGTATCTCTATGAATGATCCTTAACACTGTTAGAATACCTAGAATGACTAGTGAAGACTCAAAGGCTACTAAATTTTGCTCAGAGATCACTATATAAGGTTCATGGGAATATGATGTGTTATGTATATTTTAGGAGGTATATGTGATCAAAATTCATTTCATTAATTTTGAAATCTAAGGTATGTTTTATATGAACCATCGTTAATATGGGTAGGCTACTCTAAACTTTCTAAAACCCTAATGAATAACTTGAGGGATAAGAGACTCTTATTAATGAATCAAATGACCATGAGACACCATGGAAACATCATTAAATAACCTATAGGTCTTTTATTCCCCATTATACATCATAAATTTGGCACATGTGAGGCCAAATATGCAATAAAATTACTTTTAAGGTTTAGTTTTGGGTTTGTTTTCATAATTCTAAGCATGTTGAGGGTCCTAAGCGAGTATAAATACCTTTTGTGCCTATTTATATGTAGTATTATCTTTAAAACATCAATCTTCAAATCCCAAAATAGTTCAAACAAGACTATTGAGTAAACTTTCAAATTAATTGAGGAGATTACCTTCATTTACATCAAGGAAGGAATGTTACAAGGCCTATCCACATGGTGATGAGACTTTCAAGGGTATAAAAAATATTATACCAACCTATTAAATTAATTATAATAATCATCACTCATGTTAAATTATCTAATCCCTAGGTTTCTCATCTGTTAGGAGAGAAATACATTGAATGGACTAAGAATCACATGGAGGATGGTATCCTGTCAGGTAATGGATATGTTTAAACAAGTAACTACCTCTCATAATGACCTCTAATTTAATTAAAAGGAGAGAAAGAGTAGTTACAAAATTAATTTAATCTTCATGTGGTTGACTATGACAAAAATAGGCTATCCACCACACCTATACACCTAAAGGCTCATTGAAGACCATTAACCAGCCAAGGCAATGCATGTGAGAGATCATGAATATGTTACTAGTCTTTATTCATTTTTTAAACTAATGGTTGAGTTAATTAGGATCATCATGGCCTCTCCTCAAAATTTATACACCACATTATCCTTATCTCCCATTATTTTATTCTATAAATTGAGGCTTGAAATCCATTGTATGTATCCCTTAGTTGGGTATGAATAAATTCTACCCAAATTCTACCTTATAAAATTTGAATTAATATAAGTAATAGTTCATATTATCCATAATATTTTTGTGTGTTTTATAATTTTTTACTCACATAAGTGTTGGAATCTTAACTCCCTTTGTAGGTCTTTATTCTCACCTAGTTTCTAGGATATTATTCTAAAAAGGTCATATGGTGTGTGAAAGTGTTAGTGATTATACTTGAAGTGCTCTCTGATTGGTAGTGTCTTGAATTAGACAAAAAATTCATCACCCTCAAGTTTCATCCATATATCATATCCTCCATGTGAAGCACTGATGTTTAGGAATATCTTGGAGAGAGTGGTTTGGTCACTAGTCCTTGTTTGGTTCATAAGTGCTATTGAAAGGTAAAATAGAGAGGACACAACATGTTGCTACATAAAATCCCATAGATTAGGTTTGTTTTATGAATATTTATATCTATTTTAATTAGAAAGTATTAGGTCTAGGAATTGATCCTAATTGATGCATCAGGGGAGCTAACCCCAAAACTAGAGGTTCATCTCATTCAATAGGCTACTCATATCTAGATGTGATCCCATTGTATCATTTGGATGAGGAAGGTATAAAAACCTTTGCCTAAAGGGTTCCATTAAAAATGATAATTTTGTTTGCATGCTTAGTGGGACTAGGATTCAAATAGGTTAAACCAACTACTCTTAGCATTTGGTGATATTAAGGAGCTTTAAACACTCTAGTGGTAGATATGTATTCAAATTCCATGCCAAAGTAGTCACAAGGTCTTCATCAAAATGCAAGGAATATATGTTTGTTTAATTATCATTGGATTTTTCTAAGAAGAAGAGGTTCCCTAGGTCTAATCCCTATCCTACACCTCCTATTTCTCTTAATCATGCTCAACAAAGTACTACTTCAACTCCTACAACCCCAATGTCTAGGCCTAAAACCCAAGCCTTTTTAACCTTGAATGGTGTTATCCCTTTTAACCTAAAATAATTTGATGATATCCCTATTTTTTCACATAATATCCTTCTATACTTCATAGGATAAAACTCTATCATTCTTATTGAACACATTGTAGACATAGCCAATCTCTACTTAGTACATAATATGACTCAAAAAATGTAGCAATGAGACTAATAGGTGCTTAATTAAGAGGTAAGGCACTCCAATGGTATATAGGTATAATACATACATCTATAAACAACTAGGATGAGTTTGGGGAGAACCTATGCAATAATTTTTAGGATATAATTGACTACTTGTCCCTAGTGGACCAATTGACCATAATCAAAATGGATCCTTAAGAGTTTATGGTGAAATTTAACTATAAGTTTTAGAAAACTTGGTGTAGGATCACAACTGTAGTTGAACCTGCTCCCAACTATTCTTTTTTATATTATTTGAGATCCCTCAATTCTGATGTAGCAATCATGATATAGCCTATGGGTGGGAAAACACTACTTGATGCCTATGAAGTGGTAATAATGTCAAAAAACTATCTCATACAATTAGGCAAACCTACACCAAGTATCCTCATGCCTTTATTACTAGATATACAACCTCATGTGCCTACCATTATCCCTATACTAATGTCAACAAACCATGATCATGTAGATGCTAATCAGGTAGATAGATTGGTTAAAATTGAAGGACTACTCAATGCATAAAGCAATAAGTTAGTGACCTTGGAAAGGTAGAAACTTCTACCTCATAAACCATACTAAGATCTTTATTAATCCCTATATCATCCTTATTAGTTCAATATAATTTAATATCAACCTATTTCAAAATATCAAGGGAAGATCACTCAATCAAGGCCCTACAATAGTTTCAATCCTAATTTTTCTAGCACTTCTAGGGCACTAGTTCCTACTCAAAAAAAGTGTGCTCAAGAAGGAAAATGGTCTACATAATGGGTCAATATTATGAGTAGTCAATTATCCCAAGTGAAGGTGTTTGTTAAAATTATCTTTAGCATTATAATCAAGCTCCTCCTATGTAATATAGTTATCCTCATACAAAACAAAAATAAGCCCCTTTTGTGAAACATGGAGAGATCTTATTTATGACTCAATCTAAAATATCAAAGAAACAAGGAATGAGTGGTGTTCAGAGACAATTAGAGACTACCTTTTCCAACTTATAATAATGAGAAAATTCTATTATACAATGTGAATTCAATCATATTAGGGGTGAAATTAAGGTAGATAGTCCTATTGCAGTTAATACCAAGGATAAAATAAGGGTAATGAGTGGTTACTCAAAGGATAAGAGATTAACTCATTCATCATGTCAACCACCCCAAGAGACTAATGAATAAGATGTATCCCCTAAAACTCCAAAAATTAAAAAGGTTAAAAATGATAAGGGGTATAATAACAAGGGTCCATTCATACCTCATTTCACTTAATATTCAAGTGGTACTACTGCCCTTAAGTTGCAATCAAAGGTTGCAAGCCCTCATATTACATTATGGATGAAATGGAGAAGGATCATGTCACCATACCAATGTGGGACACATTTATCATCTAGGGACAAAATGATCTCTTCTAATAAGAGTTATCCAAACTTCACATCTTAGACAAGTAGGTAGAAAAAACAAGTGTAGTCCTAACCAACACTAGTCAGCCTAATGAGCCCCAAATATCCAAGGTAAACAAACCCCCTAATTTATATCTTTATATCATAATATGATACTCATTATTACATAATTTTATGATATATATTAGATCTAGTACATCTATCATGCCTAAATCTTTAGCATACAAGTTGGGTTAAGGTATGAGCCTATTTCTAAATGAGTCTTATAACTAGATGTCTCTTACTAAGACTATTATTGTACTCAAATATCTAAAAATTATCTTAACTTCTTGTCCCAATTATACTATATCCCAAGATGTGGTAGTGGTTAGCCTTCCCCCTTAATTTTCCTTATGTTTATCTAGGGATTTTACTACCAAGATAAGAGGTTACCTATTTTATTATTGGTCTTATATGGTTTTTATAACTAGGTATGGAGCCAAGGTCACCATCAAGTTTGAGCCTATCTCTAGGTTCCACTTATATCCCTACATGCCTAATTTATCCAATGTCAACTATACTATCATTGATTAAGATGAACACCCCAATGATCAAGAGACAATTGAGCCACTTGAGGGCATATGATACTTAATTTTTGATGAGTGGTGGGTAGATAAACATGGTTATGATCTATATAATAACATTGAAGAAGTAGGCTTGGGGATATATTGTATGTATGAAGAGGAGGTAGTCATACCATCCCTTACTATCCCAAGCCAAAGTAATGATGGACTATGGATTTTGTTCTTTAATGTTTCTAGGTGTAAGAATAGAAGTGGAAAAGGTGTCATGATTTCCTATCCTTCTAATCAAATATATTTTTCTACCATAAGGTTCTAATTCAAATACACATGCAACACAATAGAGTATGAGGCCCTCATTTATGGGATACAATGGGCAAGGAATATAGATATCAATCTACTAAAAGATTTGGGAGATAGTTAATTGGTAGTACATTAGGTGAGAGGGTATAATTTAGTCAAAAATCCACTCTTAAAAGCATATAAGTACAAGGTTTGGGACCTATTAGAATACTTTGAGGAATTTAACATCTATTTAGTTACAATAGAGACCAATCAACATGTAGATAGGCTAGCATCTATAGAATCATAATATGACACCCCAAGTTAAGTCAAGAACATGAAGGACCAATCAAAAATCAAGGTAGTTCATAGACACTTAGTGCTTGATAATGAAGTCAATTGGTAGGTCTTTGACAGTGATAGACAAATAACATGTTTCTTGTATCAAGAGGCATAATTTTATTAAAGGAACCAAGGAAGACTTCAAAAATTATATGGTGATTCGATTGTTTAGTTGAGAAAAAAACATCCCAAGGGATTAATGACTCTTGAAAATATATTTAATGAGGATGATTAGTTGAGGAAAGATAAAGTTAGCATGTTAACTAAGGAAGAACACTATGATAAGGTCACCATATTTAATTATAGGCTACTAAAACTAGGAAAAGCGAACACACGGGAAGAAAAATAAGCCTTCATAGAGTTTTGTCAAGAGTTTTCAAACATATTTTCTTGGTAATATAATTATTTGAAGGGGTTTAACCCTAGTTTGTCTTATCATACTATAGAATTGGAAGAAAGTGATAAACATGTAAGGTAAATGAAAATACTAGTCAAGCCCAAGATCAAACTCTTGAAGAAAGATTTGACTAAAATCATTGAGTCCAACATCATCTTCCCCATAAAACACTCTTTAAGAGTGGTTACCCTTGTTCTTGTAAATAAGAAGAATGGGGAGATAAGGTTATGTGTATATTTAAGGGATCTCAACAACGTGTCATTAAGAGACTATTACCCCTTGCCATCTATGGATAAAATTATCCAAAGTGTTGGAGGTTAATAACATCTCATCTTTTTTGATGGATACTCAAGGTATAATCAAGTGTTGGTGAAGGATGATAACTAATATAAGACTAATTTCACAATTAAGTGGGAAACTTATGCTTACAATAAAATACCCTTTAGGCTATCTAATGTAGGTTCCACCTTCCAAAATTAAATGGATGTATTTGTACAAGGACACATTAATAGGATGGTTCTCATAGACCCTGATGACATCATATTCTTTTCCAAGGATACCAAAAACTCTTTGACACACCTAAGGCTAATATTTGATAGGTGTAGGTAATATGGGATCTCATTGAACCCCAAAAAATGAATTTTTATAGTCCATGAGGGAAAAAATTTAGGTCACATTATATCAAAATAATGTCATTATATAGACCCAAAAATGATAAGTGCAATCCTTGCTCTATCACTACCCAAGCATAATAAGGGATTTAAGAGATTTATAGGTAGGATTAATTTAGTTTAGTTATTAAGACCTCTAACTTCTAAGGTCAAGAGCCATAAGTACTTCACTTGGAATATATAAGGAAAGAGAATTTTTGAAGCCACTAAAAAGGCCATTGCCCAAGTATCCACTCTCCTTAACCTTGATTTCTCAAGAAACTTCTTTTTGTATGCCATGTCAACCAATGACACCATTTCTACCATGCTAATGCAAAAAAATAGTGAGGTTCTTGTGTAGCCCATAACCTTATTTACTCAAGAATTAGAGGGCTATGAAGAGAGGTAAAGCTATATAAAGAAAAATGTGATTTAAATTATGAGAGGTCTTAATAAAATTCAGACACATGGTGTCCAATAACAAAATCTATGTCAATGTGGGTCACTCTAGCATTAGCAAATTCTTTATCAATAAAGATTTAAGTGAAAAGAGAGTAGGTTGGGTGACTAAATTCATGGAATGTGACATAGAAGTGAAGATAACCAAGTTATTAAGAGGTAGGGGACTATGTGATCACTTGGTATTAGATGTTAAGGAGGAAAAATAAGTGGTTTTAGTAATGAAAAATGATCACCAAGAAACTATACCTACACCCTCTCCCAACTGAACTCAAAATATGGTAAGATACCTTTAAAGAAGAGAATGTACTATAGGCCTAGATAAGACAATAAGAAGTTATTATAGGCTAAAACCAATGAATTATGTCTTGGTTGATGGATTTTTACTTAAAAAGGATCTAGATGGCATGCTCTTAAGGTGTGTGGAAACCAACCAAGTTAACAAGATTATAGATCAACTTCATAATAGGCATAAAAGAGGAGACATTGTAGCTAGGACTATAGATTTAATGATAATGAGAGTGGGATAATTTTGTCCAAGCTTGTTCAAGGACTCCCATGCTTGGCTTAGGAAATGACAAAAGTTTTCAATGTTCACTAGGAAATAAATACTAGTTTCCTTGCCTCTCAAACCCATCCAAGTGGCGAAACCTTTCATGCAGTGGGGCCTATATTTTTTAAGTATGATACACCCTCCATCTAGTGCATGAAACAAGTGGGTTTTTATTTCTATAGACTACTTCACTAGGTGGGTGGAGGTTGTATCCCTTAAAGGGGAAAATGAAAACTTATTTTTGGAGTTCTTTGATAATCTAATAATGATATTTAGGATCCCCTCCACCATCATATTAGATAATGCACTAGCTTGAATTAGTGAAAGTGTGAGTGAATATGATCTTAAGTATGGTATCTAAATAAGTACTTACTCAAACTAAGATCCATAGGGAAATGGAATTGTAGTGTCTAACAACAAGAACCTAATTTAAATCATAAATTGAACTATGGAAGATAATTAAAGGGAGTGGCATACCAAAATAAGGACAACCTTGTGGGAAGATAAGATCACTCCCAAGAGAGTCACTAGACATTCTCCATACCTTCTTATCTATGGAAAAGAGGAAATTTTACCGATATCACTTGAACTACTAGAATTGGAACTCACACATTAACTTGAGATAATGGAGAGTAATGCCTTACAAGTAAGGATGAATGAGTTAAGGGAGATAGAAGAGATAAGAAATGATGATATGAATACCATGTGGTCCCATAGAGATAAAGTTAAGAGGTCATTTAATAACATACATTATTTAATGACCTTTCAATAATTTGATATTGTGCTTAAGAGGGATGAAGACTAGGCTAATTTAGGTAAGTACGCAAAGTTTGATAGCCTATGGAGTGGACCTTACATTATCATCAATTGAAAAGATCATAATGCATTCAATTTTTCAAGGTTTAATTTTTAAAAACTCCATATCCCTATTAATGGGGTGCTCCTTAAGTAATGTTATTGAGAAACACATACTATCCTTGTATGTAGTGGTTTAGGTCTTCTTTCTTCTAAATGTTGTGTCATAAATGCTTTGTCAGTTTCTTGTTTTGTTGTCTTGTTATTATCTTAGTTGTTTGAGTGTTATTTTCCTTTGTGTATTTGTTGTGTGTCTTTTAAGATGTTAAGTATGAAGTTTCATCCTATCCATAAATGTTTCTCAATTGAGTCATGGTAGCTATACAAGAAATTATGGGTCCTCTTGATTAACAAGAAGGTCAACCCCTTAGAGTCACCACTAATATTGACATATTTCTACTTGTGGACTTAGAAAGGGTAGAATTATGAATAATAAACACCTTATATTACCCTTTGTCACCTTATTATGTCCTTGAAATGTATTAATAGCCAAAGAGAGGGTCAATTATCCTTAAGAAGTGAGGTAGCAAGTTTAAGTAGTGAGTCATGTCAAAATAATTAAGGTGGATACATCTCATTTTGTTTAAATTTGCATCAAGGAATAATTTTGTTTTAATTATGTATAAGAGTATATAATAAGACTTAAGGTGGCTCCTTTTGTATAAATAGACTCATGAAAGGTGATTTAACACATTACAGTCCATAGCTAGTCATATTCTCATCTAAATATCCTAAGAACCTGTATAAATGAGGTAGAATTAAAGAGATTAGGGGATAATTTGAAGAAGTATGATGAATCTTATGTAAATACTTATCATAATTTAAGGTTATATAGTATATCTTAAGTTATTTATTCTCCTCAATTAATGTTTCATTTGAGGTTATGCATATTATGCCTTATAAAGGGTGTCTAAACCATTAACATTGTATTTTTATGAATCTTGAGATATCATTGAGTCATTATAAATATTTAAAAGTCTCCAAAAGGTCCTTATTATCATCATTATATATTTCTAAGGAAATTTTATATTCAAAAGGGAGATTTTATAGGATCTAAATGCCTTTCATCCACCACAAAGGGGATTACACATGTTAAAAGTGATATTTAAACTTCCCTCCATCTATTATATGTATTTTGAAAACAAATTTAACTCCACATTTCCCTCTTATTTCCCACTAATGGTATTTTAAGATTTTAAACCTTAGAAAACAAAGGAAAATGATGTTTTGTAGGTGTTTTTAGGACTTGTACAAAGTTGTATAGATAGGTCATATTTAGAGGAAGTCATAAATATTATGTGGGATCCCTTGTAGGAGTCATGGATAAGGATTCATGTCCCAAGTGTGAAGGGAAAGGTATAAATGTCAATAAGATATCCATCAAGCCCTTAGAAAGGTCATAAGGGCTAGTTTGATATATATGGTATAGTCCATACAAGTGGATTCAAAGTCCAAGCTATTATCTAGAGTTAGGGTCCATATTGGGATTGTAATCAATTTCTTTAGATTACAAATCAAGGCCCTACGCTTTATAAACAATCACTAAGACCCATAGGTGGTATTAAGCCCTTTGTAAACCCAATAAGCTCAACTATAAGAAAATTTATGTAAAGTTTGAGCTCATTATGATAGGATGAACATATAGAAAGGTATTTAAATTATTGTTGAGTGTTTTATACCCATATGAGCATGTTCTCATAGTACATACAAGGATAGATCAACACATGGTCTCCTTGGGTTGGCAAATTGTAGGTCATGTACAAGAGTTTATATGTTTCATGAAGTAGAAAAGAATGAAAATGATTAGTGCAAGTTTTCATGGTTTCTTATAGTTTCCTTACATACCTCACTTGGTAACCATTTGGTCAGAATAGATCTCATTTAAGCTCTTCAATGTTCATAATGTGAAAGAAGGAGAAAGGTTCCAAACATGACTTAATTGTCCTTATGACAATAAATATTTATGATGAAAGTATAAATGGTGTCCTCTTCAAGTGTCTAGAGTGACTTAGTCATATGGGGGAGCCCCTCTCTAAAAATAAACAATCCTCCTTATGGCACTCAAGACCAAAACCCATAAAATAGCTCCAAATGCATTCACAAGCCTTTTAGTAGGGTTTAAGGTTTATTAGCATTATTTAAGGTTTATTTAGACTCATAGGTTTAAATTTATCCCTCAAGAGATGAATTCATCAGATAAAAATGCATTACTTTGTTGAGTATCTAGATAGGGATGTTTAGGGTCTTAATAGATGGTCTTGAATGAAGAGTAACAATCCATTTGAGGTCTCCCAAAAATATATGTTATTTAGTGAACTTATCAGGATATTTCACCTCATAATAGGCTTTGGTTTTCATACTCTAAAATTTAAAAGACTGTGTGATGCACCTAAAATTATAAGTCCTCATGCACAAGCCTAAGGGTGATAGTGAGACCAAAAGTATATTTAATACAATGAAAGGCCAATGGAACTATGAGATAATAAAATTAGTCAAGTTTAAACACATGGAATAGGCCAATGACATATCTTAGAAGGTCAAGTTTAGGCCCATCCTTCAAAGAGTTTCCCCCAAATCACCATTGATAGTTGAACCTAGGCACACACAAGAGAGAGATATATACTTGTGAAAGTGAATTTATTAAGGGAGGATATTGAGTTTCTAGTAAGGCCAAATATGTTTCATGTATGCCCTAAATAAACTCTCTTTCTCAATAACTTTTAGGATGGCTTCACCTGTAGTCAAGTTCCCCTAATCACCACCTATAGGACTAAAAGAAGGTTGTTTCCAACTTTAGGAGTGAAATATCATATACACATGAAGGAGGGAGCTCAATTAAAGGATAAAAATATAGATATTATGTTGTTTAGATACAAAGGAGACATGAAAGGATAATTAAACAATCTAACTCAGGACTCCCTAAATCTGCACATATAATTAACTCAATGCATATAGGTCTACCTAGTCAATTGGAATACCTATCTAGTTTGAATGATAAAGGAAATAAACTATGTGAGTATGATCCCATGGTAGAATATATAATTTGTATAATCCTTAGGATATTTAAAAATAGAATAAAGTTTGATAGAGTTATCTGGGCTTGTTTGAGCATTCATGGCATACAGGGCTATGTGCATGAATATAAAGTGAATTTTTATGGTAGAGCATGAGGGAGACCTAGTTAAATAATTGTTGTCAAAATTTGAGAGCACACTACATGAGATCCCCAATTCTATCAAAAATGAGGATAATAGAGACAATCATTTATATGGCATTAACTAGTATAAACACTCAAATTGCACTAAATATGGTCATGATTGACCTAGAAGAGAAGAATGGCAAAGATAGGGGTCTGATCAATTATGAAATTGTACACAAGATATAAATTAGATATAAAATGGTGATAATATGACCCTGAAGTCACTAATACACCTAAAGGTGATCTAAGGTCTTGAGGCTCAAATTAGGCATATAAGGCCTAAAACACTCCTTAAGCCCTCAAAGCCCTAAATTCATATTTGTGAAATATTTAAGCTCCTCAAGTAGAACTAAGACCATAAAAATATATATGATGATAGTATAGGTCTTGAGGAAGGTGTTGTAGGTATAATAAGGTAAGATAATTAACAACTTGGCATAATTACGTCCCTCAAGCTCCATCACCTGCCAACCATTTTGAGCTAAGATTTTAAATGCTTGTATATTACATTTAAATATGCATGGGTTTGAGTGATATTATGGAAGTTATGGACCCCTATGTACTTAATATTTATGGTATAGATATTTACTTTCAAGAGGGTATCTCTATGAATGATCATGAACACTATTAGCACACCCAAAATACCTAGTGAAGACTTAAAGGCTACCAAATTTTACTCAAAGATCACCATCTAAGGTGCATGGGACTAGGATATTTTAGGAATATTTGATGTGTCTATGTGAAAAACATTCATGGAATTAAGTTTTCAATCTAAGGCCTATACTCTACGAACCATCATTAAGATGGTAGGCCACTCTAAACCATCCAAATCGCTAATGTAGAACTTGATGGACAAAAGACTCTTCCTAATGATTATAATGACCATGAAACACCATGGATACATCATTAAATAACATAAAATTTCTTGTATTTCCCTTTTACATTATAAATTTATCATGTGTGAGGCCAAATATGCAAGAAAAAGGCTTTTGAGGTTTAGTTTTGGTGAGGGTCCTAAGTGAGTAGAAAGGCCTCTTGGGCCTGTGAAAAAGTAGGATGATCTTCAAAAAATCACTCTTCAACTCCCATAGTAGTGAATATAAGCCTAATTATCATGATTTGACCTAATTGAGGAGAGGACCTTCATTTGCATTAAGGAATGAATGTTAAAAGGCCTATCTACATGGTGATGAGGCTCAATGGAAGATAAACTATTTTACCAACCTAATCAAGTCATTATTAGACTCATGAATCACCTCAAATCCTCTAATTCCAAGTTATCTCACCCACTAAGAAAGTAATACATTGAATGGATTGAGAATTGCATAGAGGGTAACAACTGGCCAAGTAATGAATAGGTTCAAGTAAATAAATGCCTCTCATAATGACCTCTTATTTCATGACAAGGAGTGAAGGAATAGTTAAAATGTGAATGGAATATTCATGGCTTAAAATATGACCAAAATATGTCATCCACCACACCTATATTCCCAAAGGCTCATTGAAGACCATTAACCCACCAAGACAACACATGTGAGATATCACTGAGATGTTATTAGTCCTTATTCATGTTTGTAACTAATGGTTAAGTGAATTAGGATCATCATGGTCTCTCCTCCACACTTTTATGCCATGTTTTCCTTCTTCACCCTTCTTTTTTTCTATAAACTGAGGCTCAAAAGTCATTATATGCATCCATCGACTGAGTATGAAGAAACTCTACCCAAATTATACCTTGTAACCTTTGAATTGATATAAGGACTAGTTTTTATTCTCCATGATGGTTTAGTATGTTTTATACTTGTTATTTTCAAAAGTGGTGGATACTTATATCCATTTTTAGGTCCTTGTTCTCACATAATTGTAAGGATATTATTCTAAATAGGTCATATGGTGTGTAAAAGTGTTAGTGATTATGTTTGAAGTGTTATCTGATTGGAAATGTCTTAAATTAGACTTCCCATTCACCACCCTCAAGTTTTGATCATCTAACATAGCCTCCATGTAAATTATTGATGCTTAGGAGTCTCTTAAAGAGAATGTTTTAGTCACTAGTATTTATTTGGTTCATAAGTGTTGTTGAACTTTTAAATAAAGAGGACATAACATATTGGTGCATCACCTACCATAGCTTAGGTTTGTGTTGACTAATTTGACCACAAGTTAAATTAGTTCAACCCACTATAGTTAAAAACATATTATAAGGGTCTAATAAGGTGTGGCATGTATCTAATGGTCTTGATGAGGTCATTTCTAATGTGCTTTAGCTTTGTCATAGTTATATAGTTAGTCTTATGTCATTTATGAGTCATTTATTCAACTTGTATAGATTCCTTATGAAAAAAAAGTGTGTCAAGATGTCATTTAACATCCATGTGTCATCTAAGTGTCAAAGTATCTATTTTAAACTGACAAAATGTAGGATTCAACATACAAGAAGAAGTTTAACTACAAAAAGAGAAATTTTAGGTAGTTGTACAAACTACAAGATAGTCCTAACATGTGTCGTAAGATTCACAGTGTCTCTTCAGCTCCACTAAACTAAATTACACACTTGGGAAATATTAAAAATATAAAAAAGGCATAAAATGATTCTAATTCTCCATCACTCTCCTCTAGATGAAAAAATGGTCAATTTATTTGAGTCTAGTATGCACAACATGAGGTGAGTTTGGTCAAATGCTCTTTTGGGATAAAAATACTCTTTGTCTACTCTAACTTCATTGAAATATTTTTAAGTTTGGTTTATTGATCTTCATGAACCATTGCTTAGAAGGTCTGATACTATTTTATACATACTCATTCCCATACCCTTCATGTTTCCTCTCTATTTTCATAGTTATGTACAAATATTTTATTGTACATGATTCTTAAGAGTTTGAACATCCTTATTATTAACCAAATTTGAACTTGTAGGTCAAATTGGGACCTTTATAGGTAAAAATTTGATATTTAGGTGTTTTTAGGGGTCTAGTATTATGTCATAGGGTGTATTATAAGTATTTTGATGTAATTTAATGCCATTTTAGCCTTGATCATGATCTAATTAATGTATCATTTTGAGTCACTTAGGAGCCATTTAGGGGTCATAAATGCAAGTGGTATAGTTTTAAATGTGTCAAAGTGTCTTATTTTTCCTTAAAATATCCAAGAGTTTATATTCCCTATCATTAATGTCAGTCCCATTTGAAACTTATAGGTTATCTAACTGAAAATCAAGAAACCAACTGAAAAGGAAGACTTTGGCACTTATACAACCCATGAGAGAGAGTAACACATGGGAGAAGATCATGTACTATCATATTTTAAAAACTAAATTAAATTATTTAATCACTCTATAAGTGCCAAATTTGAGCTAAAACCATTATGCTCCTTCTTTGCCCTTCTAGACACACATACGTGGTCAACATGTTTATGCCTGATACAAATAGTTAGAGAAATTATAGGTCAAACACCTTTGTTATGTGAAATTAAACTTAGAGAGATAAATTTACATAAAAAATATTTAAGGATTGGTCAAACATGATTTATGAATCATCTCTAACAAGTTGACTATGTTTTTCTACTTACTGTTTCCTGCACCGTATAGGTTCTACTTTGGTTGGGAGAAGTCCATACAATCCAACTATTGAGATTGATTATAGATGATTTTTAATCCATATTATAATGATTTTCAATATGTTTTAATTATTTAAATGTTTTTGGATAATACAAACATATTACGTTGCAAGAGAAGACACCTTTCTATGTTACAAATAGGTTTCACCTCTTCCAATGTCTTCGTGTCCTAATAATGGTGTCAAATAATGGTGATGGTTTGTTTTCATTTTTAAAATATAATTTTATATTAATTATAATATCATATTACAAATCACTCTCCCATATAGTTGCATCCACAAGTGAGATGCAAGCAATTTACTCTATGAATGTCATGTGTAGGCAATTGAGTGAATTGAGATAAGGACTTTATCACGTTCATGGATTCATAAAGGGTTTGGAGAGGTTGATCCTCTAATTGAAACATTAATAATAAACTTGACCCTATATTTGGTGTAATAAATAAATTATTTTTGTAGTCATGTGTAACATATATATAAAGTCAATCATAAATATGCATATATATTTGCTCTCAAGAGTTATATTCATGTTGAAAAGAGTACTTTTGGACTAGTTTAAAGTTTACATAACATGAAGTAATCCATATGAGACCTTGAAATGGTGGTAATTGAATAATATATTCTCATAGTCCATACATCCTTCCCAATGCTCATGTCTACTATAGTATTCACCTTTAGATGCCCTATAAGAAGATGGCCAGGTTAGAACAGATATATTTGAGTGATCTTCAACATTTCAAGGTTGCCAACATACATGTTGAACAAATTTTACATTGCAAGTAAAATTGGGACCCCTATAGGTAAAAAGTTGATTTTTAGATGCTTTAAGGGTCAAATATTTTGTCATGGGGTGTAGTATAAGTTTTTTGATGTCACTTAATGCCATATTAGCCTTAGTCTTCATCTAATTAGTAAATATGTCATTTTGAGTCATTTAGAATTCATTTAGGAGTCATAAATTCAAGTGGAATGGTTATTAAGGTGTCCAAGCATATTATTTGCATTTAAAATGTCTAAAAATCTAGATTACCTATTAGGAATGTCAGCTCATCTGTAACTTGTAGGTTATCTAATTGAAAATCAAGAAATCAACTAAAAAAGGAAGACTTTGGAAATTGTATAGCCCATGAAGGAGTGTGACACATGAAATAATGTTGTGAGATGACTATTAATCTTCCTAAAACTCATATCCATGATTGACATACACTATAAGTGTCATTTTGAGCTAAAACCATTCTACTCCTTTGCACTTATAAAGACATAGGATCATTCAACAGGTTTGTGCTTGGTACAAATAGTTGGAGATGTTTAAGACCAAATGAATTTTGGAGGTGAAATTAAAAATATATAGATTAATTTTCATAAAAATATTTTTAATATTGGTTAATTTTACTTTATGAACCATATCTAATAAGTGGACTAGGTTTTTTTTCTCAATGTTTCTTACACCCTATACATTTTGCTCTATTTTGGATAATTCTATACAATCTAGTTGGTGATGTTCACTCTAGAGTATTTTTACTCTATTATAAAATTATATTAATTATTCGTTTCAAGTTTAATGGTGTTTTTATGAGCAAGTTATCTCATGTTTCAGGAAGGTGTCATCATATGAAGCTCTAGTCAAGTTTTCCTTATTGTAAAATGTGTGTTTCTCTATAGAGGTCTCATGGGAATGTGATGTGATGTTTCAAATATCTCAATTCCATAATAATTAATATATTCATATTTGGTTTGATCACATAATGATTTGATAAAATTTCAATCTTGACATTCCTCATAGTCAACTCTTCAATCATTCCCACTTGCAGTCACATGTATAGAGCTTGTTTATCTTGTTAATGGAATTGTAATGAAGGTGAATCAAATTTTTTATGTCATTAAGATCTAATGATATTTAATTTAATGTTTTAAATATATTCAAGGTTGTTTAATAGCTCACACACCACACAAATAGTCACTAGCTACCCTGAATACTTTGTAACAAATGTTTTCAAGATGTCCTGTTGGAACAAAAGGTTTTGAGACTTATATCAAGATTATCATAAGTAAAAACATGAATTTTAGCAATTAATAATGATTTTAAGTTGTTAATAATACAATTTATCAACATATTCTACTCCATTCAATGCTCACTACCTGCATACAACTCATACACACCTACAAGAGTCTCTTTAATGACATCATGCGGAGATGGAAAGTTGGATAGGTGTTTAAATATTTTAATAATGATAGGAGTCCATTTTAACACTTGGTGAGGGTTTTTAATTTATAATAAACTTTTTTACCTTGCACAATATTCAAAATTCATGCTCACTATCTGTATATGCAAATGCCCACCTTTAGGTGGTACCATAATGTTATGAAGGTCTTTGAATGGGGAGGTTGGAATATGGTAAGGCCTTATTCTTGAAACCTAACATTTGGGATAAAAATTTTAGAAATTTTTTAGGTGTTAAATTTAAAAATGGAAATTTAGATCATCTTTAAAGAATCAAATATTGAACTCAGGGACTTCTTCCCTAAAAATTAAAAACAAAGATCCAATCCATTTTCTAGATATCCTATAATAAGGTTGTAAAGAGTTATGGAGCATATAGATAGGTAAAAATTGTAGCCTCTATCATAGAGAAGAGTTATGCCAAATATTAATCCAAGAGGATTGATGGAGCTTGATTATTTGGGGCCTCAAATCATATCAATAGGAATTCACTTTTAGGTGACCATTAACATCCTAAGGTTGTAAATGGAATGTAATCTCATGTTGGTATGGTCTTATTGATTAAATGGTGTGTAAATGAGCATGAATATCATTAGGATGATGTTTACATTTTATTTTTAATACTCATGAAAAACTATAAGTGTCCCTTCATAAGAAAATGAGCACCTATAACTGAGTAGGCAGACATTGACCTAGACATGGTCTCTTATTGCTTTAGCCCATACAATGTGAATAAAGGTAAAAGTAGATACTAGGGGACCTTGAATATTAAATAATAGTCTATAAACATCATGATAAAGGTATTATTAGAGATATATACACCTATATAAATTAAAGAGGTAGAATACATAGTTAGCTAATATTGACTAGCCTTGGGAGCAATTCAAACCCCAAGGTGTGAATTTAAGAAAGGGAATACATGAAATTCATATTGTTAGGTTTTAAGAAGGATTATATATGTTCTTAAAATATTAATACATATAGGATCACCTATAGGTCTCCCCTCTAAGGCATGAAATACAGTCAGGGTTATACTTAGTCTTGTCTAAGCAGGGTGTATGGAAGAGTATGTGAGTGTTTAGAGAGGTGAATGAATATTGGAACATATCCATCATAGTCATAATAGTATAATATCACTCTCAATGTAGATAGAAAGAAAATAAAGGAATATAAACAAGAAACACATAATCCATTAGAGAAAACCCTACATATAATCCATTTCACACAAGTCTATCTTGGGTTTTAAAGCTTTTGGAAGGTCGAATGACCTGATCAAAAACTCATTTTTTTTGTAGAGGGTATCTAGGACTTGTGAAAGCCCATACAACCTTAAAATTGTCTAAGTAAATAGGGTAAGTACCCTCTATTTTGTCTTAGATATAGGGTACTTCCCTTTATGCACAAATTGGTAGTTTTGGAGAATAGAGACAAAGGGATGATCCAAGAGATGATTGAGAATTGAGGAGAGGTTTAGAAGGTTGTATGACACCTAAGAAAACATGAATAACCAATCATACAATAAGTAACTATTGATCAAAATTGATTTTTTTAAAAATTGGGTCAACCCATACATTTTTAAACTTTTGAATAAGGTTTCCATATGTCTTATGGGGTCCCATATTATTCTATACATCTTACTTATCCTTGCTCCAGCCTTGGTCTAAGCTCATCCCCCTTATAATCTCCAAGTCAACCAAAGTCAAAGTTAGTCAACCCTAGTTAAACATGGTCAAAATCTCAAGTTGTGTTAAAAATTTATTAATATGGTCTTTTAGATGTTTAAAGGTGTTCATGAGTCATAAAATTATCATTTACCATATCTTGTGTGCAAAAAGTATCATTTTGGCATATTTCTAGCTCATTAAATGAATGTACAGACTTTCAAGGGAGAAAATATGTCACCAAACTTGATCCTAATGTGGAGGAGGCTATAATATGTTATTATCAATCATAATTTAGTCCAAGAAGTAGTTATACGTAGAAAATGGGGAGTTTTCCTTGATTTTAACCCTTAATTAGCACTTGCACAGACTTGGTGAGCTCATCCTTAGCAAAAATGTGAGTTATGTGCCTCTTAACCTAATTGAATTATTTAACCTGAATTTTTTTATAATAAAGGTCAAAAAAATTAGCTGAAACTTCTTTTTCTTCCTTCTTGTCATTGCAAGCAATTGATTTCAAATGCTTCATGTGGGCCATATAGTTGGAATTGGGTATAATTATTTTTAGGGTGGAAATTATTCTAAGTATACTTAATTTACATGTAAATAAGTTTTTATTTCATATATTATGCTTCATGAACCATCACTTAGATCCCAGGTAGCTTTTTATGCACTTCCATTCATGAGGGGTTTATATTTTGAGCTAGTTTCAGATTTCTTTGATTTGGTTTGATGATTTGATTATTTCAAGTGTTATTAAAGGAACATATATAGGTTTATTCACTATTATCATAGATTTGAAAGTGATAAAACACACAATAAAGCCTCTCTTAGGCTTGTCCTTGTTTGTTGATTACTCTCACTGTCTTATAACCTAGAATTTGCATCTATAGGACCATTAATGACATCATGCTAATGTTGGGAGAGATATACTTGTGCTAAAATTTATTAACATGGTCTAATATTCATCAACATTCCTAAAAACACCTTTCATAGACTTGTTTTGGTTTTATAGAACCTTCACTATCATGCATATAGCTACTATAAACCTACATGTGTTATTTACAAAGTTTAGAGAAGACAGAGAGATGGTAGACTAGTTCTGGTCTTCATGAATAGTTTTAGGTGGTATGTTATCACTTAATAAAGTTAAAATCCCCTTTGTCAGATTACTAGGTGTTGGAGAAGCATCCTAACTAACACTTTTATGTTTTCAAACCTATTGTCCCAAAAAGGCCAAAATAGAGATCCTATTGGTTTTGTCAGTGACATATGCCATGATTTAAAAATCCATTTGATGATCCTAATTGGTTTTATTTTTAGTCTCTATCATGATAAATATATATTCAAAATTTGGAGAGTGGAAGTTCAATGAAAAGTGATGTTTGAAAGGTCCAAAGGTACTCTTGAAAGTGTTGGGGATCAACCAACAATGTTGATTACACTTATGAAAGCAATAAAACATGGAATTAAATTAGAATGATAAGTAACTAGAATGATAAATAGCAAAGAACAAGAGATACAAGAAACCACCCTAAAAACTTGTATTAAACTCTTTACAGAAGGAATACAATTGAAGAAACTTCTTTTCTTCCACACCTCTCTCAGATGTATAGTTCTCTCTCTAGATCTCTTTCCCTCAAGAGCTCTCTCTCTCAAGTACAATCAACTCCAACAACCTGGAATGATTCACATATACAATTCTGTACTATTCTTCAACATTCTACATTATAATAAGCTAAGAAGATCTATCCTATTATATAATAATGAGGAAACTTGAGCATGCATTTACAACCAATAGTTATGCCTCTTAAACAAGGGCTCTAAAATAGTCTTACTAATAATAGAGATGCGGACTTAAGACTGTCACTTAATCCTAACATGCAAACACTCAGTTTTGTCCATGAAAATAGCTTTCTAAATGCACAGGTAACTGACATTGGTTCCTACCTATTTGCCTGTGACTGACGTCGGTCGATCCCTGCCGATGCTGGCATCTCCTGAACTGCTCCCGACTGATGTCAGTTACTCTTGACTAACACCGATGACTGTGTAAACTTGCAACTTCTGCAATGCACTCCTTTGGTGAAGCTTTTGGCTCCACACCTTAACAATCTCCCACTTGGAGATAAACAGCTGCACAAGTACATGTACAACAACATCTTCTAGCCCTTCCATCTTCAACTCAATCATGAAGACCAATAGAAGTTGAATGAAGATTCAACTTCTCCTTTGTAACTGGCTTGGTTAACATATCAGTAGGGTTCTTATCTATATGAATCTTCTCCAACTTCAACTCACCATCCTCCAATACCTGTCTTATGAAGTGGTACCTAAGCTATATATGCTTTGTTCTTGAATTAACGGCTGAATTCTTAGCCAAATGAATTACACTCTGACTATCACTATATAATTTGCAACTCTCTTGCTCCTTTCCTAGCTCTTCCATGAACCGTGTCATCCATATCATCTCTTTGCTAGCCTCTGTGACTGCAATATACTTTGCTTCTATAGTTGACAAGGCAACAACCTTCTGCAACTTTGATATCCAGATAACCGCCATTCCACCAATAGTGAAAACATATCCTTTGGTGCTTCTCCTGCCATCCAAATCACCTACCATATCTGAATCTACACAACCATGTAGAGAAGTATCTAAACCTCCATAGCACAAATGCCTACTACTGGTTCCTCTCAGATATCTAAGGATCCACTGAACTACTTTCCAATGTTCCTTCCCTGGATTGGCCATATACTTACTTACAACTCCCATTGCTTGGGCAATATCCGTTCTATTACAAACCATTGCATACATTAAACTCCCTACTATGGAAGAATATGGAACTCTACTCATGTACTCTACCTCATCATGTGAATTAGGACATTGTTCTTTACTCAACTTAAAATGTCCAACCAAAGGTGTGCTTACCGGTTTTGCATCCTACATATTGAACCGTTTCAACACCTTGTTCACATAATCTTCTTGAGACAAAATCAACTTGGGATTTTTATTGTCTCTCTTAATGCTCATGCCAAGGATTTTCTTTGCTACTCCCAAATCCTTCATAGCAAATGTGTGAGCTAATTTCACCTTAAGCTTAGAGATATCTTGCATGTGTGATCCTGCAACCAACATATCATCTACATAAAACAATAGAATAATATATCTACCATTATCCAATCTCTTAAAATACACACAATGGTTAGATTGAAACCTATTGTAGCCATGCTCAGTCATAAACCTGTCAAATCTCAAGTGACATTGTCTAGGAGCTTGCTTGAGGCCATACAAGCTTTTCTTCAATCTGCACACTAACTTTTCCTTACCTTTGACCTCAAATCCTTCCAGTTGATCCATATATATTTCTTCATCCAAATCTCCATGAAGAAACACTGTCTTAACATCAAGCTGCTCAAGATGCAAATCCTCAATAGCAACTAAAGACAATACAGTCTGTATAGAAGTCATTTTAACAACAGGAGAAAAAATCTCACCAAAATCAATACCTAGTTTTTGTGCAAATCCTTTCACTACCAATCGGGCCTTATATCTCATATGTCTATTCTCACCTTCTTTCAACCTGTAGATCCATCTATTCTTTAGTGTCTTCTTACCAGCTGGAAACTCAACCAAATCCCATGTTTGGTTCTCTCTCGAGGACTCCATCTCCTCAACCATGCCACGCTCTACTTATTCTTGGATTCTACTTGTATTGCTTCTTCAAAACTCTTTGGTTCTCCACCATCAGTTAGCAATAAATAGAATAATGAAGAAGAATATCAAATTGGAGGTTTACTTACCCTTTCTGACCTCCTGATGGGCGTCTGAGACTCATCCACAACATGTTGTCTACCCAAATTCTCTGACAGTGACCAACCTCGATCACTTCTAGGCTTGTAACTAGCCGACGTCGATTCTACCTGACTGACGTTAGTTCCTTTCTGGCTGACGTTGGTCACTGTATGACCAACATCAATTTATATCTTGTCGATGTCAGTTCTTACTTGGCCGACATTGGTCTCTGTGTTTTCCTTTCTGTTATTAATTTTTCCCAGGAGCTCATTTTGGACTGTCACCTCATCCAATTCTCCATTGCTTTGCCCAAATTGATTCAGCTTCTTCAACTAATCACTATACATCACTTTTTCATTGAAAACAACATCATGGCTCCTAATTATCTTGTTAGTTCCTAGATTCCAAAAATTTGAAACCAAAATCATCAGAGCCATAGCCAATAAATGTGCACCTCATAGACTTAGCATCCAGCTTCTTTCTATTTTCCTTATCGACGTGCACAAAGGCTTCACAACCAAAAACTTTGAGAAATGAGAGATCTACCTTTTTACCTATCCATGCCTCTTCTGGAATTCCACCATCCAGAGCTGTAGAGGGTCCTCTGTTAATCAGGTACACTACAGTGTCAATAGCTTCTGCCCAAAACTCTAAGGGCAAACCAACATGTAATCTCATACACCTTGCACGCTCCATTATTGTTCTATTCATCTTTTTAGAAACTCCATTTTGTTGAGTTGTCCTTGGAACCATCCTTTTCCTATGGATTCCATGCATATAATAATACCAGTTGAACTTATAGCTATAGAACTCACCACCATTGTCAGATCTCAGGCACTTCAATCTTCTGCCTGTTTCATTCTCAACCATAGCTTTCCAAATCTTAAAAGTCTCAAATACATCAGATTTCTTCTTAATACAATAGACCCATACCTTTCTTGTAGCATCATCTATGAATGAAACATAGTACTGTGATCCTCCAATAGAAGCAACTTGAGCTGGTCCCCACACGTCTGTGTGAACAAGATGCAACTTATGCTTCTTCTTTGTTCATCTAGTCTTGAGAAAACTCACTCTCTTCTATTTTCCAAAAACATAATGCTCACAAAAATCTAGATCTATGCTTTTCAAATTTGAAAGCTTACCTTTTGACTTAAGAATGGACATTCCCTTCTCACTCATGTGGCTGAGCCTAGAGTGCCACAATTTTGCATCCACATCCGAAGTAGATAATATAGAAGGAGAATTATTAGTAACACAATTACATAAATAGAGAGTACCTACTCTCTTACCTCTACCCATTACAGGTGCGCCCTTGGTCACCTTCCAAGATTCAGTTGTGAGAGTTACTGTACAACCCTCTTCCCCTAACTTTCCTGTAGAAATCAAATTCCTCTTCAAGCTAGGAACATGCATAACATCTCTCAACACCAATGTGTTGCCATTCTACATTTTCAACTGCACTTTTCCTTTGCCAAGAATTTTACAAGGCTCATCATCCCCTAAATACACTATTCCAAAATCTCCATGGATATAGTCACTAAAATATTCTCTATTAGGGGTAGCATGAAAATATGCACCAGAATCTAAAACCCAAGATTCTATATTACTATGCAAAGAGAATATTAAAACATCTTGTGCAATACCTACAACCTTTGCTTCTTCTTTTCCTTCATGCTGATTCTCCTCCTTAGGCTTTGACCAACAATCTCTGCTTATGTGCCCAATCTTTCCACAATTCCAGCATTGTGGCTTCCTGCCATTTCTAGATTTGGATCTACCTCTCACCTTTGACTTAGACCTTGATCTCCCTTTCTTGCTCTTCTCTTTTTGCCTTCCCCTGCTCTCAAAACTTAAAGTGTTCCCTGATGTTTCCTCTATGCTTTTCCTGCGAATTTCCTCATTCAAGATTACACTAACAACATCCTCTACTTTTAAAATATTTGAAGCAGATGCAATATTACTAACTACCATTACTAAGCTATGCCAACTTTCAGGCAAAGAACATAATATTTAAAGAGCTTTAATTTCATCATCAAACACAATTTTGACTAAACTTAATTGATTTACAATTCCATGGAAATCATTTAGATGATTAGATATAGATCCACCTTCCTGCATATGCAAATTAAATAACTGCTTCATAAGATATACCTTATTAGAAGCTAAGGGTTTTTCATACAAATTTGCTAAAGTAGTCATTAACTCTACTGTAGACTTTGCCTATGATAAATTAGATATCACAGTAGATGTTAGACTCAGTCTTATAGACCCCAGATCCTTTCTATCAAGAACTTCTCATTCTTCATCATCCATGTCTACGGGCTTCTTTGCAATCCCACCTAACGGTAAGTATAGATCTTTCTGATACAAATAATCCTCTATCTGCATTCTCCAATGTTGATAATTTTTGCCATTGAACTTCTCCATTCTCAGTTTACTTTCTTCTACCATTGCTTCTCCCACTCAAACAAAAATCCTTGCAAAAACCCCTGTGAGTACCCTGTAATCAATACACACTACATAGATTTGAACCACTTGTTAGTGAAGCTAGGCTCTGATACCACTTGTTGGGGATCAACCAACAATGTTGATTACACTTATGAAAGCAATAAAATGTGGAATTAAATCATAATGATAAGTAACTAGAATGATAAATAGCAAAGAACAAGAGATACAAGAAACCACCCTAAAAACTTGTATTAAACTCTTTACAGAAGGAATACAATTGAAGAAACTTCTTTTCTTCCACACCTCTCTCAGATGTACAGATCTCTCTCTAGATCTCTTTCCCTCAAGAGCTCTCTCTCTCAAGTACAATCAACTCCAACAACCTAGAATGATTCACATATACAATTCTATACTATTCTTCAACATTCTACATTACAAGAAGCTAAGAAGATCTATCTTATTATATAATATTTAGGAAACTTGAGCATGCATTTACAACCAATAGTTATGCCTCTTAAATAAGGGATCTAAAATAGTCTTACTAATAATAGAGATGTGGACTTAAGACTATCACTTAATCCTAACATGCAAACACTTAGTTCTGTCCATGGAAATAGCTTTTTGGACGCATAGGTAACTGACATCGGTTCCTGCCTGTTCGTCTGTGACCGACGTCGACCGATCCCTGCCGATGCCGACATCTCTTGAACTACTCCTGACCGACGTTGATCACTCCTAACTGACGCTGGTGACTGTGTAAACTTGAAAATTCAGCAATTTGCTCCTTTGGTTAAGCTTTTAGCTCCACACCTTAACAGAAAGCACTAAATTTTGTCAATGACATTTGCAGTTTTAAGACCAAAAGGGAATATTTGTTTAGCGAGCTTGTAAATTTAACATTGTTTCCAAGATTGATAATTTTCATTGGTTGAGTTACATAAAATATGAATTGAGAGACCATTATAGGGGGATTATATACTTGACCTCAACCCATGCTCACTTTTCTCAGTTTGTACACTGTGTAAAGATCCACCTACAACAAGTAGCGTACACCAACAGTTAAATGGTATGAAGCCTTAATGAAATTTTATAAGTATTTTAAAATGACTAATAATATATGACATATTAGTAATTTCATGATATTTAAGGTGATCCAAACCACTTCATCATCAACTTGAGAGGAGGCAAAAGCAACATATAGGTAGGTTTGTGGGTATAGTACTACAAGTAAAGTAGTGATCATAAAACTCATGCAAGAGGATGCTTTAGAGGATCATAAGAATGAATATTATTTATATATATATAGGTTATATACCTAATATAAGTTTAAGGAACTCCTTATATTATAAATAATCTTAGATTTTCACATATCCAAACTTACAGGTCAGAAAAGATAGGTGTCTTAGTCATAGGAGATAAGACCTAGTCTAGGGTTTTTAAAGTGCATAAAGAGTAAGGTTGAAGTTGAAATGGTGAGGTAGATATAAAAATAAATATATGAATAAGATAGATACCTCCATGATCTCCAAAAAATTTAACCAAAACCCCATTTTCACCTACAGGCAGCCTTTTGTAAAGAAAACTCAATCAAGGTTTGATATCGATTTTGGTTCAGGTAGGGGTATATGAAATGTTTTAAAGGATGAGTGAATGGTATAACATGTTAATGACCTATTAAATAACATAATTAGGAAAAATTAATTCATATTATACGAATTTCATCAAACATAGTCATCATACCCTACTTACATATTCAATTTGCCTATGCAAACTCAATCTTGAGATTTATGTCTTTTGAAGGGTCAAAAATTAGAGTTAGAGGCTGTTTTTTTTTTTAAAAGTACCATTAGAACCTATGAAAAAACTCAAATTTTCTATTTTGCGGGAAAAATAGGACAATATACCTCTATTTTATCTCAAAGGTAGTGTACTTTCTCCATGCCCAAACACTACAAATGAGAGGAAAATGATGAGAAGATGGACCAAAATAAGAAAATACACTCTAATATGATTTTTAAAGCCATGAGACACATTACAAAATAATGAAAAATAATTTAGGAGGTTTGAAGGAAAATAGAGTGATCTAGGCTACAAGGGTTGCAGTCAAACCCAATAGGCAAGGTTAAAGCCAAGGGGCCAAATAGGAGGTCATTTCCATTTATAGTCTTTGCCAAGCATCCAAATTATTTTATTAATGTATTTAGAGGTAAAATTGATATATACATACATACATATATATATATATATATACATACATACATATATATATATATACATACATACATATATATATATACATATATATATATATATATACATACATATATATATATATATACATACATACATACATACATATATATATATACATACATATATATATATATATATATATATACATACATATATATATATACATACATATATATATATATATATACATACATACATACATATACATACATACATACATACATATATATATATATATATATATATATATATATATATATATATATATATATACATACATATATATATATATACATATATATATATATATATACATATACATACATACATATATACATATATATACATACATATATATATATGTATATATATATACATATATATATACATACATATATATATACATATATATATACATATATATATATAGATATACATATGTATATATATATATATATATACATACATATATATATATATATATATATATATATATATGCAAGGAAAATATATAAAGGTCATTTTGAGTCCTAGGTAGCAAGAAGACTTGTGGAAACAAGGTCTAGGCCTAAGGTAAATGGTGAGTCATTTGAATTTGTAGAAAGATATGACCTTTCCAATGGTTGGGGACACATTTTTTGGATCATACTAGAGGTGTTGGAGCCCTTTGTTTGTAGACAAACTAATAAAGAAGCCATTTTTTCTTGGAATGAACTCAGACCCTCAAAGAATAAAGAAAAAGAGTTCAAAGGATCAAATTGAGATTCTTATATCTCTCACAACACTTTTCATGGGAAGATGAGGTGATTGGAGATGTTAAGGAGGATCCCTAAGAATCCTTTAGTGGAATTTACATAGATTTTCAATGTGAGAACTATGAAACAATGTTAAGACCATAAATGGCACAAAACCCTCCATAAACGACCTGATTGGAGAGATGAATCAAATGGAACATCTATATGGGGTGGAAAGTCCATGGAACTTTTGAAATTTTTATAAGACTCTCCTAATCTCCCTCTAATTTCAATTTTTTGTATGGACCTATATGGATGCGGCTAAAACAATGATTTCTTTGACATTTTATGTGTTTTGCTAGTGTGAAAGGGTTTTAGATGATCAAATAATTTTTGATAGGTATATTGAGACTTGTTATAAGTATCCATGTCAATTTGATGAGGTATCAAACCTCTTAAGTGTGCCTACCATCTCTTTCATTTCAGCTAGTCATAGTGAATACATAGTAAACACTTGAATACATAGTAAACACTTAGGAAAAGTGGTGAAACTCCATTTGGGAAGTCTTTTAATGCTTTTTTATTGAAATTTATGACTTATAAACTCTTTAAAAGTGTCATTCCTCCTTGTGTACAAATAATATTGCATAATTGGAAAGGTTCTGGGTGCCAAGTGTGAGAGATACATGGAAAGTAGTCATCTTAGGACTATTAGGGATGATTTTGCATGGCTAGAAGAATAAGAATGATTAGAGACCACTAAAATTCATGTGAGGGATTTTATTTAACCCCTATCACTTATATAAATCATCAGACCTGACCCTATATAGTGATCATGTAGTTTTGTGAAGGCAAATGATGAAAGCAATTTCTTATGCAACCACAAGGGAATATATGCCACATGTGAAGGAGATGAAAAAGTTTGATGGAAATTTGTCCTTGATTCCCTTTATAACCCATCTCACACCTATGACTATTTTTAATTCTTATCATTTGTTGATAAGTGTCTCTATGACTCTTGAGCTTCTCTTTCTCTCTCTCCTCTCATAATTTCTATAAAATCTAGCCTTTTTAGCTATTATACGGATCTCTCCACCTGGGTATGGTGAATCCCTATAAATTTTTTGCCTTTAGATAATAAATATATCTATTTTTACCTCATTCAAGATTTCACTAAGTGCATAAAATGGTTTTTGGTCTTGTGTAAGTGTATTTTGGCTTACCTTCACATGTTACTCTTCCTAATGCCTTGTGTGTTTTGGAATCTCTCTTTTGTAGGTCAGCAAGAAGTGTCTAATTGTTTTAAAGGTATAGTGAATATTTTACTCAATAATTTTTCTTATAATGACTATTTTATAAGTCCTCATAACCTAGGCTCTCTTTAAGACCCCATGCTTGAAACATTGATGTGAAAGGGAAGATTGTCATTGGATGAAGTGTATGTGCAGACTTCTTCTTAGTTTCAAATGCATGTTAGATGGTGTGATTAGAAAAATTATTTGGTGTATCACCTCTGATATATTATATTTAATTTAATTTTTTCTTATCGCTTTACATCCCCCTAAGTGTTAGTAGTAGGATTGATCAAAGTGGTACATCAAGGGGAACTAGCCCCAAATCTAGAGATCCACCTCAAACTTGGGTCACCCACAGCCCTAAGGTCATTCCATTATGCCAATTTAATGAGGAAATAATTTTCATCTCCTTAATTTTTATAATTTTAAGTGAATATAGTAACCTAAATAGGGTGCTCTAAACCCTCAAACTTCTAGGTAGACCAATTAGGCATGGTTAGGCCTAGTTTTGAAATGATAGGTCACTTTCATTTTTAGCCTTAGGAAATAATTATAGTGGATTATGGCATGGTTTTAGGTTCATTACAAGTGTGTTCAATCTTTAACCTTGTAGAGGAAACACAAAGAATACATATTTTAGCTCAAAGGCAACATTAGGCCTATGCAAACTAAAGGAAGTGTTTGAGTAAGCAAATTGAGATGCTCACATCTCCCTTGAGGCTATGAATGGGAATATAATAATTTTTTAGGTTTTTAAAATTGTCTTTAAACTTTTATTTTTGGAATTTTTTGGTAGTTCCAACTTCAAGGCTTTATGAACAAAGCCTAAAGCACTCAAAAACATTGCAAACCCTAGTTAAGGACTTGATTTGGAAAATAATAAAAGAAATGAATCCAAATGGACCATAATGTCATGGGAAGCGATTGGATGTTTTATAATGCTCTTCATATCTTCCCCACATCAATTTTGGTGCTGACCTATATGTATGAATATGATACAAAATGGGTTCTTTTGACAATTTTATGCAATATAGAGGTGCTAAGAGGTTTTAAGAGATGGAATAAAATTTGGAAGGAAGATTGGGGCTTAATATAACTATCCATGTCCATTTAATTCCTTGAAAAAAATACTAAGTGTTCCAAAAAAAGTTCTCATCTTAGCCAATTAGAACTGACATAGTGAACATGGTGGTGAGAAGTGTGAAAACTTCAAATAAAAGTGATTTTAAGGTGTGCTTGATTCCTATAAGGAAATTTAAGGTATTTATAGGTGTCATACACTCCCTTGTATTAATTTTCATGGAAAAATGATTCCTTTTTTGAATCCAAGTGTGTAAGGTGTGGGAAAGAGGAGTTTATTTAACTATATGTAGTGATGGCTCACTATTAGAAGTTTTCATATGATTAGGACTACAACCAATGTATGGATATTCATGTATACAACTGTTCCCTCTTATTATAATAATCATTCCTATCCCTAATTATTTTTGGGATGTTTAAATAGGACTAAATCATCAAGGCAATTTTCTAAGCTAGAAAGGGAATTCCTACACCACATTTCAAGAATCTCATGACTTGGGATGCCACTTGTCTCTTATAAATTTTCATTATATATTTTAAATTTCCTTCTCATGAATAATTAACTCATTTTCTCAATTAACAAGTATCCTTGTGACCTTTGGCCTTCTTTCTCATTTTCTCTCTCCAAAGTTCTAATAAAACTAGCCATTTTGGCCTTTGTAAATTATGCCCCACCTGAGTATGGTGAATCCCTTCTCATTTTAATACCATGGATAAATAAATCATACTAATTTTTAACTTTTTGATTATTATTCATAGTGTGTTTACTTGAATGATTGATCTTGTTTATGTGATGTTTGTTGTTTCCTTAGCATTATTATCTCATTTTGTCACCCATTTATAGTTGGAAAGCTTCTTCTTATAGGTCATGTGAAGTGTTTTATGATATGTCAAGGTTGAGTGAGTTATTATATTCAAATAGTTCCATTATATGCCTCTTTTCTAATCTTCTTAGCCTAAACATTCATCACAACCTCATAATGAAATATTGATGTGAGAAGATGTAGATTAGAAAAGTGTTTGTTTGGTTAGTCCCTTGTTCTCATGTGTAACATGTAGTTGGTTGGAATTCATAAACTAATTTGGTGTATCACCTCCTTTAGTATAGTTTACTATTAGTTTTCTCTCCCTTTTCCCTCACAAGCATAGGTGTAGTATTGATCTGCAAGCAGTACATCTAAGGAGTTATCCCTATCTAGAGATTCACCTAATTATTAAGATACCCACAACCTAGAGGTGTTTTAATTATGCCACTTGGATGTATAAAGATAAGACATATCCTTAAATGGTGAAAATCCAAGTGACAACAATTTTTGGCATGCCTAGTTGGACTCAGTCCAAAAATTTGAAATATTTTTAGTGTTGTATTTCAACACTTCAACCTTTATAGGCATATATAAAAGCATCAATGGTGACTCCAAAGTTATATCAGTTGGTCAAGTGTCACATGTTTTCATTTTAAATATTTTTGGTAATTTTTTCTTTGTTTTATTGCTTCACAATGAAGTTTCATGTATAATTTTGTGTTGAGTATTATTTCACACAAGTTGGTGAGGTTTATCAATATTATGGCATTCCCTATCAACCTTTTCATGATCCTTACCAGATCTAATATGATCCTTACCAAATCCAATATGATCCTTACCATCCATATCATGAGTTGTATCAATATTATAACCAACCTTATCAATATCTTGCTCCTCCTAGTCAACCTAGTCACTTCTCTAGTCAGTCCATTTCTACTTTCAAGCAAACTCTCTTGGGTTATGAGAAGTACATGATAGAGCTAGATACACTAAGGGGATATGGTCAATATTTTCCTATTAATTTCATTAATAATATGATATATGCAATAGATATAGTTAAAAGAGAGTGGTTACCTGTTGAGAGAGTAGATTGGTAAAGGATCCTAAGTAAGATGCTAGATGTGCGTGGCTTGATTACATCTTTAGAAGATATGATAAGAATTCATGAGGAGAAACATCACCAAGTATATAATACTTCATATCCACATCCCCAATATTTATATCATTCCTAATTCACCCATACTCATGAGCGTAATCAATATTTTCAAATCTATCTTTTTCGCAATTAGTTGGAAGAGAAAGTTGGGAACACAAACCTTATTTTTGAAGCAAATCTTGATAGGTAGATTGAGTTGGCCGATAATAAAATGTAATAGTACATATCATAAAAAAATAAAGTTTAATTTAATCCATTGTTTACATCTCCCATTACATTCTCACCTCAAGAATAGACATCTAGATATGAAATACCAAGTTGGTGACAAGGTGGGGAATCGAAGCCTAAGGATATCCCAATTTTATTGAACACTTCATTGACTCCTCAAAGTGCATCACTACCTCAAGAATAGATTACTAATCCTAATATCCTAAGATGGAATAAGGTATTGGAATCATGGGGAAAGAAAGAGGATAAAATCTTAGATAAAGAGTGTGAAGTTGAGAAAGAACTTGATCCTATGCAAGACCCTCCCACCCTTCCTTAAGATACCTCTTGTGTTCCATGTAAATCCTCTTGTAATATTTATCCTCATGATAATGCATATTAAATTAAAGAGAGAATTTTACAAGAGAACCTATCCAATCAAATTAAAGAGTTAGAGTTGAGAATGAAAGTGTTAAGTCAGGGTGTGATGGAAGGTTTAAAGCCAAAAGAAGATCTTATTCCTAAACACACCCCATCTAACCTTCCTCAAGAGAGTGCTCAATATAAATCAGATGTAAATGAAGTGATTACAAAATTTAATGAAGAAAAACAAGTTATTTTATCCTAAGGTATACCTCCTCTTCCTCAAGAACTCCCCAAAAAAATCCCCTATAATTCATTCTCAATTTGATTTTGAGGTTTATGTGCCACCTCCACCAACTAGTTCACTTGTCCTCACCCCACCAACATTTTCCTTGATGAAACTATGGTATGGGAACCTAAATATGATATGTTTTTTGATAAAAATTTATGTCTTTATTGAAGGAAATATAGCTCTTTAGTAGCCTCATTATACTAAGTCACATGATTACAAGATGACTAGTCTTGGCATCATCAAGAAGGAGAAGGAAATTGAGGATATTGCAGCCCTTGAAAACCAAAATAATATTATGATAGTTTATATGAAACTTTAGATCCCTCAATAGGTCTTAAATGTCAAAGAAGAGGTGATTTCTTGTGTTGAAACTTTTGATTGGGTTGATATGGAAGAATATTTTCCTTTTACCGAAGAAGAGGAAATCATCCATGGTTATTCCAACACTATCCAAGACATCATATATGGGAAAGAAAAATTCTATAATCATCATTTGGATTACTTTTTTGAAATAATTAGAGCAATATATACTCCTATTCAAGGAGGTTATAATCTAGTAAAAAATGGAGAAGGCAACCTTGACACTCTAGTGAGTATGCAAAGAATTAACTTTTCAAAATTATCCTTTCAAGAGACATATCCATTCCATGATGATATGTTTGAGGTCATAAAAATGGTTTATCATCCTCTCAACTAGTTGGGTGAAACACATCAGCTCTTAAAGGATGGAACAAGCTTCGATTGGCCTTAATCTTTCAAAGAACACAAAACCACTCTTCTTAAATCCATGCCTACCAAAAAGATACAAGTTTTTCATGAGATGAAGAGTGGGAAGAATTATGAGGTATGTGTAAAATTTCAATAGAAATATATTTACATTATATACCAATTTGAGGATGATCTACTTGAGAGCAGATCAAGTGAAGTTCCAAGGAATAGGTCTGATCTACAAAGCATCCTATCCAAGGAAAAACATGCTCGGCACTATGATTCATCTCATGAATAAAGAGATTCAAGAAACTTTCCTTTTTATCTTATAAAGGAGGTATGATTAGTTTTTAGTTGTGCATATTTTATTGTTTTCTAATTTCCCTAAGTGATTTGATCACATGTATGTCTTGTTAGTGTGTTTGCTTTGCTTTGTGTATGTCTTTTGTTTTGTGTGGTTGAGGTAATTATTGGTCTTATCTTAGTCAAAGATTTTTGATAATTTTAAAATTCATATTGTTATGTTTTAGACTTCATATTACTCCCTAATCCCAATTGACTAATAAGGCCATTAATCTTTAGCATAACAAACATGCTACTCCTATGAGTCACCAATTTTTTGACTAAATTTGACCCTACAGGCCAAATTGGGACCCTTATAGGTAAAAAAATGATTTTTATATGTTTTAAGGGTCTAATATTTTGTCATAAGGTGTATTCTAAGGTATTTGATGTCATTTAATTCCATATTAGCCTTGGTCTTGGTCTAATTAGTAAATATGTCATTTTGAGTCATTTAGACATTATTTATGGGTCATAAATGCAAGTGGCATGGTTTTCAAAGTATCCAAGTGTCTTATTTTATTTTGAAATTTCAATTAAGTTATATTCTTTATTAGGAATATTAAATCATCTAAAACTTGTAGGTTCTCTAGCTGAAAATTAGGAAATCAACTAAAAAAGGAAGAGTTTGGCACTTGTACAACCCATGAGGAAGTGTGACACATGGGAGAAGGTTGTGAGATGACTCTTCAGATTCATAAAACTCATTTAAATGCTTTAAATACTTTCGAAGTGTCATTTATGAGATAAAAACATGGTGTTCCTTCTTCACCCTTTTAGACACAGAACCAATCAATAGGTTTGTGCTTGGTATGAAAAGTTGGAGAAGTTTCAAACGAAATGCCTTTTAGAGGTGAAATAAAACTCATAGATACTAATTATCATAATAAGAGTTATAATTTTGGTTAATTATTCTTTATGAACTATCTTCAAAAGTTGATTGGATTTTTCTTCTCACTATTTCCTACATCCTATAGGTTTTGCTCTATTTTGGATAGGTACATATAATACAATTGGTGATATTGACTCCAAAGGATGTTTGATATATTATAAAATTATATTCATTCTTGGTTTCATGTTTCATGGTGTTTTTATGAGTGATTTATTTCATGTTGCAGTAAGTTGTCACAATGTTAAGCTTTAAGAAGGTTTTCCTTATTACAGAATGTGTGTTTCTCTATAGATGTCTCATGGGAATGGGATGTGATGTTTCACATATCTCAAAGCAATAATAGTTCCTATTTTAATGTTTGGTTTCATCACATCATGATTTGAGCAACTTTTAGTCTTGCCATTCCTCATAATCAAATCTTCACTCATTTCCACTTGTAGTCACATGTATAGAGCTTATTTATATTGTTAATGGAATAGTAATGAAGGTGTATCAATTTTTTCAAGTCATCAAGATCTGAGGAGAGTTCATTTAAATGTTTAAAATAGATGCAAGGTTGGTTACTAGCACATGCACCACACAAATAGTCACTAGCTACCTTGTCTGCTCTATAACAAGTTTATGCAAGAAGATGTCACATTGGAACAAAAGGTTTTGAGAGTTATATCAAGATTATCGTAAGTCAAAACAATAATTTGATGAATTGGAAATTATTTTAAGTTGTTCATGAGACCATTCATCAAGATATTTTACTCTATTCCATGCTCACTACTTGCATACAACTCATACACACCTATAGGAGTCACCTTGATGATGTCATGCTGAGATGGAAAGTTGGGTAGGTGATTAAATATTTTAAGAATGATAGGAGTCCATTTGAACACTTGGTGAGGTTTTTTAATTGAACATAAACTTTTTTAACTTGCATATTATCTAAAGTTTATGCTTACTACCTATATATGCAAATACCCACCTACAGGTGGTACCACAAAGCTATTAAGGTCTTTGAAAGGGGAAGTTGGAATATGGTAAGGCCTTATCTTAAATCCTAACATGTGGGTTAAACATTGAAAGAGGTTTAAAATTTAAAAATGATAGTGTAGATCATATTTTATGAAGAAATGACTGATCTAAGGGACTTCTTCCCTAAAAATAAAAAAAATATAGATCCAAAACCTTTTATAGATATCATAAAATAAGTTGCAAAGAGTTATGGATCATCTATATAGGTAAACCTTTTATCATCTAGATGGAAAAGAGTTATACCAAATATTAAGCCAAGAGTATTGATGGAACTTGATTGTTTGGGGCCTCAAAGATGCCTTTTAAAGCACTAAACCCTACATTCATATATGTTGACCAATTTTGACTTTCAGGTCAAAATAGGGAAACCCTAGTAAAAATTTCACTATTAGGAATTTAAATGGGTGTAATATGTTGTTATAAGGTGTTTTATAGGTTAATTAGTGTTAATTGATGTTTTACTAGCTTTGATTAGGTGTTTTCTAGGTCTATTTATCAATTTTAAATCATTTTAAGGGGTCTAAATGGTGAATTTAATGCTTTGTAAAAGTTTATTGGGAGTTTTGAAAGTTAAAAAATCTTATTTCATCCCCCATGTGTCCTTATTAGTCTTAATAAGGTGACATAACTAACAAATTTTAGGTTGTTCAGATAAAATGCAATTTTCTTATCCAAAGAGAGAGAAATGGACACTTATACAGTTGCATTAGGAAGTGTGCCACTTGGAAAACATGGTGGTGTGGCTCCACCTTCCATAAGTAAATTACCATGTTTTAATTGAATAAATTTAATTAAAAATTCATCTACAACTTTTTTTTCTTCCTTTTCCTCTTGGCATGTAAAGGAAGGTCAACTTCAAGCACTTGGTATGAAAAGTAAAATTTGAGTTGGAAGAAATTATCTTGGAGGTGGATATTTCACTAATTATAAATAACTTACTTAAAAATAAAATAAATTTTTTTGCCTTCTCTTTTATGAACAATTGTTAACAATCTAGGCAACCTATTATAGAATTACATCCAAGAGGGGTAGAATCATGCATCTATTTCTAGTTTTTAGAGATCCTTGGAGCTGAGTGATCTAAATGAGGTACTTTTATACTATAATAAAGATATATTATTTATGTTTCAAATATATAACACTTCATCTCTCATTTTCTTTGAAGGAGTTTTCAAAGGGTGCTAGTTTTATGTAGTTTGCAAAGTTGAGTGTAAGTCTTGAGTTTTTCCAACATGTAGGAAACTTCATAGTGGTGATAATGTGCTCAAGGTTAATGAATTAATATATATTTCATGAAATAATCTTGTATTATGTCCAAATAGAATCCTTCCAAAGCCAAATTTCCCATTTTTGCCTTGTTTACTACCTTGCCACTCATTGAAGTTGTGCTTGTTTCACGGAGGTTGTATTCATGAGAGAGAGTTAAGAGTACATGGTCAAATAAATTTTGGGCCTTAACATTCCAAAAGAGTCAAAATTATCATTTTTTGAAGGCCTAGGATGGTATATGAACATTTCTCATTCCAAGGAGAGGTCATTCCATTTTTGGGCTCTCAGTCCCCAAGTGTTCAAAATAATGGTCCTAAGGTTTTTATGAATTAATTTTTGACATTATGGAGTAGGATTTTAATTTTTTTTTATTGATTTTTCCTTGTATCCCTATGCACCTATTATAACTATGTCAAATTTTTGGGCTATAGGTTAATTAGAATTGCTACTTTGAACTCATTCAAGTCGGTAAGAAACCTACTGAAAGCTAGTAGTGACATCTATAGGATTCTCAAAGAGAGCACACCATACAAGAAATTTGGTAAGTCCTAAACCATGTCAAACAAGATTAAAATACTAAAAATTCTCTAAAATTTAACTCAAATAAAATTTGGCATGAGAAAGAGTATAATTGATGATAACGACCTATTAGGCATGTACCTTATTCGTATAAGGGAGAATTGCACCTATAGCTAGTTTGTTAAGCATTACATCACCTTTTTCAATATTATAATTGTTTGGGGGGGGTTTAAGATGAATAAAACTAGTCACTTATAAACCTTTTGATTTTTTAACTAGATATAACTTCCAAGGAGAGGTCAAAGTTCCCTATAGTGACTTACAACCCCTATATGGACTGAGACAGGGATCCAAGAATAAGACTAAGGATCAAGGTATGGGATGGATGTTTTGATCAATAATAGTGGTTTCAATGTTAAAAATATAATTTAATAGTTCTGTAAATACATTAAAATATTCTAGTGACCTTATTTCTCTTATCAAAACCCAAAGACCATATACAACACGCCTGAGATGACAATCACAACCAAGATAGGGTTTGTGAACAGGTGGATCATGGTTGGGGGTTTAAAAGGTTTGAAGGTGTTAATTTTTAATAACATATATTTTGGTGTGATAATAATGTGAATTCATATCATAATATAATGTTGTATACCCCTTTTTAAAGCTTGAACACATGTCAAGATGCACCTTCAAGCTTAGGAATTGGCACTCACAACCAAACAAGTAAGACAATGAGTTTTATTTTCATCTTGATGTTTTGAGTGGAATTTATCATTGAAAGGTAAGTAAAAATATTAAAAAATATTATATGGTTTCACAAACTCCAAGAAAACCTCTGAGCATCATCATCAAAGTCTATTTGAAACCATCACAACCTACAGCCAAAATGGGGCTTCAAGCTTGGAAAAGGGTCTCTTTGTGTAGATGGTTTTGAGTGTGTTCATAGTCTCAAAAGGATGAATAAGGAATATTTAAATATTAAAAATCTCTTCATGATTCATCAAGGATGGCATTCCACTTAAAAACACCTCATTTAGTCCTAAATCACCACCTATAAGCTTATACAAATTGAGACATGCAATAAGGTGTAGTTGGTATCCTTAATAATGCTAATGCCACCAAGGGTTGATTTATGAGTATAAAATATGGTATAAATAATGGTGATGTATCAATAAATTATTTAACACTAGTTTAAGGAATAATTATTGAGAAATCAACACGTACAAGTATAGGATAGAGGAAGTTTTTTTGTCTTAGTCCACTAGGAAGACAGTGAGTAATTAAGGACCTTGAATATGCTAGTTGATTAAGGATCAGGGGATGACCTTAACTTGGAATAATATGAAGTTAAAATAATATATAAATACTCCTAAAAATTTTATACCACCCTAATAAATATGTATCTATAAGAAACACCTACAAGTAGGGTATGTGGTTGTCACAGTGGGTAAGACAATGGGCAAAAGAATTAAGTAAGAGTTTATATGTGTGATGTTGAGGATAATTTGAGTGATATATGAATGGATATGTTATTTTAATGAAAAAATTAAATTTATATCAAAATAATCCCCTAAATATACATTTAACAAGACCTATAGGGTCCTAGGAACTAACACCTATAGTCAGGTAGTCTTTCTCTAAGCCCAATCTTGTTGTTCTATACTTTTGGAGACCTTCTCATTGGATTTAAGAGATAATTTTTTAGGTATATAGTTTATATATATGAGATATATAACACTTTAAAATTGTTTTTTTCAACAAATAAATAGTAAAACATTCCCCTATTCTATCTCATAATAGGGGTAGTTTCCTCATACAAAGCACAAACAACTTAGAGAGGAGTGGTTTTGAGGACAAAAAAAAAAGGGAACTCAAGATAAGGTTTAATAATCTTAAATAAACCTAAAATAAGATATAAAGACATGATATAAAATATTTAAGTAGACAATACATCCTATACAGGGATGGTTGCAGTCAAACCCCATAAGCAGACTCGAGAACATGAGGCCAAGTTGAGGGTAAATATGTGTTTTGTCCTAATTTATAATTTAAAATTTTTTGAGTCATGAATTAAGGTGTTAATTATAATTTTTAAATCCATAAAATTTCAAATTAAATCATGGAAAGGTCATATGGAGTCTAAAAGTGTAGGTAGACCTATTGGCAAGGTCTAAACCTAGTGCCAAATAGGGGTCAATCTTCATTCCTACCTCTTAGAGAGCCATTATAATTATTATATAATGTTCTTGGGGAATATTTAGAGGTTTTTTAACCTTATGGTTTTAGGTTAACTCCCCAAGAATCCATTATAGGCTTGAAAACATGCACAGACCTCTCAAATGCAAGAAATAGAGCTCAAAGGGCAACTTCAAGAGCTTAGAACTTTCATATACCTTTGCAATGGACCTGGAGATGTTTTTATATGATGGATAGGATCCTTGAGAATACACAAGTGTCATTTTTAGATTGTTTTAATATCTTTTATTTATGAACAAATGTTAAGACCATAAACCACTCCAAATCCTCTTAAACCGTCCTCATATACCTGATGGTAGAAACCAATCTGAAAGTGCCTCCAGATGGATTAATTTTACCATTAGTATAAAATTTAAGTTGTTTAAAAATTAATTAGGATTACATACATGGAATTTGATTGTAAAACATTTTATGGACAAAGAAGAAATAAGATTTTTCTCACTATTTTGTGTTTTTTATAGGATACAAGATGAATTAAGATATGAAAAAAATTTGGTGTAATATTTACTCTTAATATAACTAAAAATATTAATTTAGTTTCATTAATATACCTATAAGTGTTTCAAACAAGTCCTTACTTTTAGCTAGTCAAAACTGGCCTAATGCACAAGCTAGAGAAAATCTTTAAGTTAAGTGATATTAAAGTACCCATGATGATTAAAAGGCCATGTAATGTATTTAAAATTGTCATTAACTCCATCCCATGGACTTTAATGGACAAATAATGATAATTTGGAATCCAAGTGTGCAAGGTGCATGGAAGGGCAATTTCCAAGATAACAAATGATGATGGATCTCTACTAGTTGTTTCTAGAAGACCAAGCATGCATCCAATACATGGAAAGGAATTTTTGAGAGCCTAACATTACAAAAAAATAATTTTACCTATCTTATATCAGTTAAAATATGTTCAAATAGGCCTAATCATGAAAGCATTTTTTTCTATGCAAAGAAAGGAGTATTATGCGATTTTGCCTAACTTTGATGACTTGGTTGGACACTTGTTGATCATAACATTAAAAGGTTTGACCAATATAATATTACCATGTATATATATCTTAAATTATCATCTTGACACATGTCCAAGTGACCCTTGGACATCTTCTTTTTATCTCTCTCTCTCTCAAACTCTATAAGATTTGGTCATTTTGACATTATAGGTATGATCCATCTGAGTTTGGAAAAAACCTACTAAATTGTACACCTTATGATCAATAAAAGACTAATTTTTTACCTCTATCATGAATTTTCATAGTTTTATTTATTTTAATGTTGAATTTTCTTAGTGAAGACAATGGATTCCTTAGCATTGTACTTCATTCTTTCACCTATTTGTAGCCTCTTCTTGTAGGTTATGTGAAGTGTTTCAGGAGATGTTCATGGTTGAAGTGAGTATTATTTTCATTAGAGTTAGTCAATACCTTTTTTATATTCCCCCTAACTTTTTCTATCATCTAGGACCCCAAAATGTAATATTGATGCAAGAAGACATAGATTTGGGAAAGAATATGTTTTAGTTGGTTCTTTGGTCTTGAGTGTGGAATGTAAGTGCTTGGAATTCATCAAAATGATATGGTGTATCACCTCCATATATTATAATTAATTTTCATGCTATTATTAACTCTTTTCAACCCCCAAAGTGTTAGTAGTAGGAATATATGCTTGAATGATACATTAAAGGGAGCTAGCCCTTATATGAAGGTTCATCTCACAATTTTACTCACCCACAACAAGTGAGATGTCCAAAATTTTCCACTTGGATTAGAGTCCTATTAAACCTATTCTCATAGGGTGCATCCAAGTGTCAATAGTTTTTTTCATGCCTAGTGGGATTATTTATCCAAGGAGGTGAAGAATTCTTGGTGTGTTCTTCAACCAATTAGCCTTTTGGAGGCATTTCAAGCAACACCAAAGGTGACTCTGAGTTAAATCAACTAGTCAAGCAGCCATAGTGCATCAAGAAATCATATTTGGTATGTATAATCCCATTATTTATTACTATTTATCTTATGTTACTTCATATAGTTTTAATCAAAATCATGTTGTTCATGGAATCTCCTCAAGTGGCTCTCCTAAGTATCCTTCTCGTAATCAATCTAAGAGTGTTAGGGAGATAATGTTGGAGATAGGTAGGTTGAATGAGGAAAATAAATATTATCAAGAGATAATTTACAAGGAAGAGTGTTTTTTTATGCAATATCAAGCAATGAAATCCATGGAGGAGAAACTAGAAAGATGGAGGAGTCAACCCACTAAAGGCAATCAACCTTGTATGCCTTCTCCCATCCCAAGACAACCTTATCCCATACAAAATAAACCCTCCAATTTTACACCAAATCATTTCTATCAAATAAAAATTTCTCACTAAAATAAAATGAGGCAAAATTATATCCCATCTAATGCATTAAATGCTCTTTTTATTAATCCTTTACACCTAGCAATCCAACACCAAAGGACATTAGAACATGCTTCTATGGAAACTAATTTTTTCAATTCCTTAGATTGTGAAGCCTCCTTTGAATAAAGTCATCATATTTCATTTGAATACCAACACATCCATCCTCAATCAACTCTTCATATTCATGTGCAAAATCTTTCTAGTTTTCCTCAACCTCCTCAAGCCCTTCAACATGATGTCAAGATTCCAAGTTGGAGAAATGTCTATCATGAACCAGCCCAAGACTTTGAGAAAGATAAATTTTTTGCCTATCCCCAAGAAGAGAGTTACAATCCTAAGATCATTAGTTGGAATAAAATAGTGTAATCATGGGGTAATAAAGAAAATAAGAGTATTTTTCAAGACTGTGAAGTGGGAAATGAAGCTAGTCCTCCTCAAGTCCCTCCCACCCTTCCTCAAGAAGCTTCTTTTACTCCATGCTAACCCTCATGTACTCCCCATCCCCATGATTATTCCTATGAGATCCAAGAAAGACTCTTCCAAGATAATATAGATAAAAAAATTTAGGGATTAGAGGTAAAGATGAATTTGCTTAGTCAAGGTGAGCTGGAAGGTTTAGACCTAAAAGAAGATCATATGCCTAAACACACCCCATCTACCTTTTATCAAGAGAGTCATCAAGATAATTTTTATGTTGATAAAGTGTTGGTAAAATGGAAGGAAGATAATCAAGTGATTTTTTCCCAAGGTTTTCCCCCTCTTTCTCATGGACTTTCAATATAACCTCTTACATATTACTCCCAATCTGATTTTGAGAGTCCTTGTGTTGAATCTCTTTGCTTGGGTGATGAAGAATGTTTTTCTTGTACTGAGAACCTATATTGAGAAAGGAAAGATAAGAAGAGTATGATAAATTAATTACTAATCAAGAATACTTTATGAGTTTAGATGAGGAGGAAATCACCATAGGTACCCCCTTAGTGAACAAAGGGACAATTCATAAGCTTTTGAAGAAGGGTGTTTTATTTTTTCCAAAGAAGAAGAAATGATCATTAGTTCCTTTATCACCTTGAAAAACACCATATATGAACATGAAAAAGTTCATAATAAATCTTTGTATGGCTTGTAAAAAGTCATTATAGCAAGCTATACTCCTCTCTAAGGAGATCATGAGCTGATCAATGATGAATAAGGTGGCATGGGTACTCAAGTAAGTATGCAAAGGAGAAATAATCATTCATGTTTATTTTTTCAAGAGGTTTGTGAATATAAGAATGATATATTTGAAGTCATCAAGATTGGATATCACCCTCTAGAAGGAACTCATCATCTTTTTAAGGATGGAGAAGGATCATATTGGCCTAAAGTTTCTAGTGAACATGAAATCAATCATTTTGAAATCATGTCTATAAAGAGAATGGGAGTTGATCATGAGAAAATGAAGGGGAAACACATGAAACAAGTGATCATGTATAAGAATATTTTATTTCATTGTTCAGAATATTTGGAGTTGCTTGGTTCCTAATGATCATCATGCCATTGAGGTTGGCATACTTTGTAAGAAGCATGGAGGTAGCAATGATAAGAAACAAAAGGATTCTTGATTCATCTAATCCTTCATACCATGAAGTAAGAGGAATCTAAATATTCCATTTTGATCCAAGAGGAGGTATATCTATGGTTAGTTATACATAGTAATTATCCTTTGTTTCTACTAAGTTCCTTGAGCACATGTGTGTCTTGTGCTTGTTTGTTTTCTTTGTTGTGTGTGTCCTTTTCCTTTGTGTGTTTTAGGTAGTCACTAATTATCTTGGTCAATGGTAAAATATCTCATTTTTATTCAGTCTTTAGATGACTCCTAAGCCCAAAGGATTGATAAGGCTACTATTCTATTTAGTATAGCAAGCATAATACCACTATGAGTCATCAATTTGTTAACCAATTTTGACTTTTAGGTCAAAATAGGGCACCCCTATTAAAAATTTAACTTTTAGTTATTTAAATGGGTGTAATATGTTGTTATAAGGTGGTTCATAGGTCAATTAACGTTGTACTATGTTTGGTTACGTGTTTTCTAGGTCCATTTATCATTTTAAGTCATTTAAAGGGGTGTAAATGGTGAATTTAATCATTTATATAGGTTTATTAGGAAATTTTCAAGTTAAAAAATATTATTTAATCCCCCATGTGTCCTTATAAGTCTTATGAAGCTGACATAACTGAAAAATTATAGGTTGTTCAGATAAAACATAGTTTTATTGGCCAAAGAGAGAAATATGAGCACTTATATGGTTACATTGGGAAGTTTTCCACTTGAAAAATTGGTGGTGTGACTATTAAACTAACCTTAGTCCATTACCATGTTTTAATTTAAAACATTTCATAAAAAATGCATCTACAACTCATTTTTCTTCCTTTTCCTCTTGGCATACAAAGGAAAATTAACTTCAAGCACTTGGTATAGAAGGTAAAATTTGAGTTAGAGAAAATACCCTTCAGTGTGGATAGTGATATGAGTATAATTCACATCCATAACAAGAAATTTAATTTTGGTTCCTCCTCCTTTATAAACAATCCAGGAAACCTGTTATAGAATTTCATCTAAGAGGGGTAGAATTATGCATCTATTTCTAGTTCTTAGATATCCTTGGATCTAAGTGATATAAATTATGTGTTTTTAAACTATAATAAGGCTCTATTAATTATGTTTTCAATATCTAACACTTCAACTCTCATTTTATTTAAAGGAGTTTTCAAAGGGTGCTAGTTTCATGTAGTTTACAAAGTTGGGTGCAGGTCCTGAGTTTTTCCAACATCTAGGGAACTTCATAGTGGTGATAATGTGTTCAAGGTTCATCCATGAAGATATATTTCATGAAATAATATTTTTGGAGGTCCATATATCATCTTTCCAAAGCCAAATTGCCCATTTTTTCCTTGTTTAATGCCTTGCCACTTTCACTCAAGTTGTGCTTGTTTCATGGAGGTTGTACGAATGAGAGAGAGAGAGTTGGGAGTCCATGGTTAAATCAATTTTGGGCCTCAAAATTACCCAAGAGTCATAATTATCATTATATTAAGGCCTAGTATGGTATATGAGCATTTATCAATCCGAGGAGAGGTCATTCCATTTTTGGGCTCTCAGTCCCCAAGTGTTCAAAATAGTGGTTGTGAGGTTTTTATGGATTAATGTTTGACATGGTGGAGTATGGTTTTATCATTTTTATTGCCTTATACTTATAGGCCTATGCACTTAATATAACTATGTTAAATATTTAGGCTATAGAGTAAGTGTAAAAGGTACTTTGAACTCCTTCAAATATGCAAGAAACTTACTGAAAGCTAGCAGTAACATCTATAGGATTCTCAAAGAGAGTGCACCATAAAATACATTGGGTAAGTCTTAAACCAGTTAAAATAAGGGGAAACTAATAAAAATGATATAAAATGTCACTCCAAAAAAAATTCACATGAGAAAGAGTATAATTGGTGATAATGACCTATTAGGCCTATACCCTATCCATACAATACGGGAGAATTACACCTACATCTAGTTTGTTAAGCATTAGGTCACCCTTTTAAAGTTTATTATTTTTTGGGGTTTTTAAAGATGAATTAAACCAATCAATTGGAATTTTTTTTATTTTTTAACAAGAGATAACTTCCAAGTAGAGGTCAAAGTTCCTTATAGTGACCTATAGCCCCTGTATGAATTGAGACAGGGATCCAAGAATGAGACTAAGGATGAAGGTATGGGATGGTTGTTTTGATCACTAAAATTGGTTTTAAGGTTATAAATAGCATGGAATATTTTTATAAAAACCTTAAAATATTTTATTGGCCTTATTTCTCCTATCAAAACCTAAAGGCCATCTATAGTAGGCTTGATATGACAAACATAGCCAAGACAAGGTTTTTAAATAGTTAGAGGATAGTTGGGGATTAACAAGGTTTGAAGGTGTTAATTTTGAAGAATATAGATGGTGGATTTAGAATAATTTGAATTAATATCATAAGAGAAGGTTATATAACCCTTTTTTAAGCTTGAACACTTGTCATGATGCACCTTCAAGTGTAGAATTGACACTCAACCAAATAAGTAAGACAATGAGTTTTCTTGTCACATTTATGTTTTGAGTGAAATTTAGCCTTGAAATGTAAGTAAAACTATGGGAAATTATTATATGGTTTCACAAACTCCAATACAACCTTTGAGCATCTTCATCAAAGTCTATTTGAAACAATCATAACCTACAGGCAAAACGGGGCTTCAAGCTTGGAAAAGGGTCTCTTTGTGTATATGGTTTGGAGTGTTTTAATAGTATATAAAGGATTAATAAAGAATATTTAAAGATTAAAAATATCTTAATTGTTCAATAAGGATGGAATTACACTTAAAAACACCTCATTTAGTCATGAATCACCACCTACAGGCTTGTACGGATTGAGACAAGAAGTAGGGTGAAGTTGGTATCCTTAATGATGATAATGCCAAAAAGGGTTGATTTATGAGTCAAAAATAATATATAAATAATGGGGAGGTATCAGTAAATTATTAAAACATTTTTTCAATTCCTAATTCATGATAAATCAACACCTGCAAGCATAGGATAGAGGAAGTTTTTTTATCTCAATCCACTAGGAAGATAATGAGTAATTTTGGACCTTGAAGATGCTAGTTGCTCAAGGATCAGGTGATGAGCTTAAATTGGAATAATATTAAGGTAAAAGAATATATAATTACTCTTTAATAATTTATACCACCACAAGAAAGATTCATCTACAGAAAACACCTATAAGTAGAGTATTCAAGGTGATTGCCACAATGGGTAAGACAATGGGAAAAAGAATTGGGTAAGAGTTTGTATGTAGGAGCTTGAGGAGAAGTAGATTAATATATTAAGGGAGATGTTATTTTCATGAAAACATAAATTTTTATCAAAATAATCCCCTAAAGAGACATTTAACAAGACCTATAGGGCCCTAGGAACTAAGACCTATAGGTAGGGAGTTCTTCTCTAAGCCCAATCTTGTTGTTCTATACTTTCAGAGACCTTATCCTTAGATTTAGGAATTAATATTTGGTATATAGTATCTATATGAGATACATAACCATTTAATTTTTTTTTCAACAAATAAATAAGGAAACATGCCCCTAGTATATCTCATAATAGGGGTAGTTTCCTCATACAAAGCACAAGCAACTTAGAGAAAAGGAGTGGTTTTGAGGACCAAAAGATAAAGGGAACTCAAGATAATGTTTGTGAGATTAAGGAAATATTAAAATATATATAAATACATAATATAAATTTTTTAAGTAGACAAAACATCCTATATAATGAGGGTTGCAGTCAAACCCCATAGGTAGACTTAAGAACAAGAGGCCAAGTTGAGGGTCAATATGTATTTTGGCATAATATATTATTTCCACTTATTTTATTATTACATTTAGGGGTGAATTATAATTTTTAAATCCATAAAAGGGGAAATTAAACCATGGAAAGGTTATATGGAGTCTAAACATTTAGGCAGACCTATTGGCAAGGTCTAGGACTAGTGCCAACTAGGGGTCAATCTTCATTATTACCTCTTATAGATAAATTATAATTCTTTTATCATGTTCTTGGGGAATATACAAAGTTTTTTTAACCTTATTTTTTCAGGTTAACTCCCTAAGAAGAAATTATAGGCTTTAAAACATGCATAGACCTCTCAAATGCAAGAAATAGAGCTCAAATGGCAACTTGAAGAGCTTAAAAATTTCATATACCTTTGCATGGGACCTAGAGCTGTTTGGGGATGTTGGAGAGGGTGATTAAAAAGACACAAGTGGAATTCAGAGATTTTTTCAATGTCTATTCGTTATAAACAAATGTTAATACCATAAACCACTCTAAATACTCTCAAACCCTCTTCATGGACCTGATGGTAGAAACCAAGCTAAAATTTACTCCGAATGGATGAATTTGACAATGTGTTTAAAAGGGAAGTTTTTTCCAAATTCATGAGGATTACATCCATGGAATTGGATTATATGGAATTGTATGGACAGTAGGAATTGTATTTTTATCACTATTTTATGTGTTTTGTAGGGTATAGGATGAATTAAGAGATGCATTATTTTTGATGGAACAATTACTCTTATTATAACTCCAAATATTCATTTAATATCATTAATCCACCTATAAATGCTTCAAACAAGTCCTTAATTTTAGCCAGTCAAAAGGGGCCTAATACACAAGCTAGAGCAGGGGAGAAAATATTCAAGTGAATTAATATTAAGATACCCCTAATTTTTCCAAGGAAATGGAGGGTCTTAAAATTTTTAACTTTCTCCCTCCCATGGATTTTCATGTAAAACTAAAGAAAATTTGGAAGCCAAGTGTGCAGGGTGCATGGAAGGGCAGTTTTTAAGATGAAAGATGATGATGGCTCTCGACTATTTATTTCCATAAGACCAGGCATGCATCTAATGCATGGAGATTTATTTATTATATCCTCCCCTTACATATGAATCATTTTACTTATCCTATATTGGTTAAAATATGGTCAAAAACTCCTAATCATGAAGGTAATTTTTCTATAAAAAGAAAGGAGTGTTGTGCCATTTTGCCTAACTTTGATGACTTGGTTGGAAACTTTTTTCTCTTGATCTTGAATGTTTCAACCCATATCCTCTTCCCATGAATGTATAGCTTAAATTCTCAGCTTGACACATGTCCAAGTTACCCTTATATTTATTTCTCTCTCTCTCTCTCTCTCAAACTCTATAAGAGTTGGTAATTTTGGCATTAGAAGTATGTTCCACTTGAGTATGGTGAATCCATACTAAATTTTACACTTTATAATAAATAAAATTAATAAGTTTTTACCTCTTTAATGACTATTCATAGTGTGATCTATTTGACTATTGAATTTTCTTGGTGAAGACTGTGGATTCCTTAGCACTGTACTTCAATCTTTCACCTATTTGCAGCCTCTTCTTGCAAGACATGTGAAGTGTTTCAGGAGATGTTCATGGTTGAAGTGAGTAGTATTTTCATTAGAGTTAGTAAAGACATTTTGTCTAGTCCTCCTGACCTTGTATATCATCTAAGACCCCATAATGTAATATTGATGCAAGAAGACATATATCTGGGAAAGAGTATGTTTTAGTTGGTTCTTTGGTCTCAAGTGTGGAATGCAAGTGGTCAGAAGTCATCAAACTGATCTAGTGTATCACCTCCATATATTAGTATTAATTCTGATTCTATTATTAACTCTTTTAACCCATAAAGTAGGAAGATATGCTTGAATGATACATCAAATGGAGCTAGCCGTTATTTAGAGGTTCATCTCACAAGTTTTCTCACCCAAAACAAGTGATATGTCCCAATTTTTCCACTTGGATTAGAGGCATATAAAATATCTTCTCATAAGGTGCATCTAAGTGTCAATAATATCTATAAAAATTCACTTTTAGGTGACCATTGACATCCCAAGGTTGAAAATAGAACATAATCTCAGTTTGGCATGGTCCTATTAATTGAATGGTGTATAATTAAGCATTAATTTAATTAATATGATGTTTATATGTGGTTTTTAAGCCTAATGAACACCTACATGTGTCCCTTGATAGGAAAATGAGCACCTACAACTCATTAGGTAGACACTGACCTAGGCATGGTGTCTTGGTGATGATTTATCCCATATAAGGTGAATTCAAGTAAAAGTAGATACTAGGTGACCTTGAGAATTTTAAAATTATGACTACACATCATGATTAGGGTCCTATTAGAGAGATATGAACCTACAAGAATCAAAGAAGTAGAATACATAGTCAGCTAATTGTGCTAACCTTGGAAGTAATTCAAACCCCAAAGTTTGAAGTTAATAAAAAGCATAGATGAAGTTAATATTGGGAGGTTTAAAGAAGGATTATATATTTTATTCAAATCCTAAAACATATAGGGTCACCTACAGGTGTCCCCTCCAAGGCAAAAAATATATTCAAGGTTATACTCAGTCTTATCTAAGCAGGGTGTATGGAAGAGTATATGAGTGTTTAGAGATGTGAATGAATATTTGAACATTTAAATCATATTAATATTAGTATAATATCACTATAAAGGTATATAAAAAGAAAATAAAGGACTCTAAATAAGAAAAACACAATCCATTAGATAAAACCCTACATACAATCTATTTCACACAAGTCTGTCTTTAGTTTTAAAGCTTTTAGAAGGTATAATGACCTTATAAAAGGATAATTTTTTGTGTATAGGGTATCTAGTACTTTTTTAATCCCATAAAAAACTTCAATTTTTTTTGAGTAAATAGGGTAATTACCCTCTATTTTATCTCAGATAGAGGGTACATCCCTTTATGCACATACTGGTAGTTTTGGAGAATAGAGACAAAGGGATGAGCCAAGAATTAATTGAGAATTTAGGAGAGGTTTTTAAGGTTTTATGATACCTAAGACAAAATTGAGAACAAATCATAGAATAATTAACCTCAATAGGGTGCTCTAAACCCTCAAACTTATAGGTAGACCTATTAGGCATGGTTAGACCTAGTTTTCAAATGATAGGTCACTTTCATTTATAGCCTTAGGAAATAATTATATTGGATTTTGGAATTTTTATAGGTTCATTATAGGTGTGTTCAAGTTTTCATCTTATAGATTAAACACAAGGAATCCATATTTTGGCTCAAAGGAAACATTAGGCCTATGCAGAACAAAAGAAGGGTTTGAGTAAGTAACTTGAGATGCTCACATCTCCCTTAAGGCTATGAATGGGAATATAAAAAGTTTTCAGGTATTTAAAACGGTATTTAAACTTTTATTTTTAAAATTTATTGGTAGTTCCAACATCAGGTCTTTATGAACAAAGCCTAAGAGCCTAAAGTAGTCAAAACCCTTAAAAACCCTAGTTAAGGACCTGATTAGGGAAATAATGAAATAAATGCATCCAAATGGACTATAATATCATGGTAAGTGATTGGATGTTGTATATTAATCTTTATATCTTCCCCCAATTAATTTTCATACTAACCTATCTATACAAACATGATACAAAATAGGTTCTTTTGATTGTTTTATCCATTGTGTAGTATTTAGGAGGTTTGAAGAGATGAAATAAACTTTGGAAGGAATATTAGGGATTAATATAACTACCCATGTATATTTTATGCCTTGAGAAAACTACTATGTTTCCAAGAAAATATCTCATCTCATCTCATCTAATCAGAACTAGCATAGTGAACATGGTGGTGAGAAGTGTGAAAACTTAAAGTAAAAATGCTTTTAAGGTGTGATTGATGCCTTTAAGGGAATGGAGGGTATTTGAAAGTGTAATACACTCATTTTTATAAATTTTATGTAAAAATGATGCCTTTTTTGAAGCCAAGTGTGTAAGGTGTGGGAAAGAGGAGTTTATTTGACTATAGGTAGTGATGGCTCACTTATAGAAGTTTCCAGATGATTAGGACTACAACCAATGTATGGATAATCATGTATGAAACCCTTTCCTCTTATTAAAATCATTAGAACTATCCCTAATCAGTTTTTGGATGTTCAAATAGTGATAAATCATGAAGATAGTTTTATGAGCTAGCAAAGGGAATTCTTACAACACATTTCATGAATCTCATGACTTGGGATGCCACTTGTTTCTTTTGAATTTGCATGATTATTTTTACATCCCATTCTCATGCAAAAGTAATTAATTTTCTTAGCTTGACAAGTGGCTTGTTGAACTTTGGAATTCTTTCTCCGCTTCTCTCTCTCAAGTTCTATAAGAACTAGCCATTTTGGCAATTGTAAATTATGCTCCACCTAAGTATGGAAAAGAATTTCTAATTTACATACCATGGATCAATAAAGACTACTGATTTTTACCTCTTCCATTATTTTTCATAGTGTGTTCACTTAAATGATTGATCTTTCTTATGTGATGATTGTTATTTCCTTAGAATTATTGTCTCATTCTCTCACCTATTTGCAGTTGGAAAGCTTTTTCTTATAGGTCAAGTGGAGTGTTTTATGATGTGTAAAGGTTGAGTGAGTTAGTCTATTTAGATAGTGCCATTATAGGCCTATTTTCTATTCCTCTTAGCCTAAACATTCATCACAACCTCATAATGAAATATTTGTGTGACAAGATAAATATTGGAGAAGTGTATGTTTGGTTAGTCCCTTGTTCTCATTTATAACATGCATTTCATTGGAATTAATCAACTAATTTGGTGTATCACCTCCTTTAGGATAGTTTAATTTCAGTTTTAGCTCCTTTTTCCTTTATATTCATAGGTTTATTAGTGATCTACAAGTGGTACATCAAGGCATCTATCCCTATCTAGAGATTCACCTCATTATTAGGCTATCCATATCCTAGAGGTGTTTCAATTGTGAAACATAGATGAGGAGAGATGAGAGATATCTTCAAAAGGTGTAAATATAAGTGAAAATAATACATTTTAAAAGGTTATTAGGGGTTAGAGTTTGTAAATTGGCTATACATCATACACTATCTTAAATCATACATTTATTGCTTGTACATGAAAATTATAACCTACAAGTGATACCATAAAAAGATAGGGTGCCATTGGGAATGTTGGAAAAAGTGGTGAAACTCCTTTTATGATCTTAGTGTGTTAAATAGATTATGGTAGGCTCATTTGAGGTGATATAATACTAGGAAAGGTATAATAACCTTACAAAGATAATTATTATGTAATTTAGGAACCCTTTTCCCTAAAAGCATAAAATACAACACCTAGCCTTTTCATAAAGGTCATATAACAAGCCTATAACTAGTTTGGATGCATCATAATGACTTTTAATTATATCCCCTAAATAGAAAAAGAGCCATGAAAAATATGGAGGGAATATGGCTAGTAGAAAGTGGTTTTTAGGAGTCATAAAGATGCACCTTTAGCCAATAAATTTAGATAGTGTCATCTACAAGTTTTGAGCTCTAAGGAAGATCCTTACATACAAAATTGCCAAGTTGAAACATGTATACATAATGGATAACATTGATAAGTTTTATTAGACATTTTGTCTCAATTATTTTCCAAAAATAATTGATGAGTAAGGTGTTGAGTTCCATCAATACCTATAGGTGTCTTAGGCCATGAATTGCTTACCTACAGCCTGACTATAGGTGTTTATCAATATCATGATATGAATCAATATATAATATACATATATTTACAATAAATTATAATTTTATATTGTTTATAATATCATATAATATCCAAATTATCATGAAACATATCCCAACAAGAAAATCTACCTACAAGTCTCCTTTTTATCACACATGTATACCTATAGGCTAGTTATAGGGTTACCATGAAGATTGGGCTACATAGCCTTGATAACAAACCTCAATCCAAGAATAAAATGAAAAACTAAAAATATTTCATGGTGTGGATAAATTAAATATGTAAATAAAACATGAAAACAAGGCCTAATTTAGACATAAACACCTACAGGATCCTTTTGGTCCAAACACAATTAATTGTGTTTGACTATATTTGACAGTGACCTAGTTGATGACTATTCTAGATTTTTGGCATATAAAATGAATAATATAGGTAATTAAAAGGAATATTATATGAAATTAAGGGTTAATAAATAACTTATATCAAGGTAATAAACTCCATATGTGTAATATATACCTATAGGTAGGAAAGATATACCAACTATGCCAGCTTATCAGTTAGACCTAATGGAGCAAAAACATGGTTGAGAATGCAAATATATATGATTGAGAGGGTTTTTAAGAATAATATAAAACTATTTAATTATATTTATGACAATTTTACACTCTCATGATGTGTAAATAGGTGAATAAATGTCTCAAATTATTCATCACATAATCCATATCATGAAATCTTGCACACAGTCTATCTTCTAACAATCTATCTTAAGTTTTAATGCATTTTTGAGGTATAATGACCTGATAAAAGGCCCATTTTTGGTGAAAATAATAATTATGTATTTAATATGACCATACAAAATTTTATTTGTCTATAAAAATATGGGAAGTGCCTTCTATTTTGTCTCAAATAGAGGGTACTCCCTTTGTATATAAACCCTACAATATTGGAAAGAATGGATGAAAGGGTAGACCAAGAGTTATTTAAACCTTGAATTCAGGCTTAATAAGTTAGATAAAACATTTAAAAACATGATGAGCCAATCATAGAAGGAGGAAACTCAATAAGGTGGTCTACACCACAAAGGTTACAGTCAAGCCAATTAGGTAGGGTTTTGTTTAAATGGGATGTCATTTACATTTATAGCCTTAGATATTAATTATAAACTATTAGATCATGTTAATAGGGTAATTTTAGATGTGTAAAAACATCTGATTTGTAGAAAAATCATAATGATTTCATTTTTTATCTTAGAGACAACATTAGGTTTATGAAAAAGAGAAGACAATCTTGATAAGGTAACTTTGAGTGCTCACATCTTCTTTGACACTTTTCATGGAGAAATAAGGATTTTGGAGAGGATTTTAGGGGTCCTTAACATAAAAACTGTCTAATTTTTTGGTAGTTCCAATGTCCTATCTTTATGAACAAAGCTTAAGGGAAAAATGGCCTAAAATCCTTGCAAACCCTTGAAAATGACCGAATGAAGGAAATAAAGATGGTGAGACATCAAAATGGACCAGAATGGAATGCAAAGTGATTGGATTATGTATAAAAATCTTCAGTTCTCCCCCAATAAATTGTTTTGCTAGCCTATTGATACAGATAGGGTATAAAATTGGTTATTTTGACTATTTTATGCATTATGTAGGTTATAGAAAATTTCAAGAGATGAAACCAAATTTAGGAGAAGGATTATGACTTGGGATAACCCATCATGTACATTTAATGGATTATAAAAAATCCTAAGTATTCCTAAAAGATCTCTCATCTTAGCCAGTCAAAACTGACATAGTGAGAATGCTAGTGAGATGGGTGAAAAACTAAAAGTAAGATATTTTTAAGGTGTGCCTAATTCCTCCAAGGCCATTGATGGTCTTTATACATGTCATTAAATACCTTATATGTATTTTCATGAGAAATAAAGCCATTTTTGGACCCTAATGTGCAAGGTATGCGAAAGAGGAGTTTCTTTGACTACAAATAGTAATGGTTCACTTATAAGAGATTATAGATGATTAGGAATACAACTAATGCATAGAGAAGCATGTCTATAACCCTTCTCTCTCAATCCAATTATTATACCTATACCTAGTATGTTTTGGGATGTTTAAATAGGGGTGAATAATGAAGATAGTTTTTTGAGCTAACAAAAGGAATTTCATGCCACATTTCAAGAGTTTCATGCCTTGGATGGGAATTTGTCTCTTTTAAATATGAATGACCAGTTTAAAATTAATTTATCATGCACATGTAACTCATTTTATCATCTTTACACTTGTCCTTATGACCTTTGAACTTCTTTGTTCTCCTTTCTCTCTCAATTTCCATAAGAATTAGACATTTTGGCCTTTGTAAAATATTCTCCACTTGAGTATGGTGAATCCCTACTCATTTTCATACCATAGATAAATAAATACAACTAATTATACCATTTATATGACTTTTCATAGTGTGTTTAATTGAATGATTAATATTTCTTAGTGATGAGTATTGTTTCCTTAGCATTGTTGTCTCATTCTCTCACTTATTTAAAGTTTGAAAGTTTATTCTTACAAGTCATGTGATGTTTTCTATGAAGTTCCAAGGCCAAGTGAGTTAGTATATTCAAATAATTCCATTATAGGCCTCTTGTCTAGTCCTCCTAGAATAATCATTCATCACAACATCATAATGAAATACTAATGTGAGAAGATTTAGATTAGAGAAGTGTATACCTAGTTAGTCTCTTGGTCTCATGTGTGACATGAAGTTGGTTGGTACTCATAAATAAATTTGGTGTATCACCACATTTAGGATAGTTTAGTTTTAGTTTTATCTCCTTTTTTCTAACAATCATAGCTGTAGTAGTGATCCAAAAGTGGTACATCAAGGGAGCTAGCCCTATATATATAATCACCTCATTCTTAGGATAACCATAGCCTAAAGGTGTTTTAATTATGCCACTTGGATTAGGAGATCTGGGACATCTCCTCAAATCATGAAAATATAAGTGACAATAGTTTTTGGCATGCCTAGTGGGACTCAATGTCTAAGAAGTTGAAATATTTTTGGTGGTATTTCAACACATTAGCCTTTGGAGTCATCTATCCAAGCATCAATGGTGACTCTAAAGTTACATCAACTGGTCAAGTAGCCAAAGTTTTCCTTTTAAATATTGTTGATAATTTTTCTTTATGTTCTTACTTCCTAATGAGGTTACATGGTGAGTTTTGGTGTTGAGTAATTTTTTACACAAGTTGGTGAGGTATCTCAAGCTTATGGTATTCCCTATCAACCTTTGTATGATTCATATCAGCCTTTTCATGATCCTTACTAGCTCAAATCTTACCCTTATCAACCTTTTCATGAACTGTATTAGTTTTATAACCAACCTTCTCAATATCTTTCTCTTCTTAGTCAACCTAGCCACTTCTCAACTCAGTCCATTTCCACTTTCAAGCAAACTCTTTTGGGATATGAAAGGTACATGATAGATCTTGATACACAAAGGAGGTATGGTAATGATGTTCCTAATTATCTCATTCATAATGTGAGAGATGCATTAGACCTATTTAAAAGAGAGTGGGCACCTATTGAGAGAGTAAATTGGTAAATGATTACAAGTGAGATGTTAGATGTGAGTGGGCTAGTTTCATCCTTAGAAGATAAGCTAAGAATTCATGAGGAATAGTTTAACCAAGTATATCAGCCCTCTTATTCACCTCCACAAGATTGATATCTATTATACTTGACCACTATTCATGAACCCAATCATGCTTATCAAAGTCATCATTTTCCCAATCAGTTGGAAGAGAGAATCAAAAAAAGAAACTTTGTTTTTGAAGCAAACCCTGATAGGTATATTGATTTAGCCAACAATAAGATGAATCAATCCATATTATAAAAAAACATAGTGGAATATACTCCCTCATTACCCTCTCCCATTATGTCCTTAGCTCAAGAAGAGACTTCTAGATATAAAATCCTAAGTTGGAGACAAGGTGGAGAATCCAAGCCTAAGGAGATCCCAAGTTTCTTAAACAATTCATCCACTATTTAAAATACATCACTACCTTAAGAAGATACTCCTAATCCTAAAATACTAATATAGAATAAGGTGTGAAAATAAAGGGGATAACATCCTAGATAAAGAGTGTGAAGTTGAGAAAGATCTTGATCCTATGCAAGCCCATCCTACCCTTCCTCAAGAGACTTCTTGTTTTTCACATCAACCCTCTTATACTAATAATCATCATGAAGATGCCTATAAAATTCAAGAGAAACTTTTACAAGATAACCTATCTAATCAAATTATAGAGATAGAGTCAAGAATGAAATTGTTGAGTCAAGATGTGATAGAAGGTTTAGAATGAAAAGAAGATCCTATGCCTAAACACACCCCATCTAACCTTCCTCAAGAGAGTGCTCAAGTTGAATTATATTTTAATGAAGTGATTATTAAATGGAAGGAATAAAACTAAGATATTTTATCCCAAGTTTTTCCTACCCTTCCTCAAGAACTCCCAAAAAGATCCCCTACAATTTATTCTCAATCTGATGTTGAGTTTTGTGTTCCACCTCCACTAACTAGTTCATATTGTCATAACCCTATCACCATTTGCCTTGATGGACCTATGGTGTGGGAATATAAAGAGGAAATTTTTTTTGATGATAATTTAGAGCTCTTTCTTGAAGAAAACATATCTCCTTGGTAACCTCATTGGACTAGGTCACCTGATTACAAAATGCCTAGCATTGGCATCACCAAGAAGTAGAAATAAATGAAAGATCTTGCAGTCTTTGAGAAGAAAATTTATGTTATAATAGCTGAGATACAAATTTATATCCCTCAATAGGTTCTAAATTTTAAATAAGAGGTGATTTATTGTGTTGAATCTTTTGATTGTGTTGATATTGAAGAATGTCTTCCTTGTGTCAAAGAAGAGAAAAACACCATTGGTTCTCCCATAACTATTCAAGATATCATATATGGTTAAGAAAAAATATATAATAAGCCTTGGTATTATTTTTTTGAAATCATTGTATCAATTTATACTCATTTTTAAGGAGGTTATGATATATTAAAAAAATGGAGAAGGTAGCCTTGACACTCAAGTGAGTATGTAAAGAAAAAGAAAATTTTCAATTTTGTCCTTTCAAGAGTCAAATGCATCCCATGATGATATGTTTGAAATCATAAAAATGGGTTATAATTCTTTCAACCAATTGGAGAAACACATCAGATTTTTAAGGATAGAACAAACTTCTATTGGCCTTAATCTTCCAAGAAATAAGAAACTACTCCTCTTGAAGTTGTGTCTATCAAGAAGATACAAGTTGATCATAAGATGAAGAGTGGGAAATAGTATGAGATATGTATAAAAATTAAATAAGAATAAATTTACTTTGGATACATATTTAAGGATGATCTATTTGAGATAAGATCAAGTGAAATGCTAATTAATTATTTTGATCTACCAAACATCTAACCCAAGGAACAACATTCTTGGGACTATGATTCATCTCATGAAAAAGAAGATTCAAGTAATTTTCCTTTTGATCCTAGAAATTAAGCATACTTAATTGATATTTGTGCATAATTTTTTGTTTTCTATTTTCACTAATGCTTTAAGCATAGGTGTGTGTCTTTGTAGTGTGTTTGCTTTGCTTTGTGTGTGTCCTTTTTTGTGTGGTTGAGGTAATTAGTTGTTTTGTCTTAGTCAAAACCTTGTTGTCAAGTTTCAGGTCTTCTTAATTGTCTCATACTTTAGATGACTCCCTAAGCCCATGGATAGTTAAGGATACTGATCTTTAGTATAATAGGCATACTAACCCTATGAGTCACCAATTTATTAACCAAATTTGACCCTATAGATTAAATTGGGACCCCTATAGATAAAATCTTGATATTTAGGTGATTTTAGGGCTCTAGTATTAGGTCATAGGGTTTATTATAAGTATTTCAATGTAATTTAATGCCACTTTAGACTTGATCATGTTCTAATTCATCTATATGTCATTTTGAGTCACCTAGAAACCATTTAAGGGTCATAAATACAAGTGAAATGGTATTCATGTGTGTTCAAGTGTATTAGTTTTTATTAAGACATCCAATAGGTTATATTACCTATTATGAATGTTAGTCTTATCTAAAACTTGTATGTTATCTAACTGAAAATCAAGAAACCAATTAGAAAGGAAGAGTTAGGAACTTGTACGACCCATGAGAGAGAGTGAAACATGGGGTAAGGTAATGTAATGGATATTAAAATTAATTAAGCTCAATCACATTCTTGACATACTCTAAAAGCACCAAATTTGAGCTAAAACCATTCTTTTCCTTCTTTGCCCTTCTAGATACACATAAGTCGTTAGCAGGTTTATGCTTGGTATAGATAGTTTGAGAAATTCCAAGTAAAAAACCTTTTGTATGTGAAATTAAACTCACATATATCCATTTACATAACAGTTGTTCATGGATTAGTCAACCATGCTTTATGAATCATCTCTAACAAGTTGACTATGTTTTTCTGCTCATTATTCCCTGTACCATATAGGTTTTGCTTTGGTTTTGAGAAGTCCATACAATAAAAATATTAATATTGATTAAAAATTATTTTTAATCCCTCTTATAATTTTTTACATTATTGGTTTCATGTTTCAAGGTTTTTGGATAAGCCAAGCTTCTCAAGTTGCAAGAAAAGACACCTTTTTGTGTTATAAGTAGGTTTCACCACTTCTAATGTCTTCATGTCTCATTAATGGTGTAAAATTATGGTGATGGCTTATTTTAATGTTTAAAATATTATTTTATATTATATATAATCTCATATTAAAAATCACTCTTACATAGAGTTGTAACCATAAGTGAGATACAACCAATTTACTCCATGACTGTCATGTGTAGGCAACTTAGTGAACTAAGATAAGAACTATATCATGTTCATGGATTCATGAAGGGTTTGGAGAGGTTTATCCTATAATTTGAAAATTAATAATAAACTAATCCCTAAATATGGTGCAATAAATAATTACTATTGTAGTCATGTGCAACATATACACATAGTTAACCATGGATATCCACATATAGTTGCTCTCAAGAGTTATATTCATGTTGAAAAGAGTACTTTTGGACTTCTTTGAAGTTTCCATAATATGAAGGAATATTTATGAAAATTTTAAATTGTGTTAAGTTAATGATACATTCTCATATTCCATACATCCTTTCCAAAGCTCCTGACTGTTATTATATTCACCTTTGGGTTCCCTATAAGAAGATGACCAGGTTTGAAAAGATATGTTTGAGTGATCTTAGACATTTCAAGGTTTCCAACATAAATTTTAAAAGGTTATAAGTTGATATAGTTTTTAAATTTTCTATACATCATGCATTTCATAAAATCATACATTTTTTGCCTATACATGAAAATGACCACCTACAGGTGATACCATAGAAAGCTAAGGTGCCATATGGGAGTGTTAAAACAAGTGTTGAAAGTCCTTTTGCGATACTAGTGTGTTTAGGAGATTATGTTAGGCTAATTTGATGTTATATATTACCAATAAATGATTAATAACCTTCCAAATATAATGAATATGGAATTCATGACCCATTTTCCCTAAAAGCATAAAATAGAGAACCTAGCCTTTTCATAGAGGTCATATAAAAAAGGTTATAAGTAGTTTGGATTCATCCTAATGACTTTTAATTATATCCATTATATATAATAAGACCCATTAAAAATATGGAGGGAATATTTTTTGTAAAAATTGGTTGTTAGGAGGCCTAAAGATGCATCATTAGCTACTAAATTTAAACAATGTCATCTACATGTTTTGAGCTCTAAGGAATTTCCTTTCATCCAAAATTGCCAAGTTGAATCATGTCTATATAATGGATAAAAATTATAAGCTGAAGAAGACATTTTGTCTCAAGGATTTTATAACAATAATTGAAGAGTAAGGTGTTGAGTTCCATCAACACCTACAGGTGTCTTAGGCCCTAAAATGCTTACATATAGCCTAACTGTAGGTGTTTACCAATATCATGATATGAGTCAATATATACTAGACCTATATTTAAAAGAAATTGTCATTTGATATTTTCTATAATATCATATGATATAAAAATTACCATGACACATATCCTAGTATGTAAAGCTACCTATAGGTCTCCTTTATATCACAAATGTATACCTACAGGTTGGTTGTAGGGTTACCATGAAGAATGGGCTACATAGCCTTAATAACAGACCTCACTCCAACCATAAAATGAATAAGTATATATGTATATATATATATATATATATATATATATATATATAATGGTGTGGAGAGATTAAATAGGGACATAAAATATGAAAACAAGGACTAATTCATACACAAACACCTATAGGATCCTTTTGGTCCAAACATAATTGATTGTGTTTGACTGTAGTTGATAGTGACCCAGTTGATGACTATTCTAAGTTTTTGGCATAGAAAATGCATATTATAGGTAAATAAAATTAAAATGATATGGAATTAAGGGTTTAATAATACCTTATATTTAGGTAATCAACTCTATCTTTGTAATATACACCTACAGGTAGTAAAGATATACCAACTATGTCAGCATATTGGTTAGACCTAATGAATCAAAAGCATGGTTGAGAATGTAGATACAAATTATTGAGAGGGTTTTTAAGAATAATTAAAACCTATATAATGATATTGAAAAAAAATTACGCTTTCATGACATGTAAATAATGTAAGAAAGGGATCAAATGATGCATCACATAGTCCATATCATGAAACCTTGCACACTGTTTGTCTTCTAACAATCTATCTTAATTTTTAATGCATTTTAGGGGACTAATGACCTGAAAAAAGGACAATTTTTTTATAATCTTGATGTATTGGAGATGCCTATCCATAAATTGTTTTGTCTATAAAATAGGGTAAGTGCCCTTTTTTTTATCTCAGATAGAGGGCACTCCCTTTGTATACAGACCCTATAGTCTTGAAAAAAAGGGATTAAAGGGTAGACCAAGAGATATTTTAACATTTAAAGGAGGTTTAATAAGTTTTATAAGACCTTTAAAAACATGAGTAACCAAGCACATAAGGAGGAAACTCATCAAGGTGGTGTAGGCCACAAAGGTTACAGTCAAGCCTATTAGGTAGGGTTTTGTCCTAGTGTCCAAATGGGAAGTCACTTACACTTATAGCCTTATATATGAATTATAACCTATTAGATAATTTTAATATGGTCATTTAATATGTGTAAAATCATCAAATTTTTAGATAAATCATAAGGAATTCATTTTTGATCTTAGAGACAATATTGGGCTTGTGTAAATGAGAAGACAAGTTCTATAAGGTAACATTGAGTGCTCACATATTATTTGACACTTTTCATGGAGATAAAATGAGTTTTAAGAGGTTATAATGGGTCCTTAACATCATATTTTATGATTTTTTTTGTAGTTCTAATGTCCTAGCTTTATGAACAAAGCTTAAGCGCAAAAATGGCCTAAAACACTTACAAACCCTTGAAAATAACCTGATGAAGGAAATGAAGATGGTGAGATATCAAAATGGAAAATAAAGGCATGGAAAGTGATTGGATTATATATAAAACTCTTTATATCTCCCCCCATTAAATTTTGTGTTGGTCTATCTATACAGATAAGGTACAAATTTGGTTTTTTTGACTATTTTATGCATTGTGTAGGTTCTTAGGACTTTAAAGAGATGTAATAAACTTTAAGATAAGTATTGGGACTTGGGATAAACCATAATGTAAATTTAATGACTTATAAAAAATCCTAAATGTTCCTATAAGAGATCTCCTCTCAATGAATTAGAACTGGCATAGTGAACATGATAGTGAGAAGGGTGAAAAACATCAAGTTGTTTTTAAGGTGTGACTAATGCCTCTAAGGCCATGTATGGTATTGAAACATGTAATTAACTCCATTTTATGAATTTTAATGATAAAATAAAGCTATTTTTGGAGCCAAGTGTGCAAGATATGTGAAAGAGGAGTTTATTTGATTACAGCTAGTGATGGCTCACTTGTAAGAGATTTTAGATGATTAAGAATGAAACCAATGCATGGAGAATCATGTATGAAACCCTTACCTCTCACTATAATCATTATACATTTCCCTAGTTATTTTTGGAACGTGCAAATAAGGGTGAATGATGAAGATAATTTTCTAAGCTAGAAAAAGGAATTTCATGCCTCATTTTAAGAGTTTCATGCCTTAGATGGCCATTTATCTATTGTAACTTTTAATGATTAGTTTGAAATTCCTTTATCATGCACATGTAACTCATTTTATTAGATTGGTACTTGTATTTGTGACCTTTGGAATTATTTATTCTACTCTCTCCCTCAACTTCTATAAGAATTAGCCATTTTGGCCTTTGTAAAATATTCTCCACCTAAGTATGGTGAAGCCCTGCTCATTTGAATACCATAGATCAATAAAGGCTACTAATTTCACCTATTATATGATTATTTATAGTGTGTTCACTTAAGTGATTGATATTTATTAGTGATGATTTTTGTTTCCTTATTATTGTTGGCTCATTGTCTCACTTTTTTGTAGTTTGAAAGATTATTATTATAGGTCATGTGAAGTTTTATATGAAGTGCCAAGGTTGAGTGAGTATATTAAAATAGTGCCATTATAGGCTTCTTGTCTAGTCCTCTTATCCTAAAAATTCATAACAACCTCATAATGAAATACTAATGTGAGAAGATTTAGATTAGAGAAGTGTATGCCTAGTTAGTCTCTTGGTCTCATGTGCAATATGCAAATGGTTGGTAGTCATCAATCAATTTGGTTTATCACCACCTCTAAGATAGTTTAATTTCAATTTTATCTCCTTCCTTATAATAATAGGTGTAGTAGTGATCTAAAAGTGGTACATTAAGGGATCTATCCATATCTAGAGATTCACCTCATTCTTAGGCTACCTATAGCCTATAGGTTTTTTAATTATGCCACCTAGATGAAGATATATGAGACATCTTCTCAAATGGTGCAAATCCAAGTGGCAATAGTTTTTGGCATTCCTAATGGGACTCATTGTCCAAGAATTTGAAAGATTTTTGGTGTTGTCTTTTAACACATAAACCTTTAGAGGAATTTATCTAAGCATCAATAGTTACTCTAAAGTTACATTAGCTAGTCAAGTAGCCCAAGTTTTTATTTTGAGGATTGTTGGTAATTTTTATTTGTTTTCTTGCTTACCAATGAAATTACATGGTGAGTTTTGGTGTTGATTATTGTTTTACACAAGTTGGTGAGGTATTTCAAGCTTATGGCATTCCCTATCAACCTTTGTATGCTTATTGTTAGCCTTATCATGATCTTTACTATATCCAATATGACCCTTATCAGCGTTATCATGAGTTTTATCATTCTTATAACTAGCCTTCACAATATCTTATTCCTCCTAGTCAACCTAATAACTTCACAACTTAGTCCATTTATACTTTCAAGTAAATGCTTTTGGGCTATGAGAGGTACATGATAGATATTGATACACAAAGGGGGCATGGTAAATATGTTCTTAGTTATATCATTAATAATGTGAGAGATGCATTGTAGATGGTTAAAAGAGAGTGGACACATATTAACAAAGAAATTTGGCAAAGGCTCATAAGTGAGATGTTAGATGTGAGTGGCTTAGTTTCATCTTTAGAAGATAAAATAAGAATTCATGAAGAAAATCCCCCCCCCCCAAGTCTATCAACCCTCATATCCACCTCCATAAAATTTCTATCAGTTATACTTGACCCCTACTCATTAACCCAATCAAGCTTATCTAAGTCATCTTTTTCCCAATTAGCTAGAAGAGAGAGTCAAAAAGACAAACTTTATTTTTGAAGCAACCCTTGATAGATAGATTGACTTAGCTAATAAGTAGATGAATCAGTACATATTATAATCAAAATGAGTGGAATATAATCCCTCATTACCTATCCCATTACATCCCCACCATAAGAAGATACTTCTAGATATAAAATCCTAATTTGGAGACAAGGTGGAGAATCCAAGCCTAAGGATATCTCAAGTTTCTTGAACACTTCATCCATTCCTAAAAATTCATCACTACCTCAAGAAGAGACACATAATCCTAAAATACTAATCTTGAATAAGGTAGTGGAATCATGGGAAAATAAAGGGCATAAAATCCTAGATAAAGAGTGTGAAGTTGAGAAAGAGCTTCGTCCTATGCAAGCCCCTCCCACCCTTCCACAAAAGACCTCTTGTTTTCCATGTCAGCCCTATTTTACTACTCATCCTCATGAATATGAATATAAACTTAAAGAGATAATTTTACAAGATAACCTAGCCATGAAAATTTAAGAGTTAGAATCAATGATGAAGTTATTGAGTCATGGTGTGATGGAAGGTTTAAAGCCAAAAGAAGATCCTATGACTGAACACATCCCATCTAGCCTTCCTCAAGAGAGTGCTCAAGTTGAATCATATTTAATTTAAGTGGTTATAAAATGAAAGGAAGGAAACCAATATATTTTATCCTAAGCTACATTATTCAAGTTCCCCCAAAAGGATACCTTATAATTAATTTTCAATCTGATGTTGAGTTCTATGTTCCACCTCCACCAACTAGTTCATCTCATCATCACCATATCACCCTTTTAATTGATGGACCTATGGTGTGGGAACCTAAAGAGGATAATTTGTCTTATGATAATTTTTAACTCTTTCTTAAATAGAACAAAGCTCCTTGGTAGCCTCATTGGAGTAGGTCACCTGATTACAAAATTCCTAGCATTGGAATCACCAAGAAGGAGAAAGAAGTTGAAAATCTTAAAATCCTTGAGAAGAAAACTCAAGTTATAATAATTTAGATAAAACATGAAATACCTCAAGAGGTTATAAATGATAAATAAGAGGTGATTTCTTATGTTCAATCTTTTGATTATGTTGATATTGAAAAATGTCTTCCTTGTGTCAAAGAAGAGAAAAACATCATTGGTTCTCCCATCACTATTCAAGATATCATAGATGGGAAAGAACAAATCTCTAATCAGACTTGGGATGATTTTTTTTTAATCATTGGACTAGGTTATAATCCTCTTCAAGGAGACTATGATCTAGTCAAAAATGGAGAAGGTAGCCTTTACACTCAAGTGAGTATGTAAAGAAAAAGAAATTTTTAATTTTTTCCTTTTAAGAGGTATATGCATCCCATGATGATATGTTTAAAATCATAAAAATAGGGTATAATCCTCTCAACCAGTTGGAGAAAACACATCATCTTTTGAAGGATAGAACAAAATTATATTGGCCTCAATATTCTAAGGAACAAGAAACTACTCCTCTTGAGGCCATGCCTATCAAAAAGATACAAGTTGATTATGAGATGAAGAGTGGGAAGTAGTATGAGGTATGTGTAAAAATTAAAGAGTAATACATTTACATTTGAGACCTATTTAAGGATGATCTATTTGACAACATATCAAGTGAAGGGCCAAGAAATAATTCTGATCTACCAAACATCCAATCCAAGGAACAACGGGCTTAGCACTATGATTCATTTCATGAAGAAGAATATTCAAGGAATTTTAATTTTGATCTTGGAAAGGAAGTATAATTAATTAATATTTGTACATAGTTGTTTGTTTTCTATTTTCCCTAAGTTATTTGAGCACATGTGTGTGTCTTGTTAGTGTGTTTTATTTTCTTTATGTGTGTCCTTTTTGTGTGTATGGTTGAGGTAATTATTTGTCTTGTCTTGGTCAAAAACTTATTTTCAAGTATTAGGTCTTCTTGTTTGTCTCAAAATTTAGATGACTCCTAATCCCATGGATAGGTAAGGCTACTGATCTTTAGTATAGTAGGCATACTACCCCTATGAGTCACCAATTTGTTGACCAAGTTTGTCCTTGTAGGTCAAATTACGACCCCTATAGGTAAAAAATTGATATTTAAGTGTTTTTTAGGGCATATTATTATGTCATAAGGTGTATTATAAGTCTTTTTATGTAATTTAATGCCACTTTATCTTTGATCATGATCTAATTAATCTATATGTCATTTTGAGTCACCTAGATCCATTTAGGGGTCATAAATGCAAGTGGCATGGTTTTAAAGGTATCCAAGTGTATTATTTTTCATTAAAACAGTTTATAGGTCAGATTACTTGTTAGGAATGTAAGTACCATTTAAAACTTGTAGGTTATATAACTAAAAAATAAGAAACTAACTGAAAAGGAAGAGTTTGGCACTTGTACAACCCATGAAAGAGAGTGACACATGGGATAAGGTCATTTAATGGTTATTTATATTACTCATACTAATTTACATTCTTGAAATAATTTGGAAGTAAAAAATTTGAGCTAAAACTATTTTACTCCTTTACCGTTCTAGACACACAGAAGTGGTTAATAAGTTTATGCTTGGTATGGACAGTTGGAGAAATTAAAATTAAAAAAACTTTTGGAGGTGAAAGTAAACTTATATATCTACATTTAAATAAAAATATTTAAATCATTGGTCATCCATGATTTATGAATCATCTCTAACAAGTTGACTATGTTTTTCTACTCACTATTTCCTACACCCTATAGGTTTTTCTTTGGTTTGGAGAATTCCATACAATCCAATTTCTGATATTAATTATAGATTATGTTGAATACCTATTATAATTTTTTCCATGATTGGTTTTTTATTTCAATATGTTTGGATAAGCCAAGCATCTCAAGTTGTAAGTGAAGACACCTTTTTATTTTACATGTAGGTTTCACCATTTCCAATGTCTTCATGTATTTATAATGGATTAAAATGATGGTGATGGATTATTTTAATTTTTAATTTTTTTAATTCATTATAATATCATATTACAAATCACTCTTCTATAGAGTTATAGCCACAAGTGAGATACAACCAGTTTGCTCCATGACTATGATGTGCAGGCAACTAAATGAACTAAGATAAGGACTTTATCATATTCATGGATTCATAAATGTTTTTGAGAGTTTGATCCTCTCATTTAAATATGATAATTATCTTTTCCCTCTATATGGTGTAAGAAATAATTAATTTTATAATCATGTATAACATATATACACAGTCAACCATGGACACACACATATAGTTGCTCTCAACTATTATATTCACATTAAAAAGAGTAATTTTGGATTTGTTTGAAGTTTACATAATATGAAGGAATACATATGAAACTTTTAGATGGTGGTAAGGTCATTATAAATTCTCATATTCCATACATCCTTTGTAATTCTCCTATATGACATTGTATTCACCTTTGGGTCCCTATAAGAAGATGACCAGGTGGAAAAAGATATGTTTGAGTGATATTATACATTTCAAGGTTGCCAACATATATTTTAAAATTTTATAAGTGTATATAGTTGGTGAATTGGATATACATCATGAACTACCTCAAATCCTACATTTGTTGCATGTATATGAAAATGACCACCTACAGGTGATACCATAGAAAACTAGGGTGCCATACGGGAGTGTTGGAATAAGTGGTGAAACTCATTTTGGGATCCTATTGTGTTTAGGAGATTATGGTAGGATAAATTTAGGTGATATACTAAAATTAAAGGTGGAATAACCTTCCAAATATAATGACTATGGAATTTAGAACCCATTTTCCCTAAAAGCATAAAATAGAGCACCTAGCCTTTTCATAGAGGTCATATAAAAAGGTTATAAAAAGTTTGGATGCATCATAATGAATTTTAATTTTAGCCCATACATATTAAAATTTCCATGAAAAGTATGGATGGAATATTTTTGGTAGAAACTAGTTGTTAGGAGGCCTAAAGATGCACCTTTAGCCACTAAATTTAGACAGTGTCATCTATAGGCTTTGAGCTTTAAGGAAGATCCTTACATCCAAAATTTAAAAGTTGAATCATGTCTACCTAATGGATAAAATTGATAAGTTTAGTAAGAAATTTTATCTCAAGGATGTGCCAACAAGAATTTAGGATTAAGGTGTTGAATTCCATCAACACCTACAGGTGTCTTAGGCCCTGAAATGCTTACTTATAGCCTGATTGTAGGTGTTTACCAATATCATGATATGAATCAATATATATTATAACTATATTTGAAATAAATTTTAATTTGAGATTGGCTATAATATCAGAGTATATCTAAATAAAAATGACACATATCCTAGTTTGAAAAGCTACCTACAAGTCTCTTTTTATCATAAATGTATACCTATAGGCTGGTTGTAAGTTTACCATGAAGAATGGGATACATAACCTTGATAATGGACCTAAATCCAAGAATAAAATGAAAAATAATAGATATATAATGGTTTGGATAGATTAAATTGGGACATAAAACATGCAAAAAAGGCCTAATTCAGACATAAACACCTACATGATCATTTTCATCCAAACATAATTAACTATGTTTGACTGTAGTTGGCAGTGACCTAGTTGATGACTATTCTAGTTTTTTGGCATAGAAAATGCATAGTATAGGTAAATAAAAGGAATATGAGATGGAATTAAGGGTTTTATAAAACCTTATATTAAGGTAAGAAACTCAAGATGTCTAATATACACCTACGTGCAGGAAATATATACCAATTGTGTCAGCCTATCTATTAGACCTATTGGAGCAAAAACATGGTTGAGAATGTAGATAAAAATGATTGAGATGGTTTTAAAGCATAATTAAGATCTATATAATGATATTTACCACCATTTTACACTCTCATGATGTGTAAATATGGGAATAAAGGGCTCAAATGATGCATCACATGGTCCATATCATGAAACCTTACACACAATTTGTCTTCTAATAGTCTATCTTACATTTTAATGCATTTGGGGGGTCTAATGACTTGATCAAAGGACAATTTTTTTGTGTAAATCATATTTATGTATTAGATAGGCCCATGAAACATTTTTTTTCTAGACAAACAATGAAAGTTCCCTATTTTGTCTTAGATAGAGGGCACTCCCATTATATACAAACCCTACAGTCTTGGAAAGAAGGGATGAAAGGTGGACCGAGATCTTTTTTAACCATGAAAGTAGGTGTAGGAAGTTATATAACACATGGAAAAACATGATTAACTAAGAATAGAAGGAAGAAACTCAACAAGGTGGTCTATACCATAAAGATTATAGTCAAGCCTATTAGCTAGGGTTTTGTCCTAGTGTCCAAATGGGAAGTCATTTACACTTATATAATTAGATATGAATTATAACCTATTAAAACATGTTAATAGGGTCATTTAAGATGTTTAAAAGTCTCCAATTTGCATATAAAGCATAAATAATTCATTTTTGAGCTCAAAGACAACATTAGGCCTATGCAAATGAGAAGACAAACTCAATAAGGTAACTTTGAGTACTCACATATTATTTTATACTTTTCATGGATATCCAAGGATTATAGAGAGGTTAAAAAGGGTCCTTAACATCAAAATTGTGGAATTTCTGGGTATTTACAATGTCTCAACTTTATGAAGAAAGCTTAAGGGAAAAAATAGCCTAAAACCCTTGAAAATTCTTGGAAATGGGCCAATGAAGTAAATGAATATGGTGAGATATAAAAATGGACCATATTGTCATGAATCCCCACCATCATCTTTTGTGTTGGCCTGTCTATATAGACAAGATAGAAAATTGGTTATTTTGACTATTTTATGCATTATGCAAGTTATAGGGACTTTCAAGAGATGAAAAAATTTTAAGAGAAGTATTGGGACTTTGGATAACCCCTCATGTCCATTTAATGAATTATAAAAACTCCTAAGTGTTATTACAAGAGATCTCATCTCATCTAATTAGAACTAGCATAGTGAACATGATAGTGAGAAGGGTGAAAAACTTTAAGTAAGCTATTTTTATGGTGTGCCTGATGCCTATAAGGCCATGGATGGTATTTAAACATGTCATTCAATTTGTTTTATGTATTTTCATGAGAAAATAAATCCATTTTGGGATCTAAGTGTGTAAGGTGTGTAAAAGAGGAGTTTATTTGACTACAAGAAATGATGGCTCATGTACAAGAGATTATATATGATTAATAATATATATAATGTTTTCAAAATCATGTTTTCAACCCTTCCATATCATTCCAATAACTATACCTATCCCTAGTCATTTTTGGGATGTTCAAATAAGGGTGAATGATGAAGATAGTCTTATGAGCAAGTAAAAGAAATTTCATGCCACATTTCAAGAGTTTCATGCCTTAGATGGACATTTGTCTATTATTAATTTTAATGATCAGTTTAATATTACTTTATCATGCAAATTTAAATTATTTTATTAGCTTATAACTTGTATTTTTGACCTTTGGACTTATTTCTTCTCTTCTCTCCCTCAAGTTCTATAAGAACTAGCCATTTTGGCCTTTGTAAAATATGCTCCACCTGAGTATGGCAAAGCCTACTCATTTTTATACCATAAATCAATAAATAATACTAATTTTACCTCTTATATGACTATTAATAGTGTTTTAACTTGAGTGATTGATCTTTATTAGTGATGACTGTTATTTCCTTAGCATTATTATCTCATTCTCTCACCTATTTATAGTTTGAAACCTTCTTGCAGATCATGTGAAGTGTTTTATGAAGTGTCAAGGTTGACTAAGTAAGTATGTTAAAAAGTGTCATTATATGTCTCTTGTTTATTCCTCATATCCTAAACATTCATCACAACCTCATAATGAAATACTGATGTGAGAAGATTCAGATTAGAGAAGTGTATGCCTAGTTAGTCTCTTGGTCTCATGTGTGACATGTAGTTGGTTGGTATTCATAAATCAATTTGGTACATTACCAAATTTAGTATAGTTTAATTTCATTTTTTTCTCCCTTTTACTTTCTATCATAGGTTTATTAGTGATCCAAAAGTGATACATCAAGGGAGCTAGTCCTATCTAGAGATTCACAACATTCCGAGGCTACCCATAGCCTAAAGGTGTTTCAATCATGCCGCTTGGATGAGGAGAGCTGAGACATATCCTCAAAGGGTGAGAATCCAAGTGAAAATTTTTATCATATGGTCATTTGTCTATTTTTCATGTGTGGTGTGAGGGAGTTGGCATGAACATCTTAGTTTTCTAGTTGAGGTCACATTAGAGTTACAAACCAATGTTTCAGTTATTGTAGTGTCATTGTCATATAAGTTCCTTTAAGACAAAGGGTGATGTGATTTTTTATTCTTATCATATTTAATGGTGACCAAATATCCTTGAAAATATTATTCTCAAGAGTGTTTCATATGGAGAACATAGTCAAGAAGCATAAATGCACATTCAGTTTTCCTATAAACATTTACCTATAGTTAGGTGAAAATAAGTTTTGAGTAGTCATGTTGAATAAGAGAGGAGGTTAAAAATTTTATAAGTATCTCAAGGTAGGGATGATTATTTTATACTATTAAAGGATGACTAAGATTGGTTGTAGAACTAATTCACCATGCACATTGTCTATATGTTATCTTCACATACAAGTTTTTTACATGTACACCTATAGGTAGTCCCAATAGAGGATTGAGTAGTTACATGTTAGATGTTTGAAATATTTTGAAACCTAATTGAGGTTGATAAACATGTATAGTACCATTTTTACAATGGTGGAGTCATAAGGTGGAAAATAAACTTTAATCCTAACCTATAGTTTGAGAAAATTGTATTTGGGACAAATTACCTTAATTTATCTAAACCAAGGTTTTGTCCATATTTTATGCCATATTATAGTAAGGAGACAAGAGGTATATACAAGTATAAGTACCTATAACATTTATCCCAAGAATAGGGGAAATTATTTGACAAGATAACTTGGTTATTTGGTCATGTAAGTAGAGTGTAAGTAGGTCTCCATCTCAAGAATTTTCTCACTATAGAATATCAATATAGTCTACAGTATTTTAAGTTCATGTGGTTTTTCAACACCATGTGACAAAATAGAAGAATAGATAAACAAAAAATGACTATTTTGAGTGAGAGATGACATGTGATATCAATATCATTTAGAGACTTTGATGTTTAATGCTTGATGTAGGTCACCACCTATAGGAAGTCCCCATGTTTCTCAAATTGAGTATCTACAGGTAGTTTATAACATATAATGTGTTGCCAAAGGAAATTAAGAGAATAACTTAGAAAAAAATGAATCCATTTTAATAGATATTATCTATGACCTAATTATAAATACAACAAATTGGATAAACATGATTTGACACATGTAAATACCTATAGGGTTCCCTTTTTATTCTCAAAAGGGTACCTATAGGCTAACTATAATATGACTTTTTATGGAGATTAATAGTTTGGAGGTTTGGCTTGGATATAAGCATGATATGAATAGTTAAAGTGTATAATGACATAAATGATCTCCAATAATGGTTTAATTATGTAACATAGGTTTAAGTATCACACATTCAACATATAGGACACTGAAATCTCAATTGAAATAGGCACTTACAATCTGACTACAGACTAGGCCTAGTCATGGAGAGTGTACATTGAGAGAGTTGGAATAAAGGTTGGGTGTTAATCATTTGGAAACCAATATCACACTAGTAGGTTCAAGGTCATTTGTTATGTATATGGAAGTAAATAGGGTAAGGACATCAACCTATAACTATAGCCTTGGAAATTTATCAAGACCCTGCACAATCTTGTCATACAAGTCTATTTTGAAGTTTGTGAATTTTGAAGACCATAGAAAGGTGATCCAATATTGAAATTTGGTAAAAGATACCTTTATAACCTATTTAAAGGTCCCATATTATTATTTTTATAAATAAAGTAGGGGATATTCTCTCTATTCTATCTCAAATAGAGGGCACTCTCAAAATGGCAAGACTACAACCAAAGGTAGGTAAGTGATAAGGGGATGAGATGTAAAACATTGGAATCATTCAAAGTGATGTGAAATTATTATTGGGACATGAAAAAAGTATATAAGACTCTAAATTCAAAATTAATTCTTAGTGATGACCTAACAGTATAAGAACAAAGTCAAGCCTATTAGGCCTAGATAGAGCCTAAATCCATATAGAGGTCTTAATTCACTCCTTAGGCAGTATGAACCTTATAATGCATTTTATAACCTTTAGGTAAAGGTATAAGACTATTTTTATGATTTTTTTTTATAAAATAACCACAAAGGGGGTCTTTTTTGTCTTAAAATCATTCTAAGGTGCATAGAATGCAAAGGAGAAGCACATTAGGCCAACTTGAGACACTCACACCTATACAGATTGGTCTCATGGTGACCTAAGGAGTTGTTTAAATTTGAGCAAGGTCATGACATTAAAATTTGTGTAATTTTTTGGGAGGTTAAATGTCATGAATTTATGAATAATCTTTAGGAGTCTAAACCCTCATAAGCCCTTATTTTTACCTAATGGAGAAGATAGGAAAGAATATGAATTAAAGGGGAGTTATATGATTATAAATGATTTTTAAATTATATATGACTCTCTTAGGTTCCATGAAACATAGTTGGTTTGTACCCTACTTATACAAATAGGGTGAAAATAGGGTTTATTATAGGGTTTTATGTGTTTTTAGGTGCAAAGGAGAGTTAAATGATTAGGATAATTAGGGGATGTTAATTGGGACATATTATAATTCCTTATGTCCATTTTTTTCCACAATTATGCATAAAAGGTCTTCTACTAACTCATTCACTTCAGGCAACTTGTGATAGATAGTGAAAATGAAGAATGACTACCAAGTAAGAGGATGATAAGTCTAATTAAGTATCCTTTTAATCTATGATTCATGGATTGAAATGAATAGGGTTATTATATATGTGTATTAACACATTTTACTTATATTTTATTAAGAAATTTAAGGACACTTGGGTGATAAATGTGAAGACAAAACTATAAGGCTAGTGATGGTAACTATAGATGGTGAGAACAAGTGTCTAGAAGATGGATATCATTTAGGGACACATATGGGGAATATTATGGACTATTTTAACCCCTAATTTATATTTAATATGTTTCATCTCTCCCCATATTGGTCTTTATTAGTCAAAATATGCCTAATCATGAAGGTAGTTTTAGGAAGCCATTTGAAGAACTCTATGCCAATTTTGGAGAGTTTCATGCTTTAGAGAGACACTTGTCCAAGAAGGCCTTCCAAATATATATTTTACACTTCATCCTTTTGAATTTTAACTATTTTTCATGCCTTTACATGTGGCATTGTAACCCTTGATCTCCACTTTCTTATCTCTCTTCTCATATTCTATAAGTGTAAGCCATTTAGCTCTTGTATTCTAATTCCACACCCGGTATAGAGAAGCCCTATTGGTTTGATATTATAATTTCAATTTTAAATTATATATTAAATCTATTTTTTTATTTTAAAAACATATTTTCCTGAGTGTGTGAAGTGATGTATGGATAAGGCTAGTGATAAGCATTCATCCTTGCCTTCTCTTTATCCTTTCATGTTTAGTGCAAGTAGTTCTCACTCTAAGAGGTCATATAGAGTGTAACTAGTGTGCTTGAATACCTTAAAGTGTGTAATTAGCCTTATTGTCTATAATATGACCTATAGTTCACTTAGCTTGAGTAGTTACATGTATATCATCTCCATATTTTAAATACTACTATTAGAGCAATTTAGGATTTGAGACTAGTGTTGTGAGTCATGTCTCTTAGTGATATAATGTGGTATCATAGTGTGGATATTTATAGTGTATCACAAATTTAGATTATATTACTTTCATGTCTACTCATATCTATTTTCACATAAGCAATTAGTTAGTTTAGGTGATCAGCACTTAAGGATCAATCTAGAGAGATAGCCCTTAAACCTAAAGGTATACCTCTACTATAGGTAACCCATAATCCTAGAGAAATTCCAATGTTGTCCAAATATTAGATTAATATTTATAAACCTCATATAGGGTGTGATATTTTGTGACAATATTTTTGGCATGCTTGGTGGGAAATTATCCTAAAGACATCTTGTCAAGGAGAATACTGGTCTTCACAGCATCACAATTGTATATGGTGTTCTACTTAGAATTTGAAAACTCCATTCAAGGTAATATTTAGTTTTAGACCATCTTTTTGTTATATATTTGTGTTCATACTTCATGGTCCTTACTAATTCATCTTCTATTATAGTTATTAATCCCATTAATCTACCCCCTCAACTTGAACTTCCTCTTGAAGTTCAACATCCTTAGCCTATATTGACTTTTGAAGAACAAGAGGACTTTGAAAGCCAAGAAGATCAAGAGAGTTAAAAAAACTTAACCAGAACATGGATAGGCATCATAACTTCCCAACCATTAACACTAAAAATTGAATTCATCTCAATGCATATTATGACATACCCACTAATGATACCAAAAGTGTTTCCACATTTAATGGTAAAGGTCATGTCACTCCTAGTGAGCATACTATGGATATATCAAACTTTTGTAGTTTTAAAATGTCACTAAGATCAATATTTCCATTATATTCATTTCCATTTCCCTTAGAGTTAAATAATTTTATTGTTATAGGACTTCTAATAAAGGTTTTATTGCCACTTCAGATGATTTTGGAGAGATATTGACATCAAGGTTTGAAGACAATAGTGATCAAATATTAGTTATCCACTAGTTTAATGTGATTCAAAGAGCCCCTAAGGAGATAATTCATGATTTTTATGAGATATTCTAAATTATTTGGTATAGGTTTACTCATCCCATGGGACCACCTTCTAGCTTTGTGTTTCCCACATATCTAAGGGCTATTGGTATTGACATATCCATAATGTTTCAATCCATGGGTGAATATACCTTACCTGAAGCATATGAACTTGCCATTAGAGCTAAGAATGGCCTAATACAAGCTAGGAAGTTAAATCTAAAAGTTTATATGCTTCTTATTCCAAAAACTTATGTTATTACCACAAGTGTTGATCAAGTTCTTAATGCAAATTCCAAGTCAAGAACTACTCCTAAGAAGGTAGAAGATGTTAGTGAAAAAGATGTAAGGATTCAATTTTTAGAAGCTTAGATTAGGCAAAAAAAATTGAATTATGGTGTTTATATGAAATCATAAATGTATCATATCTATAAATTAGTCCTAGATCAAAGAATATAAAGCATACCTACTCTTCTGATTGGGAATACATTTGTTAAGTGGGAGCATGGCCAATATGGGGATATGTTAGACCTGATTAGGGGATCACTTGTCACAATACACCATGTTAGGAAGGGTTCTAAATCCTAAAATATAGAAAAATCATGCAACAACCCTAAAATAGTCTTAAGGCTTAATATTCACTCTATTATAATAATATTAAGAAAGTAAATATAATCTAGTGTGTACCAAACCTTATGGCATAGAAAGGATTTAGTAAAGCAATCAAAACATGTATAAGAGAATTTTAATTAAGCTAAGTATGAGTAAGACCCTAATACATGGAATATTAAGAGAAATATTATTTGATCCAAAACATATGCTACTTCTATCTACTAAAGAGAGGAGAACAAAATTGGAATATACTAACCTAAATGTGAACCCATCAATACTCAATCTTTCCCTTGACCAAAGGGGATTTACAAGAGGTTGTTGTAGTTTGTAAGGATCACTAAGAAAGGAAAAAAGAATAAAAGACTTATCCACAAGAATAGATTCTCCAAGTAGGAACCCTAAGCTAAGAATCTTCAAGTATAATGGTGGAACAGTAGATTGTGAATAAGTGTGAGACAATAATAACTCTTGATTTCATATTGAAATAATGATGAAATGAACTTGTATTTCTAAGTAGATTTTGCCATAAATCCTCCTATAAATGTTGGATATATAGGGTCAACTTAGTTGACCCTATATGTTTTTAGGGATAATTTAGTAGGTTTGAGCTAGGTCAGCCAAAAGGCCAATAAACCCAAAACGTAAAAAATACCCCTAGACTATACAGGGTCAACTCAATCGACCTAGTAGAACCAGCTATTAAAAAGGGAAATAAGGCAAGAAAAGGAGGATAAAAAGAGGAGAAATATTGGAGGAGTGTGCAATGGAGGAGTAATAGCTTAGGTAATGGTTTTAGGAGTTGGTTGGATTGGTAATAATGTGGAAATAATGGACAATAATCTTACAAATCACCAAAGGTCTCCCCATCCCTTTCTTGATGCACACCTTAGGGTGTGAACTTAAATATATTGAGTCTTGATGGGTTCCTACAAGATGTAAAGTGTTAGTATTTGATAAAAGGTTGAAATATTATGGGTATACATATGTCCCACTCGAAGCTCATCACATGTTACTAAGGTGTAACAAGGGATAGTGCTTAGAGAAAGAACATAGTAACACACAATGCTAATGCTAAAAAAGGCTGTAGTATTTTAAACAAAAATAACTAAAATTAAATGACTAAAAGGTAAATAATTGAAAAGTAAATGCAATGTGTAGCTTGAATTACCTTTATCATTGTATGGTTGTTTGTTGTGTTGTTAGTTTTAATTATGTAGGGTGCAGAAACTAATTTCAACAAACCCAAGAATATAAAATTAAAGATAAAGACAAACAAACATAAGAAAATATAAGATAGTTGTGCTATGAGGATAAGATGTACTTGGTAAATTTGGCAATCTAGGGTGACAAGTGCTATGTTAGACCAAATGACCAAGTCAAACAACAAGAGTAAATTAGGTAATTGAAAAGCCAACTATACTAAAGACCCAAAAACTCAAAGAATCTATCCTTAAGTAATAGAGGAAAACTCACCAAGTCAAACCAAGGATACATTTCAAATAGGATGGTAAAATAAATGGTAAAAAGAAGAAACAAAATGGTAAAACAACATTTATGATTGAGAAGTAACAATCCTTATCTCAATCAATAATGGAAAAAGGTGCATATAAAGGGAAAACAATATTCATGAGTGAGAATTAACAAGCCAACCTCACACAAAAATGGAAAAATGGTATGAACTCAGGTGTCCATAATAGTGGGATAGTAAAACAATGACAAATGGTAAAAGGAAAGTAAGACAAGTTTAGGAATGTAAATCATGGTGTAAAGAAAGGTAATCCATAGTTTCTCAAACATGTTATTTCACTCTAATGATATATAAAACTAAAATAAAGTAGTTCTAGCATGTTATTAATATATGAAGAATAAGGAAATAAAGAATAAGGGAAAATATATTTTGAATCATAATTTGTCTATCAAGGGAGGAAATGAAATGGTTGGAGGGGAGGATGAAGGAAAAATCAAAGTAGAGGAACTCTTTATCAAGGTCAAGACACTCAAATTAGGTTTGTTAAAATAAGGATACTTTTGACTTTAAGGATTGTGAATAACTTCTCTTCACCACATAAGTCATAGGTCCACAAATGAAGTATGTAGATCATCCCATGAAGGCTATATGCATGAAAATTAAAATGGACCTACCTCTCCATAATGTGTTCCTTGTTATTTATGACCCCTTACAAAGTCATTGATATAATGTGAGGATTGGGTATTTACATGAGAAAGTTGGTAGTACCATAGATTTTTTTGAATTCCCCTATTCCAATCTACTAGCCTACTACACCTGAAAGTACCTCAATTCTATGTGAGGCCAAATGTGGATTTTGATCTTCGATTAGAGATAAGAGATGTTCTTGTAATCACATATTTTGGTGTGATGATTACTTTTGAGTTTTTGTATGTTGATTTTTAGATATCATTTCCTTTTTATTAAAATGATTTGGCTTTTAAATTTCTTAAAGGCTTTTTATATTCCTCCTCCATGTAGATTTGGAAAACCAAACGTGGGTATTAAAGATGACTTTCATTTGAATAATTGGGATAGGGTTTCTAAGAGAGAGAAAATTTAAAGAACATGGGGTCTAAGAGTCTCATAAATCTAGGTAAAATAAAATTCCTATCTTGACTTTGACCTTGTTTTATCCAATGTGGAGTGAAAAAAGGGGAAATCAAGAGGAGTGACACATGAGACAATTTGAGTTACTTCAAATCACAAAAATGTGACAAAAGGTTAAAAATGGATACAATGACATTACAGTGTGATTACTTATCATGAGAATGAGGGAAATGGAGGAAAACATGATAACATAGATTGTTTTTTGTATTCCATTTAGTAAAAGAAGAAAAAACTAAAGTTTGAGAACAAGGATCAAGAACATGAAAATATGGTAATTTTATGAGAAGGTATAGGTCTTATCCATGGTCTTACACTACAAATTCATAAAATAAGGAAAATAAAAAGCAAAGATATGGTAGTTTTGTGAGGGATGTCAGGTCTTATCCATGGTCTTATAAAGAAACTCATAAAATAAAAACCCAAGGGGTGCTAAAATAACATTGGCAAGCAAAAAGTGAAAAAAATAAGTAAAAGATGGTGGTTTTGTGATAAATGTTGGGTCCTATCAGTGGTTTTATGAATCAAATCACAAAATAAAAACCTAAGGGGTGTGAAAAACAATAAAAAATGCAAGAAGATAAAGAAGGCTATGGTACATCAAAAAACCAAAAGACCAAAAAGGGAGGACTAAAGGTTTGTGAAAAAGAGGAAACTTGATATAGAGGGAAAGACCCATGCTTAAGTAACCTAAAAAAAGTGTTAGATAGATATAGATAAAAAAAACATGAAAAGAAGAAAATGATTAGGCAAAGTAATTTTTAAGGAATTGAGTGTTGGTGGGCTCTTTGAAAATAGGCCTTCATTAATTTGAAGGTAGTGTTGATGCCTAAATGCGTACCACAAGTTCTTAGAGTGTTAATAAATGCTTCTCATTTTAGAATTTAGAAAATTTAGTGCATGAGTTAGGGGTTATGGTAAGCCTATTAACTATTGGTGGAATAGAGGTAGAATAAGTGAATATTTTATGATATTTATATTAAGTGGTGGTTGGGAGCCACCATGGCCAAACAATAAATCTATATAGAATATGTAGTAACTATAAAAAGAATAGTAAATTATGATAAAAAAAAGTAAATTAATAATTAATTTAGGATGGATATTTATAATGACAAGCTAAATGGTGATTCAGGTTTAAAAAAGAAGTAGAAGGGTAAGGTAGAAAGAGATGTTGTTGGTCTTATTTCAGACACAATGACAAAGTTCACATATCCCCTAAACATGCATTCAACCAATGTATGAAATACATAAACTTAAGTCTAAATCACAACATACATCAAGCAATATTCAAAAGAAGGTATGAAATGATGCACATAGGAACCAGACTCGCTTTAAAGGTTCACTCCTAGAAGAAAACAACATTAACCCAAATGCAAAATAAGTGTAATAAATGAAATAAGCCTAAGAACTTTTAACTAGTCTAGTAGTGGCATAAATTAGCAGCTTTGCATCTAAGATACACATCTAAAATCCATAGGAACCATTCAAATTTGAAATTGAAACTAGAAAACTAAGAGAGAAACCATGTAACACTTCCTACAAGCAAAATACCAAACAATCTTTGAAAAATTATTTGCTTATATTAAATGCTACTATTTTACAAAAATAATTTGGTTCTAAGAACTCTCTCCCTTTTTTATGAATGATAATGCTCCTTTTATAAGGTACAAGGCAACATACCAATCAGTCATAAGATACAAATGTACAAGAGATAAGGAGAACTATCCTTTTTACAAGGTCTTAGAATACATTTATTTTCCCAAAGTGGACTGACCTATAGACAAATATGCTAATAAACTTACATATGCCTTTACAAAAGAATATCCCACTTTGAAAATATTACAAGGCTTTACAAAATAGAATATTATTAATTATCAAGTGGGCCCTATGCTGAAGGATTCTCTTGTTGTAGTAAAGATCATGTCCATGATCTTGCTATTGTTAATCCTAGATTTGTCATGGCTCTCACTTCTTATTTGATTCACCAAAGTATACAAGTTTTGATCAAAACTCCCTCTACTCCTTTAAAAGCTATCAAAACCCCTCCATTCATCTATTGTGACCCTCCATTTAAAATCCATTAGCTGGTTCTCTAAGCTCAAAAATGATATTTACACAAACATCATTTGACATCCATGTGAATGTATTTGACATCTCATAGATCATCAAATTTAAGCTCATATATTTTTTTTCCTAAATTTAAATTTGACGTCTGTATGAATGTCATTTGACATCAACACGGATATATTTGACATCCTGTAGACCATAAAATTTAAGCTCATATTTATTTTTTCCTATGATTAAACTTGACATCTACACAAACATCATTTGACATTTTGTAGATTGTTAGGGTAAAAAATGACTATGTAAAAAGAGTGAAAAATATTTTGAAAGAAAAATTTGCATGCTTGTATATTTTTATGTGTATTGGTGGATGAGATTAAACATGTCACATATGGTCTTGTCATAAAGGTGAAATAATCAATTTAACCATTTCTCCTGAAATTATATTGCTTGTGAGATATAGCCTTGCCAACATGTTCACTAGGCTCTATTTACACTCTAAAAAATGGCTATGGAAAAACAACATAATTTAGCTAAGAGGCCAAATTTGGATCTCCATAATTTTTTTATGATATTTGAAAAATGAGCTCAATCTTGGCATATTTAGTCTTGGCACAAAGGTGAACAAACCTATTTGATCATTTCTCTTGAAACTTTAGCACTTGTAAGATATAACCTTACCAATATACTCACTATGCTCTATTTGGACCTAGAAAACACAGTGAAAAATGTTGTAAAGGGAAACTTTTCATGATTTTATATTTTTATGTGATTTGTTGGATGAGTTTAAAATTGACATATATGGTATTAGAATAAAGGTGAACAAACCCATTTGACTATTTTTATTGAGATTGTAGTTCTTGCAAGATATAGCCTTGCCAACATGCTCACTAGGCTCTATTTGCACTCCCTAAAAAATGGGTATGGAAAAAAAGTGAAATTTTTTAGAGAGGCCAAATTTTCATATCCATAACTTTTTATTTACTTTGATAGATGAGTTGAAACTTGGAGCATATGGTCTTGACACAAATATGAACAAACACATTAGACTATTTCTCTTAAAAAATCTACACGTAAAATATATAAAACCTTCAATATGCCCACTAGCTCTATTTGCACCCCTTAAAAAGTGGCTATAGAAAAAATAGTGGAAAATGCTTTGGAGGGTAACTTTGCATGCTTTTATCTTTTTTTATGTCTTATTTTATGAGCTAAAACTTAGTACATATGGTTTTGGCACAAAGGTGAACAAACCCATTTGACCTTTTCTCTTGAAACTGTATCACTTATGAGATATAACACCTTTAATATGCCCATTAGGCTCTATTTGCACATAGAAAACAAAGTAAAAAATGCTTTAGAGGGCAACTTTGAATCTCCATAAATTTTGATGTGATTTATCGAATGAGATAAACTTTAGCACATATGTTATTGTTACAAAGGTGAAAAAAAAACATTTGATCATTTCTCTTGATTCATCCACACGTGTGAGATATGACTGTACCAATTTTTTCACTTAGATTTTCTATCATTAGATAAGAATGTATAGATGGACACAATGAGGAACTAGTTGAATACCATGCACTTTCATGCTTACTCCAATCACTCCTAGCACCCCATAAGGTCTTTTTAACATGTCCATAGTATTTATAAATTAACAAATGACACTTTAAACATGAATTTAACTTGACCTTATATAGACCAAAGGATATTAAAAGGCCAAATTAGGATTAAATCATGAAATTTATACACAACTCATTCAAGAAAGACCTCATCAAACATATAACATAAAACATGAAGAATAAATTCTAACAAACTTTGACAAGGTTAAACTAGAAACATAAACTAATAATTCATCTAGACCATGGTGTGGATGAGCTTCAAATGAAAAATAATGTGTAAACATGTTAGTGACACTCTGATCAAGTAAAATTTCAATTTCAAGGTATAAATTTACATAATTTGACACATGGGTTCCCATTTTTTAGAAATGAGGGTATGTTGACTTAAATAGGTAGTAGGTGCTTGGACAAAGAATATCTTTAACTAAATATGGGCCCCATCATTTTTGGTCATATTTACCTTCTTTATCATATGTGTAGTCTAATTTAAGGATAATATAACCAACATTAAAAATACAAAATTTAACACATTTGTTATGTTTTCTAGTAATGTGAGCCTTACATTAGTAGTTATGTTGTAAGTCATAAAGAAGACATTCATCAAGAAGATCAATGGCATTAATATGAGCTTCACATATCTTTTCATTGGGAATAATAACATGAAGAGATACAAAGAGAGGGACTCTCAAATTCCAAAGGAAGAACTAACTCAAAACCATAGACTAATGAGAATGGATTTGCCCTGGTGGTAGTGCATATGCTATTCTAATAGGTCTAAAGTGAAGGGTAAATATGAAGATGTAAATCCATGTGGGTTTCATGAAATGTCTTTTAGATAATTTATTTTAGAATTTTATTAGTGGCCTCAACTTGTCCATTTCATTATGGATGATAAGATGTGGAAAATTTGTGATTGATCTAAAATTTGTTGCAAAGTTGTTTAACATGTTTATTTTTTAAGTTACCACCATTGTTTAAAATGATGGTATGGGGAATGCGAAAGTGGAAAATGATTTGATTATGAATATATTTGGAAATGGTAGGACCAGTGAAATTAACAAGGGGCATGGCTTCTACCCACTTGGTAAAATATTTGGTGGTGGTAATGATAAAGACACACCCATCATGGGAGTGAGGTATTTTACCAATGAGATCAAATCCCCAAGTGGAAATGGCCAAGGAGATTCAATAGCTTGAAGTTTAGCTAGATATGAATGGACTAGATCATCATGATGATGATAAAGATTACACTTTTATCATGTTTAATTGAATCCTTTTCAAGAGTAGGCCAAAAGTAATCCATACGTAAACATTTACATGTTGTAGAATATCTGCTACTGTGACCATCACAAATGACCCCATGTGCTTGTTTAAGAAGAGGAGGGACCTAATATTGCATAGCACAATGGATTAAGGTACCTTCAACATTATGATAATAAAGGATATTGTGTCAAAATACATACTTGAAATCTTGTTTATGAATACATGTATTTTTACAAGAATCTAAATTAGGAGGATAAATTTGATGTTCTAGTAATTAAATGATGTCTTGGTACCATGGGATTTGTCAAATGGAAACAACCTCAATATGATAGATAATAAAATTTGGTGGTTGCTTTAAAGATAGGTATTTTCTTATTTTTATAATAAAATAAGGATTGGAAAGAACTTGATGAGGATGAAAGATAGATGTTGATGATGCAATAAATCAGCAATGGATTTTTGATCTCTAAGAATAGGCTAAATAGTGAATGAGATAAAATTCATAGAAAGAGTGGTTGTAATTTGATGATAGGTAATAAGGTTCCCACTTTTAAATTGATAATAATCACTAACTTGATGGTAAATAAGTTGAGAATCACCTAAAGCATGAAGGTATTGAATGTACAAATCAAGAGTATCCTTCATGCCTAAGATAAGAACTTTATATTCAACCATATTATTGGTGACATCAAAGGTGAAGTGAAAATCTAAAGGAGTGATCACGTCAAGAGGAATCATGAGAATGAAACCTACCCCAACTCTTTGAAATATTTTATCACCATCAAAGTGAAGGGTCTAAATATCCTCATGCAAGTCAACATTAATTTTAGGGAGCTTCTTAATAACTAATTTTGGTGTAGTAGTACCAGAGGGAGTGGAAGATTCATTAAGTTTATTGGCTTCAAGATCAACAGTAAAGCTATGAAAGTCATCTTTGAGAGAGATATCTTGACTAAGACCTTAAATTTGAAGTATATTATCATCTAGAAGATCATCTTGAAAAGAATAAGTGGTTGGAATGGGAGCTGTGTCAAGTTGATTAGCTAAGACCTATCATTTGATAACTTTTGAGTGATGATGTAGAGATCAAATTCTATGAGGACCATCTATTTAAAAATTATATCTCTAGGAAGAAATTATTTGGATAAAAAATAATTAAGGGATTTTTGACATGAACAATGACATAAGTAGTTTGGTAAAGCATATAATGGCAAAGATTTTTAGATGCAAAATAGATAGCAAGGCAATCATTCTCAATTTTGGTATAACATGTTTCAAAATCAATGAATCCTTGGCTAATGTAGTAGATGCCATACTCTCTTCTAGTATCATATTATTGGGAAAGTATTGACCTAATTAAAATAAGTGTGGAAGAAGTATATAGAATCAAAGGTTTATCATTGGAAGGAGGATGAAGTGTGGGTGGATGAAGCAATGAATCTTTCATATGATCAAAGGATTTTTGACATGGATCCATCCATTATAAAGTAGTAGCTTTCTTGAGAATTAAATTGATGGAGTGGATGCAATAATACATTTCAAGGATGAATCATCTAATTGCCCCAAGTTTTTCTAAATAATTAAGAATGTTAGAAATAGAATGAGGAATAGGCATGTTGATGATAACACTAATTTTGGTAGGGTCAACATCAATTCCATAGAGAGAGACTAAGAATCCTAATAATTTTATATATGTGACTCTAAAGACACATTTGTAAGTACTATGTCTAACTTTATCTTTAAGGAGATGGTCAAAGATGATAGCAAGATCAGAAAGATGATTTTTGTGATGTTTAGATTTATCAATAAGATCATCCACATAAGTTTCAACAATTTTGTGAATGAGATCATGAAAGATGTGAGTCATTTCTCATTGGTAAGTGGCTCTAGAATTTTTAAGGCCAAAGGGCATTTTGAAATAGCAATTAGTGCCCAATTCCATGGTGAAACTAGTCTTATATTGGTCCTTAGGGGTAATATGAATCTAATTGTATCCTGATAAACCATTCATATGAGATAACATTTTTTAACTAGTCATGAAATCAAAAATGGCATATATTAAAGGTAAAGGGAAATTATTTTTAAGACAAGAAAGCTTAATATTGTAGAAATCAATACAAATGAGAATGACCATAGGGACTTTCTAATGAATGGGAATAATGTTGGAAACCCATTCAAAATAATCCATTGGTTTGATAAATTTAGCATCAATTAATTTGATGATTTCCTTATGACATAAAGTTAAAACTTTAGGTGGAAATTTTCTTTATCTTTGACACACAATTTTGGCATCAGGATATATAATGATGTTATGCACCATAATGCTAGGGTCAATTCTAGGTATGTCCTCATAGAACCAAGCAAAATCTTCATGAAATTTGTCAAAAAATAAACTAAATTGTCTTGTTCAAAAGGTGAGATTTATTGAGAAACTATGATAGGTTAAGGACAAGATGGAGTACCATATTTTATATGATTGGTTTCTTCAATAATCATGGCATTACCATCTTGAAAATGGTAGGGTGCATTGGGTAAGGATGAAATTAGATTCATTTTAAGATCAATGCTAGCAATGAAGTTGTTGAAGCAATGAGTTTCAGTTTAAAAATTTCTAAGTTTATGTTTTTTTCAAGGAAGTTGAGGTTCTTAGGTATAAAGTAACTCAAGAATAGATTTGTCACTAGGCAAGGTAGGAAGAGGACTATAATACTCAAGATCTACTTCAAGATCTAGGATTTCATTTCCATGGTGATCATACTCAGAATGTATCTAATGAGCATTGGTTTCCATGGCATCAAGTGTAATTTTAGGAGTAGAAGAAGTATATGGATTAGATGGGATCAAAATATTAGTGGCTTTAATTTCAAAGAAGGATCACATGTAATGATTGGAACCAAAGGTGATAAAAGAGGTGTAGAAACTTCCAAATATTTAGAAGGCATAGTTTGCTCTACCACCCGAGTATTGATAAGAGGAAGATTGGCAAGAGGTACATGACCCTCAGGATATAAGGTGTGATCCAAAAAAATGGTATGAGCATCCCAATTAAAATCATGAATTTGGGATAGGGTTTTCTAAAAATTTTAGACATCTAAGTCTATAGATTGAGTTTGCATCATGATATAGTTATCATCATGTGTTGGAGAAATCATACATGCTTGAGAATCTAGGGGAGTTTTAGAGGATGAATCATAATATTACCAAATGTATGAGGAGACATGATGATAAGATCTTGAAATAATTTGGCCACTCAAAAATCATTGCAAGTGAAGGCATCTTCAGAGAAAAAAGGTTCCTAAGCATTGCATGGAGGAGAAAAATTAGTAATCTCATCCATGAGAGGAACAATATAGTATATTGGTAAGAGAGAAGGTGGAAGCCATTATGAAATAAATGGAGGTAGATTAGTGGTATTACAAGTATGTTGTAACTCATTAGTATCACCATCATCATAATATATAAGAGTAATTTATAAATTAGGATTCATGTTGATGAACTTAAGTAAAGGATTACTACTAATCTTAGGAATCATATGAACATGATATTGCGATTTAGGATTAGGTAGTTGTATACTCCATGGGTTAGGATTAGTTTCATGCTTATACCATTTTCCATTATTTAAGAATTTAATACATTGGCTACCAAAAGAAGAAATGTCCCTTATTTGATGATTCCATGGATGACCAAGGAGTAGGTTATAAGATAAAGGAAGATCAAGGACAATATGCTTGGTTCAAACTATTTTAGGTCCTATGGTTAATGGAATACAAATATAACCAAGTGGCTTTTGATTTGTCTTATAAAAACCATGATAGGTAAGATGAATTTGCTTAAGATGATCCTTGCTATAACCAAGTTGTTATATAAGCCATAAAGATGTTACATTAATACCATAGCCTTCATCAAATAGAAAATTTCAAATAAGAGTGGTATTAATAGATACTTTGATAAAGAGTGGTGGATCATCAACATGAAAAATAATTTCATCATTGATCATGTCTTCTTTAAGGAATTCAATAGAGGGATTGAAATAATAACACATAGTTTTAATGGTATAAATGTTGGTAGGTTGAGAATCAATAGAAGGTGGTTCTTCATCTATGGAAGATGAATCTTCAATATCTTGAAGTTGTTTCATAAGGAATTTATGATGATAGGGTGAAGTAAAAACTAACTCCATATGTAGAATCTTAAAAGTCATCTAGTCAAGTTCTTCAATAAATTTCCAATGAGATTTAGAAGAACCAGCACAAGGTTTGGGAGGTAGATAGATTTTGGAGGAATAGATGTGGTTGGAGGATCAGAAGGAGGAAGTTGTTCCTTAGGGGCTTCTAAATTGGGATTTGTATTAGTATTATCTGTAATAAGTTGTTACTCTAAATATGGATTTTTAGGTTTGGTAATGGGATCTTTATGAGTTGGTTTACTGATAATTAACCTTAATGGTGTTGACATATTGAGAATTATTAAAATATTGGTCATAATAAGCATAAATGGAATAAACATCCTTAGAATTTGATTGATTATTTGAAGATTATTTTTGGGTATTTGAAGTAGAAGATTTGAAATTTTTTCATTTTTGATAAGCAACATTGTATTCTTGATAATAAAGATTGATCATAGCTTCATCACTGAATGAATCACCATGCATATAAGAGACAAAAAAGTTAGTGAACCCTCTATAAGATTCATGAGAATGCCCAATGTCATCATGGAACAAACCAAATATATTGGGATCATACCACTTAGGAGGAGAATTGGGATAGATGAAAGGTTTCGAGGTCAATAAAAATTATTTCATTTATTGAACTGAAAGTAGTGTATGTGAAGGTGAAGGAACATTAGTATTGGCAAATCCCTATTTGGTTTGTGGAGTATTACTAGTGATAGCATTAGATGTTTGAAAAGATACTTTAATAAATTCTAGATTAGGTTTGAATTACTTTATGATAAATTCTTGATGTTTACCTTGATCGAGAGCTTCATTTAGTGTTTGGGGAGCAAAGGTTCAAACATTATATTAGAGAGTGGGATTCAAAGCTATGATAAAGAGTTTGAATAAGTTATCATCAATCATGTTATGGTTGGCTTTATGGGCCATTTATTTACATCCTTTGATAAAGGCACGAGTTAATTTAGTGGGATATTTCTTAGCATTGATGAAGTGGCTAGGATAATTTTTAGGAAGATCATTATGTTAAAACTCTTTAACTAAAGGATTAACCAAATATTCAAGTTGCCAAATAGAATACTAGGGTAGTTGATTATACCATTATAATACACCATTGTTAAAAGTTTTGACTAAGATTTTAGTTTTAAAAAATGTATTAGTTTGGATCCACTCTTTGTAAAGGTTGTTAAAGGCTTTGATAAATGATGTAAGGTCTTTAGTCCATTCATATTTGATAGTTGGAGATATGTTACCAATATCAATGGCTATAATTAAGGGAGTTCAAAGATAATTTTGAATGGATCTAAGAATTTTTTTATTCATTATGGGTTTAGGAATAACATTTCCTAAGGCATCCTAAAGAGGTGGAGGAATGAAATTGGGATTAGCTTGAGGATGCATAATTAGAGATTGATCAGCCACATTGATTAAATGTTGTTGAAGTTGCATCATTTAAATATTTTTTGAATTTTTCATTATGTTCATTTGTTGGATAACTTGGACTAAAATTTGGGTTCTATCAAGAGGTGGGTTGGTGTTGGTAGGACCACTCCCCAAATTGGTGTTAGGGGGAAGATCTATAGAAGATGGGTTATTAGTAGGGTTGTTGAATAAACTTGTATCAATTACTCCCACATTAGTTTGAAGATTTTGAAGAGGAGAAGTATCTTGGTAAGTAAAGAAAGGATTAGATCCAATAACTTCATCTTGTGGTGTTATTTTCACCATGTTAAAATTCATAAAAAAATGTGGAGAAGAGGTGCCCCAAGCACGATGGTTCTCCTGGGAGGACACAAGATGGAGAAATGAACATCCCATATAGTATCTAAATAGATTCAAGATATCTAAGAAGATTCTAATAAGAGACTTCATTTTGACTGAAGAGAGATGAACATAATGCAAACTTGGAAAAATAAAGAACTAGATTGATGAACAAAGAAAGTAGAAAGTAGTATAAGATTGACTGGGTTGACCTAGCATAGAAAATAGGGCCTATAAATAGTATAGGGTTGATTGGGTTGATCTAGTATAGTGTACAAAGATAGGAAAATAATGAACAAGGTCTGTAAATAGTACAAGGTCAATTGTGTTGATCCAATATAGTAGATAGTTAAGAATATAATGTTTTTAACAAGTTGTGAACTAAAACAAGACAATTTTTGTAGGTAATCTAGGAAAGTAACAACTAAAGGGAAACAAATATTCAATTAGATCACTATTAGCCAATTCAATTGAAGCACATAATATAAAAACCTTGTAATAACTCTAGATAATGCAATTTTTTTCACACATAATTGAGCAAAGAATAAGAAACCAACTTGGAAAGTAAAGAGCTAACTAACTGGTAAACCTAAGATGTTTTATTAGATTATTAAGAATATGATTTTAAATGTGATGGGAAGTTGGATATAAGCATAGAACTAGATAGCAATCTAAGGATGGTTTTAGGTAGTTTCGGTTGAAATGGACTATATTAGAAATGATATAGAATTTCTATTAGGGCTTAACCCCTCACTTCACACATCACAATGATAAGGGTATTGGGTTCCTAGCCAGAACATACCATTAACAATGCTTTATACTTGACTAGATCATCAAGCCAGCTTCCCCCTTGGTGATGAAATCCAATCAGGTTAAAATTGGGTAGACAAATGTTAAAATGCTTATTTAGATTATGTGATTTGACTATATGTGCATAAAATATAAATAATGAAACTAAATGGTTAATTATAAATCCCCTAATTAGACTATGTGAACTATTATAAGCATGAAATCAACAAGAAAAGAAAGGTGTGAACTAATTAATAGTATATAGAGATTAATTCCAACTTGAAATAAGGTATAGTGTTGACATTATATGCATAAAATATATAACATGGTTGATAGGGTTAAACTTGTACTACAGAAGTAAGGTTTGAAAATTAACAAGGTTGGCTAGGGTTGACCCAATTATTCAAATAGCATACATAACATAAAACTAGGTTGATAGGGTCGATCTAGTTGACTTTGTAGGTGCATTTTTTAAGACTACAAACTATGAAAGGAATGATAGTAAAAAGAAATAAATAGAGAGTTAGAAAAGAAACTTGGTGGATCAAATACGCTGAGAATGAATATTTATAGTCAAGAACCTTGGAATACAGTTGAAAAATATAATAAATGAGTTGATTGGGTTGATCAAGCTTTGCAGAATCCTACTGTTGAGTGCCTAAAATGTACAAGGTCAATTAGGTTAACCTAATAGCTCAATATAGATGCCTAAAAGTGTATAAGGTTGATTAGGTCAACCTAATAATATGAATTACAAGTATAAAAACATATAATGGGTCATCTGAGTCGATCTAGTTCCTTGCTATTAAAAACCTACGTATAGAGATTAGAATTGGGTTGATAGATTTGATCCACTATGATAAATATATGATAAAAATAATGTTAAAAAGAATGAAATAAAGTGGAATAAATCCTTTAAGGGTTTGTGTTACATTAGGTTCACCAGAATGTATGCAATCAAAAATCTATCATATTTATAAATTGATTTGGGTTTAGGGAAGATTGAGAATACCTACACTTTTGATGGGAATACATTTGTCAAGCAGGAGTATGACCAATATGGGGATTTACTAGACCTAATTAGGGGATAAATTATCATAATAAACCATGCTAGGAAGGGTTACAAATCCTAAATTCTAAAACAATCATGCAATAACCCTAAAAGAGTCCTAAGGCTTAATATTCACTATATTCTAATAACAAAAAAGTAAATATAATCTAGTGCACACCAAATCTTATGTCACTAAAATGGCTTAGTAAGGAAATCAAAACATGTATAAGAGAATCTCAATTAAGATAAGTATGAGTAAGACCCTAATACATGGAATATGAAGATTAATATTATTTGATTCAAAACTTATGCTATTTTTATCTACTAAAAATAGGAGAATAAATTTGGAGTATACTTACCTAAATGTGAACCCTTTGAGACACAATCTATCCCTTGGACAAAGGGGATTTTCAAGAGGTTTTTGTGGTTTGTAAGGATCACTAAGAAAGTCCAAAATATCCAAGACTTATCCATAAGACTATATTAATCAATTATAAAACCTAAGCTAGGACTCCTCAAGTAGAATGGTAGAAGAGCAGATTGCGAAGAAGTGTGAGTGAATAATAACTCTTGATTGCATATTTAAATAATGAAAAAATGATCTTGTATTTATAGGTGGATCTTGGCCTAAATCCTCTCAAAAACATTGGTTGTATAGGTTTGACCCATTCAACCCTATATGTTTTTAGGGATAATTAACTAGGTCTGAGTTGGGTCAACTGAAAGGATAACAAACCAAAAAATTGAAAAACACCCCTAGATTTTATAGGTTTGACCTAGTCAACATAATATAACTGACTATCTAAAAGGGAATTAAGGTAAGGAAAAGATGATAGAAAGAAGAATAAAACTAGAGGAGTGTGCAAGAGAGGAGTAATAACTTAGGGAATGGTTTTAGGAGTTGGTTGGATGGGTAATAATGTGTCAACAAGGGACAAAAATCCTAAAAAGAACCAAAGGTCTATCCACCCCTTTTCTTGTACACCCCTTAGAGCATGCACTCAGAGATATTGACTCTCAATGGGTTCTTGCAAGATGTAAAGCATTAATATTTGATAAATTTTTTAAAATATTATGTGTATACAATGTTTATCAAAACCCCTACCCCTATCTTCAACAAATTAATAGGTTCCCACCTCATCAATATGGTCAACTTTGAGGTCATGAATAACCTAACTTTAATAGGCCTACCAGTGCATACAATCCCACTTCCACCTCTAATACAAGAGCAATGTTATTAGTGCATAGTAATTTGGTGCAAGGAGAGGAATCAAAACAAGGTCAATTAATGGATTCCAATGAATGTAGTCCTAGTTTCTCAAGGAAGATTTAATCCTCAAATATAAATAGAAGATAAATTTATCATGTAATAAAATGAAGGATGGCAGCCTCAAGGAGTGAACTTTAAAAAATTTTAAGTAGAAAACACATATGATCTCAACCAAGGTAATTCAGATGAATACAATACTAGAGCAAAGAATAAGTTCTTAGGAGATGTTGATGGTGTGAACACAAGTTCAAGTATCCTTATTGCAAGGTAGCAAAGTGTGACTGCAATAATGGCACTTCCTACAACTCCTGCTCCTTTTTCAAGTTAGAATTTTGGAAGGGTTATTCAAAATAATCTAATGTCTCAATATCCAAACACTTATTTTACTTCATGGACATAATAAAATGTGGATTCTCCTATTATAAACATTGTTGAATATTTTAAGAGTGATAAGACTTCTCTCTCACTTTGGAAAATACTTCACTTGCCTAGACAAAAGGATATTTTACAAAAGTAGAGGTCTTAAATTCATTTTAACCCTTAAATATCAAGTCATGGTGATGTTTCTCTTAAAAATTATATTAATTACATTGTTGATCCCTATTATAAATCTAAAAATCATCCACCCTTCTACCTCACTCTCATTATGGGGAACAAACTTGTTCACAACTGCATAGTGGATAATGGCGCTAGTAATTTAATGATGCCCAAGGTTGTAGCTAATTAATTAGGCCTAAAATATTATACATATAGTAAAGGAGTAATAAAACTTTATGGGACACCCTCTAAGTCAGTAGGACTGGTCAAGAGATTAAAATTTTTCCTTTATGATTGCACTAGCTTCCTAATTCTTCACGACATTATGGTTGTTGACTTACCTACTCACATGGATATCAACCTCTCAAGGGATTTAAAAACCAAGATATGAGGCTAAATATAAGCTAATTTTTTCTTCTTGTCCTTAATGACAAGGTATGGAGTAAAGGTAACTATCAAGACTCAACCACTAGCTAAGTTTCATATTGAGTTATGTAAAAATAAGCTCCAATTTGAACTATGTCATCAATGATCATGAGGAGTCTACTATGGATGATGGGAATTATTATAATATTGAGGTAATATCTTATTTGTTTCTAGATGATTATGTTTTAGACACCTATTTACATGATCCATATACTTAGTTTGAGCACACTGATCTTGGCACATACATAATCCATGAGGGATCATATGAGAAATCTGAGGTAAGCATTGAACATTTCCTTTTCACAAGTTGATGAAGGAAATTAACTTATCCATATGTATGATTATGATAGTTTGGAAAAAAATATATATCAATATGATGAGAAGAACAATTTCAATCTACCTACACTTGATGGAGAAGTCCTTGAACATGACAACCATGAAGAATAAGATGACCTATGGAAAATGTTTCACTTCATAAGTCAAGAGTTTGAACAATTGATCAAACCTGATTCTCCTCCTAAGAAGTGTATATCTACTGGTAAGTTTGTTGATGAGCCTAATAAGTAGGTTAGTAACTATCTTACTAACCATAAGATTGAGTGTCTAGCTACTACCAAAGAGGTTTCAATCATAGATTGGTCCTATGAATCTAAGGTAGAGATGTATTTCATTAAAGAACATCCAACACCTTAACAAGAGTTTTAAACATTTATAGATGTGTTGGAGTAAAATTGAGACAAGTTTAATGATCTCATACATCAATAACATCATGTCCAAGAGGAATGCAAGGTTAAATCATATTTAATTAGTCCTAAGTTATAGTTTGGGAAGGGTCAATTGGATAGATATAATTCAAATCAGATACAAATCCAATTAAGCCTCAAAGGGAAAGATGGGGTGTATTTTATGTTTATAAGTATCAAATTTGTAGATATAATAACATCTAAGGATTAAAATATTTATTATAATCCACATAAGCAAGTATTTATTGATAAGCATGCTCCGCATGATAGTTTGATTTCATGGAGTAATAAGGATGCAAGAACAACCATCTTTGACCCTAGCTAAAGCATGATAAATTGTACTTCACCTCAAGTGTTTGAGGCCTTGTATATACTAGGATATATGTGTGTCTTTGCTTATGTTGTGTGAGTTTCCCTAAGTGTTCTTTAGAACATAGGTGTGTTTCCTTTAGTGTCTTATTTTGTGTGTTATTTATTGTTGTTTGGTGTGTTTGGTGTTCTTTAAAAGGAAATTCAATGTATATATAGTGCATATGTGACTCCATATCCCAATGGATGGTATTAGGCTAATATTAAATGACATATCTAGCTTGATACCCATAGGAAATCACTAAGAATATTGACTAATTTGACAACAAGTCAAATTAGGTCAACCCCCCATAGTTAAAAAATTGGCATAGGGGTCTATTAGGGTGTGAGATATCTCTAATTATCTTGATGAGGTCATTTATAATGTGTTTTATCTTTTTCATAGTTTTATAGTCAATATTATGTCATTTAGGGGTCATTTTGAGTTTAAGGTGGTCTAAGATTGGTTATAACACCAATTCACCATGCACACTATCTATATCCCATCTTCACATATAGGTTTTATACATGTACACCTACATGTAGTCCCAATAGAGGATTGAGTAATTGAATGTTATATATTTGAACTAGTTTGAAACCTTATTGAGGTTGAGAAACATGGAGAGTACCATTATGAGAATGGTGGAGTCATAAGGTGGAAAAAAAACTTGAATCCTAACCCTTACTTTGAGAAAATTGCATTTGGGATAAATTACCTTAATTTATCTAAATCAATATTTTGTCCATATTGATGCCATATTATAGTAAGGAGACATGAGGTATAGACAAGTCTAAGTGCCTCTAACATATATCCCAAGCATAGGGCAAATTATTTAACAAGAGAAATTGGTTATTTGGTCATGTAAATAGAGTGTAAGTAGGTCTATATCTCAAGCATTTTTTAACTATAGATTGTCAATATAATCTACAATAATTTAAAGTTCAAGTGGTCTTTGAACACCATGTAACACAATGGAAGCATATATCAAGAAAACATGACTATTTTGAGTGAGAGATGACTTCTGATCTAAATTAAATCATATAGGTTTATGTTCAATTCTTGATATATGTCATCACCTATAGGAATACCCTAGGTTTCTCAAATGGAGTATCTACAATCAGTTTGTAACATACAATGTGTTGGTTATGGAAATTGAGACCATAGCCTACAAATAAATGACTCCATTTGAATGGAGATTATCTATGACCTTAGGACCAATATAATGGATTTTATAACCATTATTTTACATAGTAAAATACCTATAGTGCTCCCTTTTATGTCTCAAAAGGGCACCTATAGCCAGACTATAAGTTGATAGTTCATGGAGATTAACAGTTTAAAGGTTAGCTTCACCCTAAGCATTATATGATAACTTTAAAGTGTATAATAACCTAAATTAACTCCATTAAGGTCATAATAATGTAACATAGGGTTAATTATGAAACATTAAACCTATAGGATATCCCATATCTCAATTGAAATAGGCACTTATTATTTGACTATAGACTAGGCCATCATAGAGATTATACATTGTGAGAGTTGGAAAAAAGGTTGGGTGTTGAGAATGTGGAAACCACTCTCATAGTGGTAATTTCAAGGTAAATTTTTCCTTAGATGGAATGAAATATGGTAGGGACATCAACATTTAACTATAACCTTGGAAATTAATCAAGACACTGAACAATCTTGTCATATAATTTTGTTTTAAAGTTTGTGGAGTTTGAAGAACCTAGAAAGGTGATCTAACCTTGAAATTAGGTAAAAAAGACCTTAATGACCTTTTTTAACCCTTCATTGTATTTTTTTGACCAATGAAATAGGGTATATACCCTCTATTCTATTTTATATAGAGGGCACTCTTAGAAATGAAAGATTGCAAGCAAAGGTAGGTAACTAATAAAGGGATGAGATGTAAAGCATTGAAACACTTAAAAGTGATGTGAAATGATTTTTGGGAAATAAAAAAGTGTATATAAAAATTTAAAGTAAATATTAATGCTCAGTGATTACCTAATCATGCAGGAACATAGTTAGGCCTATTAGGCCTAGACTAGGCCTAAAGCCTTGCAGGGGTCTTAATTCACTCCTAAGGCAAGATGAACCTTCCAATACATTTGATAGCCTTTATGGGAAGGTATAAGACTATTTTAACCCTTTGGTTTTTAGATAATAATTATGAAAGGTCATCCTCAATTATCCCACTTTTAGTGTGCAAAAATTGTGAAGTGTCCCAAAGGTTGTGTCAAGTTGTTAAAACCTCATGGTAGTAAGCCAAATTTGAATTTGGGTCTAAAACTAGTTTCCCACACTTTTGCATAATTTGAATTTTCAAAATTATTATGAGATTATAATGATGTGTTTGATTTATAAAATGGAATGTAAGTGACAAGGTTATATTAGGGAGTCTTAAAGGACTTAGGTGGATAATAAAAATGTGTTCCTATGATAACTTTGTGCTATGCTAGGTTAAGTTATGAGGTGGCAGTCATGGTGTCCACCACCTTACATGGGTGAGTAAAAGGAGTTTGTTCAAATCAATAAATAGTAATATGTCTTTTTTTAGAGTATAATTATAGGTGTGATTTAAGGTAGGGAGTAGGAAAGGAGTCAATGAGGAGGGGAAGTGAGACAAAGGTGTGGAGAAGATGCAAAATAGAGAACTGAAACCTTTATTTTATATCAAAGGAATAGAATCTCACATGTACATATATGAAATCAATAGAATTTTCAATGTTTAAAAATAAATAATCATATACCATTTTCTTAATACTATTTTATGATTGTAATTAAACATTTTTAAAACCTTTAGGCCTTGAGAATAGATCCCTATAGTTTTATTTGTAATAGAATGATGATTGTACAAAAATTATGTTTTTCAATAAACTAAGAGGCTAATAGAAGGAATATTTCCAAATTATGTGTGTGAATATCAATGTGGTTTTATAATTAACTCATCAAGGAAGTAATATATATATATATATATATATATATATATATATAATTAACTCATCAAGGAAGTTTTATATATATATATATATATATATATATATATATATGTAAAATATTTGGTTTATTTCTAATGTAGACAAAAATGCAACTACTAAACTATTTGCCATACCCTGTTAAGGGTTGACTATAATAAGAAACTTATTTGTATAAGGGAGAAAGAAGGATAGGGAATGTGATTTTTTGGAGGTGATTAAATTATTAATAATATGGTTTAATACTTCAATAAACCCATTTAAGTGAGTTTACATGCATTAAAATTTGATGTTTTATATAACATGTAGTATGAGTATGTTCTATTTGGAAACATAGTAGAGAAATATTTTTTGACTGATTGATTCATGAAAGAAATGAGATTTTTTATGATTTTAAGATAGTGATAAAGATATAAATAAGGTGATGAAATTTTTTAAGGAGTGACTCATAACATTGGTTATGGTTATATGTATCTAAACCTTGTGTTTATCTCAATACAGGTTGACTGTATAAAAAAATCATTGTAAATTATGTAAATGAAGTTGATTGAAGACTAAAAAAGGAAATTTAAGGTTTGGGAGACTTTTATTTTTATTATACAAACCTAAAATATGTATTTTTTATATTTTAAATTCTTTCAAGATTCATCAAATCCAATGTATACACTCTTGAGCCTATCACAAACCTTAAAAACCCTAGGTTAGGGTAGTGAGTTGTAAAATAATATTCTAAAGAAAATAACTAGTGGATTGACACAAAATTTGGTCACCAATTATTTTCAAATACAAGATAATATATTTCAAATTTTTTATGGGTTTTTTGTATGTATCCATACTATTAGATTCGACTGTGTGCAAACAAGAGTCTAGAGTGACCTAGAGACCTAATTTGAGTATAAATAGGGGTTGGAAAAGAGATATATGAATTGAGTGTAATCATGAAACTTTGTAAAATTAAAAAGGAAGATAAATTATAGTTTTAAAGTTCAATATTTTTCTTAGATAAGATAGTACATATCTATGCATGCAATATTTGATTAAAAAAAGGCTACTAGCTTTATTATTAAGATAGGCAAAGTTGGGAAAAAACAATGTTTTAATGCTAAAAAAAATTGTGCTTGGTATGAGGGGTTTATATAAGATCATAAAAGGTATATATAAGGTGTAATATAACATAAAATAGTCCATTGACCTTAGGATTTATATATTACAAGTTGTATCAATGATCTATTATATGGGAAGTGTGTAATGAATCAAAGACAAAGGTAGAGTTTTAGAGAAAAGTGTGTTTAGATATAAAAAATTTGGTATTAGAGATAGATAGATAATATGGGAATAGGTATATATAATTATAAAATTGATGATTACATGGTTTATAGTGCATGTTGCACGTGGATAAGTAATTTGTAGGTAAGCAAGCAAGGAGGCAGTTTGCAAGGAACCTTATTGAAAGATAGAATTTAAATAGTATATAAAGAGAAAGTATGATTTATTTTGTGGTTGATTTGTTGATTTATCAATATTTATGGTATGTGATAGGTGATAGAAAAAGGAGATAAGAAAGGATTAAGGTGGCAGCCCTAAAATAAGAGAGTTATTAACAAGCTCAAGAAGAGAAGCTCATAAATAAAGCTTAGTAAAGAGAAGGAAATCAAAGTATAAAAGACAATAGGTGAAAAGGCCCTAGTGAGGTATGAAATAGAAAGTGAGATGGGTTCCAAGTGTGAACCAAAATAAAGTGGTCCAGGTGAGGCCAAAATAGAGAGAGGTATGTACCCAAGTGAGGTACTCAAGATGAAAATGAAAAGAGAGGTAGAAAGAAAAGTGAGAGAGAGGGTTAAATATAAATGCCACAATGAGATGATTATGGAGATAGAGATAAGATAAATGAAGGATGCATTGGAAAGGATGGAAATAAAGTTATTAAAAATGTGTAATGTGTATAGTTTGAAGTGTGGAATCAAGATCAAGAAGAGAGTCAAGTGTAGATTTATAGAAAGAATTAAAGAGTGAGAGAATCAACAAGCAATGGAATGTGTGAAAAACCAATGGAAGGAGATGATTAAATAATTGAAGTTGATGGAACATAGAGAGGTAATTGGGACTCAAAATGTTTAAACTAATATTGATTTGTCATGTTTGAATGCAGGTTAAGCCATATAAAGTAAAGAGCATGATTGGGATGAATAAATTAATTGGACAATAGTCCATAAAAAAGAGGAAGATGATGAATGGAAGAGTGAAGTTGCAGCTGAAGATGAAGTATTTTTATACCTTGAAGATGGTGAACTATTTTCTAAAGAGGAGTGGAGAGATGAGAAACAAATAACATGTAATGAAGATGATGTAATTTTTTATGAATATTATTAAGATGAAGATTATGTTTTGTATAAAGACACAATAGGTTTATTTGAGGAGTAAATTGGATCAATAAATAATAAAAAATCAAATTAAGTGCTTGAGTAAAATAATGAACATGCCAATGAGGATGTGACTAATTTACTAGTCCATAAAGAGAAGATTCAAAGTGATGAATTGTTTGATTGGATAGTCAAAGAAGGAGAATTTGTAGTGGATGATAGTAGGGTAAAGGATGTTGATAAAAATATATGATCAATTATGAAGCTTTGGAATGGTCACCAAAGTAGGAATTGAATATGACATGGAACAAGTATGCTAATGAAATCGTAGAAATAACAATGTTAGAGGAGGTAATAGAAAGATAATGGAAATTCATTTTAAATGCCATGAAGATGGAAGAGGATTATGAAATAAGACAAGGAAGAAAGAGAAAAAAATGTAAAAAAAATGAATGAAAAGCAAAGAGATACATATCACATCATGAAATGGATAGAAAGGAGGACAAAGAAGTCAAGGTACAAGTGTGGTAGTTAAGATCACACACATTTATAGGAGAGTTTGATTGAAGAGGACTAAATTTTTCCTCCCCCTTGGGAGTATGATGTAGGTAAATCCTCAATTATCTTACTTTTAGTCCATAATAATGGTTAAGTGTTCCAAAGGTTGTGTCGAGTTGGTAAGAAGTCATGGTAGTAAGCCAAATTTGAATTTAGGTCTAAAACTAGTTTCCCACCCTTTTATGTAATTTGTATTTTCAAAATTGTAATGAGAGTATAATGATATTTTTGAGGTCTACAAGGGCATGTAAGGTACAAGTTTACATTATGGAGTATTAAATGACCTAGTGGGTAATAAAAATGTGTTCTTATGAAAACTTTGTGCTAAGTTAGGTTAAATTTGAGGTGGCAGTCATAACGTTTACCACCTTATGTGGGTGAGTAAAATGAGTTTATTCAAATCAAGAAATACTTATATGTATTATTTTAGATTATAATTAGAGGTTTGATTTAAGGTATGGAGTAGGATAGTATTTAGTGAGGAGGGGAAGTGAGATAGAGGTGTGGAGAAGATGAAAAATAGAGAAATGAAACCTCTATTTTCTATTAAAGTAATAAAATCTCACATGTATGTATATGAAATCAATGGAAGTTGTAATGTTTAAAAATAAAGAATTATATACTATTTTATTCGTATTATTTTATTATTATAAGTAAAAAAATTTAAAACCTCTAGGCCTTGAGAACAAATCCTTCTAGTGTTATTTGTAATAGAATGGTGACTATGCAAACATTCTATGTATTTCAATGAGGTAAGAGGCTAATAGAAGGAATATTTCTAAAGTATGTGTGTGTATATCAATGTGGTTTCAGAATTAACTCATCAAAGAATTAATATATGTTATTATATATATATATATATATAGTATTTGGTTTGTTTCTAATGTAAACAAAAATCAAACTACTAAATTGTTTGCCATACCATGTTTAGGGTTGATTGTAATAATAAACTTGTTTATAGAAGGGGGAAAATGGATAGGGAATAATATTTGATGGAGGTGATTAAAACATGAATAATATGGGTGAATACTTAAGGAAAACCATTTAAGTAAGTTTAAATTAATTAAAATTTGATGTTTCCTATAACACATACTCTAAGTATGCTCTGTTTGGAAACATCGTAAAGAAATATTGTTTGACTAATTGATTAATAAAATGGATGATATTTTTTATGATTTTAAGATAGTGAGAAATATATAAATAATTTTATAAAAACTTTGGAGTGACTCATAAAATTGGTTAGGGTTAGATGCATGTAAACCCTGTGTTTATCTCAATACAGGTTGATTGTATAAAAAACTCACTATAAATTACATGAATGAAGTTGATTGAGGACTAGGAAAGGATATTTAAGGTCTGGGAGAGTTTTAGATGTGTTATATAGACCTAAATTAGGTATTTTATATATTTTAAATCATTTCAAGACTCATCAAATCTGATGTATACACTCTTGAGCCTATCAAAGACCCTAAAAACCCTAGGTTAGAGTAGTGAATTGTAAAATCATATTCTAAAGAAAGTAACCAGTGGACTAAAATAAAATTTGGTCATTAGTTATATTCCAATACAAGATAACATATTTCAGAGGTTTTAGAATTTTTGTGTACGTATTCATACTATTAGAGTTGATTGTGTGCAAACAAGAGTCTAGAGTGACCTAGAGACCTAATTTGAGTCTAAACATGGGTTAGGAAAGAGATATATGCATTGAGTGTAAGCTTTGAACTTTATCCAAAGAATGAGGAAGATAAATTTTAGTTTTAAAGGTCAAAAATTTTATTAAATAAAATCATGCATATCCATATATGCAAGATTTGATAATACAAGCTACTAGCCTTGATTGTTATGATAGATAGAGTTGGGGAAAAATAGTGATTTGATGCTCAAAAAGTTTTTTCTTGGTGTGAGGGGTTTCTATAGGATCATAAAAGGTATAGAGAAGGTGTCAAAGAACATAAAATAGTCCATGGCCTTAGGAGTTAGAAATTACAAGTTGTATCAATGAGTGGAGCTATTATATAGGAAGTGTATAGTGAATCAAAGACAAAGGTAGAGTTTTAGAGAAAAGTGTGTTTATATATGCATCATTAAATAAACAAAAGGGGTCATTTTTGGCTCAAACTCACTCTAAGGTGCATATAATGCAAAGAAAAATCTTGATAGGCCAACTTGAGGCACTCACACCTGTAGAGATTGGTTGCATGTTGGCCTAAGGAGTTGCAACCATTTAAGGAGGGCCATGAGCTTAAACTTTTTGGAATTTTTTTGGAGGTTGGACATCAATATTTTATGAACAATCCTTAAGAGTCCAAACCCTATAAAACCCTCCTAAACCTTGGTCTTGGAAACAAGATGACTGAGGGGGGTGAATCATTCTTCAAAAGTTTTCATTCAATTCCATTTAACCATTCATGATTCATCTTAATAAGCATGTACATCTGAAAAATAATAATTATCAAATCACAAGAGTATGAAACACATAAACACAATATATACATGGGAAACCATCTTGGGGTAGAAAACCCACTGATGATGTAAATGGACTACATTACTATAAGAAAAACATCAATATTTAGTTGAGTACCCATTTAACTTTGAAAACCAACCCCAATCTATCAAGTACCAACTTAACAATGTCTTTAGCTAAGCACCAACCTAATAAGTTTCACCAACCCCTAATTTATGAATCACCCACTTGGATTTATCAAGCACCAACTTGCAAGGAGGAACCAACCCCTTAGATGACTCAACACAAACTCAACCACCTAATTATTTTTTATCACCTTAATAAACCCTTGTTTATTTTACAATAGATGATGATATACTCATTTAACTCTTTGCTCACTTTAGTCCCTCTCAAGTTGACCTCCAACCTTCTTCATTCAACTATCCCTCTTCATGGATTGATTAGGTCTTCTAACCTTTATCCTAATATGTAGAACCTAGTTTAGATATTTATAACACTTCTCTAATGGTCATCATGACCTCCCTATGCTCATAAATGATTTATATCATTTCATTATCCTCTTATACTCTCTTTCTCTCTAAGCTTAACCAAAATTGGCCTAATTGCTTTGCTTTTATACAAGTCACTTAATCATATCCTTCTAAGTTAGATAAATATTCTAATCAATAAGGTCAGACATGAATAGGTCTTTTCATATTAAAACAAAATTCCTTAATCATGAATCAATCATTAGAATATGTCTAACATACATCAATTATCCCTTACTCCTCTTTTAAGATTATGAAGACCCAAAAGGTCTTCTCAATAACACGTTGCCCTTTGATCTTTCTTGAAGCATATCCAAAATGCCTCACACAATAGTAATAAGTCATAATCCACTCCAATATCCCTTATCAAATAATAATTTAGGTTTATACTACTTGTTAGCTCCAACTATCACTTGAACCCTTCCTTAAATCATTACTTAAAAAAGGCTTGCACATATACATAAACTTTGTCTTGAATAATGGAGGTATATACTCAATTTTTAAAAACAACCATGGAAATAAATTACATGTTCATAATCTTCATGACCTTAGGGTCATCACAAACTTCATTTAATTCGTCAACCTAGGGTAAATAGGTTTAAACACTCTTATGTAATATGTTCACTTAGAATTGCCAACTAACTCCTAAATAAAGTCAAAGAAACATTAGCATCTGATACATGATTGAATATATTCAAGGGATTTAAATTCATGTACAAGATCTTATATCATACTCAGAGTAACCTTAATCAATCAGATCATGAGATATAATGAAAACTATTGGTCTTATAGACCAATCTTTTGACCTTATCTCTCACAAACTCTACTTAGCCAAATAAAACACGTAATATTCAATGATTCAACCTATCAAAATGGCTTCTAAGATTATTAAAATCATGTATAGATCATTCAAGACCCAAAAAAAAACATCATGCATTTCAGTGCATCACTCATACATGATAACACATCAAGAAACATCTTCTCTATTTTATCTGATTTCCTCACTATCTACACCATAAGGTATATTAATGATTGCCCAAATTTTATCACTAACTTTTCATACCTGAGATCTATAGCTTATATATAAAACTTTATAAACATCAACTACAAGTTTCATAATTTTATCTTCATTCACTGATCAACTTTGACTTGGTCAAATCTACCTATTACAATAAATCTTTGAAAGATAAGAACTTTTATATAGGTTATTCTCATTCACCTGAGAAAAAAATCACACCTAAATATGATTTGGAGAGTTTAATTTACCCTATAATCACTTGTCTTACCATATCAAACTAATATGATCTCTTTAGAATAAGATATTCAACATTGGGTCATAGTTAGGGGTTGATGAGGGTTTAAACCATTTTCAAGTATTAAATATCATTCATAAAACTTAAAACTTCTTTCTTGAAACCATTACTTAAAACTTTGAGATAGAACCATTCCTCATCTACCATGAAAATCTTAAGTTCTTATGTAGATTCTACATTCACCAAGGATCACGGAGAAAACCTTCTCAAGTAGACAACTCTTTATTTTATACACTCAAAAAATCTTGAAATACTTTTAAATCCTTTTTATTAAAATAATTCATCTAAAAATTGATGCACATACTTAAAAAAACTTGAATCACCTATTTAAATGTTCATATTCTCACCCATGTCATGAAAACTAATCATTTTACCTCATCTGGCCACCATCTCTCTTCTTGATTTCTATGCCTTAACCTACATGTCTTATTAGGCTTTGAATCTAACCTTTTAACCATTATGTAGACTTCACCTGAAAATGTCCTATGTATCAATGTCTCTTGTGTATTCTTAATAAAATTCATACACTCACTCTTGTTTTAAGGTTCAACACAACTTTTTTAGAGCTACTTAAATATCTTTGAATCTAGACTATCATATCTTCAGAGTTGCATACATAGATATTTAGAGTTGACATTTTACTCATTCTAAATGTCCTTAACAAATAATTTAAAAACTAAAATAACATATTTAATGGTTAAATATTGTCATATATTCTTTGGATCATTCTCATCTTCATATCTCTTTCAGAGCATCTTCAAAACTACTTACATAGATCTTCAAAGCACACTATTTATTATTCAACACTTGTTCATTTAAACTTGACACATGTAAACACCATATCACAAGGTATATAAATCATTAAAAGTTACTTTAAATTTTATATATTGACTTGTACTCACTCATGCTAGTTCTCAATTATTTCACTCAAGCTAGCATTAGAACATTATTCAAACAACATTCTCTCATCATTTCTCTCATATAAAAATAAAACTCATTTATTTCATATAGAAATAACACTCACTATGATAGAAACAAAACTCATTCATATGTATACCTCAAGGATTACTTGACCATGAATTTGCAATAGAACCTTTGACATTAATTGCCATTATATTGACATCAATGAAAGAACCATGCATATTCATTAGAAATTTTGACATCAATGAAAACATTAAATATAAAATCTTAACACTCAAAGATAATGGTCAATAATCTCTCCATAATAAATGACAATGTTAAAAAATATCCCCCTTTGTTATTAATGGCAAACGCACTTAGAAAACTATGTCAACATTTTGATGGCAATCATCTATTGGATCTATTTCTTACCTTTTCTTTCCCCCTTTCTTATCTTTCCCCCTTTCTCATATTTTTTGATCTTTTTGATCTTTCTCTTTTTTTTGATATTTCTCCCCCTTTGATATTATTGACAAAGGTATTCTATAACTATCATATCTTTCAAAATGAACTTAGACTACAAGATCACTTTCAACATAGATCAAACTCAGTAAACAATCTAAATAGCTCCCCTTTAAACTAAGCATCCACCATACTTATATTATAAGTAGACATAAAAGATCACCTAAAACTCATGAAATCATAATTTTCTCCTTGTGAGTGAATAATATCTCTCAAAGACATTAGATGACATAAAGTCTTTAGAAACTATGGTAACCACTTATGACAACCATTTTCCAAAACTTCTCAATGAAGTTAGTTCTTGCAGTTGATTAAATCTCAACAAATAGAGTCTATGAAGAATCTCAAACACAATATTTCTTTATCTTCATGCATATCAAAAATTAAATCACTTTCTTGACAGAGAAAATAGAACTACCAAGATCCCCCCTTAGGCCATGCATATCTTCTTTATAATAATTAGGAACTCAAGATCACATACCTTACTTGACATGGCTAAAGAATATCAAAATCTTTACCATACTTGATACCAATTGATATTAACTAATAATATTTATAGAAATAGGGAATCCCCTTTGTCTTCATATATTAGACTCTATTACTCATAACAAAGAGATCTAAGAAGCTTACCTCTTATACCAATTATCTACATTTTATCTTCATAGCTTCTTTGACTACACTGTCATGCTTTTATTGATAGAAGAATGTCTCCATGAATCTTAATAGAGCCACCCCTTCTTTGTAGGAATCTAAACTAATATGAACTTAGGAGATTCCTAGATCTCCATATCTTTACAAGGTTGGATATTATTCAACATTATTTTGGAGTTGATTGTTAATTTAGGATTGACCTTTGATTTGACATTTTCATCATCCACCTTATTGTCCTTATTTTCTTTGAATATCATGCCAACAAATGAAAATAACAAGTGCTCTTGACATTCTTTCACTTTTTATTTATGCTATCTAATAAGAAACGTCCCAACTTGGTTTATGAGATGATCATGACTCACCTTTTGATTATTCTTATTCTTATCCATTTATTCATTCTTATACATTGATCAACCATATGAAAACCAAGACCTTTCTTGTCTCTTGATATCTAGCTTGATCAACCATTTTCTATAGTATTTGATTTCATATAATTTTATTATTTAGTATTTTTCTCCACTTTTGCTTTATTTACAGAGTCTGAATTCTTGATCCATTTCTTAATGTCACGACTATGAACCTTATTATTTTGACTAGATGTCCTTCTAATTCTGTTAGGACATAATCTTGTAATATGTCTTACATTATGACAATTTTAACATACCACTTTATATATACCATTTGATTGATGATAACTAAGATCTCCCTTTAACCAATTACTTATCTTTCCATATTTCCATGAGTACTCAATCTTGAAGTATCTTCTAAGTTCTTTTACTCTATGATTAAATAGACTACATGTAAAATAGTAACCATTAAAAGAATTAACATACCTTGTAGCATTGTGTTATCTGATAGGTATTTTCATGATGACCTTCTTGTCTTCAACATACTTATTATTGACTTAATGTAGACACTAAAATTATATCACACACACATGTGTAACTCCCTATGTTAAAACCCCCCTTAAGCCAATTTTTCAATAATAAATATTAGCCTCCCTAACCCATGCTTTTACCCCTCACACATTTCATTAATTTAAAATAATTAATAAGGTTAATTAAAAACCCCTTATGACACTTTACCTGGCCACCTCATCCTAAGACTAATTCTCACTTGATGAGTCACCTCAGGACCTAGTCTCCTTATCCTAACTACCCAAGACTTATTCTCACCTCAAAATTAAATTCTTAACCAATTACATCCTTCTTAACCTCTTATTTTTACCATTTTTTAATAAGTGCCACACTTGGGATGAGAATCAATAGAGAATTGGCAAAAAATAGTAGCTTTACCTATTCTAAGGCCACCAACATCAATCAACCATGGTTGATGTTGGTGGGATCACCGATGTCAATTATATAAGCCAAACTCTAAACTAATGTTCAAGTTAGAAAAAATAAATAAAACTCATTCTTATTTGCATCCAATATTTTGGCATTCAACTTTTGGCATCTTAGCTTACTATTATCTTGCATAAGACAATCCAAATCAGGTACCAAGCTCTTGAGGACTAGAAACACCGACCTATTTTCTTTGATTCAAGGCATAAATTTAGACTACCTAATAGGATCCATCTATCTAACACTTGTCATTTATTCACCAGTATAGATAAACACATCACTTATTATGTGGGTCTTTTAAGCAGTTACTTTGCAATTACTTTACATATACTATTCATTACTTTACACATTCCTCACCGAACCCCCATGAAGGAGTTATAAAGCTTACATGTTTGCTTTTCCTTGACCTAATACATCAAAATTTTGAATAGATCCATATAAACCATATTCTCTTTCACATAACTCTCCCCAACCTCCCAAACCTGACCAAAACCATTTCTTAGACCCAGAAAAGCCTTTTACAAGCTCCTAAGTAATTATTGCCCCTATCAACCTCAATAGCCTAGCTGACATTGGTCACCTTCACTCCCCACCTCAGTAGTATAACTGATATCCATCACTTCCACCAACAATGGTGATTGTGGATTTCCTAACCTTTCCAAAATTTACCCAAACACCTTCTAAAATACAAATAGAATATACCACTTGCACTCTGTTACTTTTTACTGCACTCAGGCTGTGAATAATAGTAACATTATATCTTTTTCACTCTCTTTTTACCTCTCTTTTATTTATTTATTACTCTTTTTTATTTCAAAAGTGGACTATCATCTCTAAGGAAGTTTGACACTTCCTAGAATAAGCACGTAGCTTAGTAGCCCAATCATTTATTTACTAACAAACATTTTTTGGTAGTGCTTTATTACTTACAAGTAGTCCTCCCTAGCCAAATAAGAGTGCTCATAACATTTGGATATGATGCACAAACTAATATGGGTTTATTCTAATCACTTATCCTTATCATTCTCCTTTGTTTTTCTTTAGACTTGAAATAGAAAAATTTTAGTGAAACATTTCCGGCACGTCTGGTGGGACTTTAGAGTTTTCCTTGGCTTCATTTCTTGTTTTAAGCATTCATATAGGTGAATTATAGTGAAAAATTCATTTCTTTCACTTTATCCTTCTCTTCTCTCTTAAAACAAAAACTTTAACATTTTATTTTTTGTTTAAAAGCAATAAACTAACATTTTCTTCTTTTCTCTTTGCCTTTAAAAGTAATTAATCATTTTTCTTACAAGTTGAAATAATCTCTTCTTTACTTCTTCTTGCATGAACATTAGGATAGCTAATTTCATTCTCTACTCCTATTTCATCTTTGTTTTCATTTAAATATAAACATTTTAGATTTGGGTTTAACAATTTCTACACTTCATTGTTTGTTTGTCGCATATTAGCTCATCTAGTTAATTATAAGCTTTATGAATGAATTGTAGTGCACCTACGTTACACAACCAAATCACACTCAAAAAGAAACATCCAAACTTACCTAAGATAAGGCCCATCAAGATTTCATCACTTGGTGGATTACCTTACCCTACCCAGCTATCCTACTTAGATTTCACCACCAAGGGGAGAACCCACTCCAATCTCTAGTGGAGTATAAAATCTAAGCAAAAGGTATATTTTGGCTAAACAACTTGGATTGGCTTTAGGTTCATGAAGTATGGGGATAAATATCCTATAACAATCCATTTACTTGGTCTAACATAGATTTCCTCTTGAGCACTAAAACTAACCTAAGACTATCTATAGATTGCTTTATAATACCTTCAACAACTAGATTTTTTTCTCAATATCTGATTAAATCATAAGCCAACATGAGACTAAAATTAATCTCTAGGAGTTAATAAATAGTGGCTATATATTCTTTTTCTTCTTTTGTATTTCCTTCTATATTTTGGAGTTGTTAAGGATGTTTTTCTATTGATTCACAAAATCAACACTATTTCTAATACTCAATTTGTATAACCTATTATATCAAGTTTTTTTAGTGTTCTTCCTTCTTACACAAACCTTTTGCATCCACTACTTTACCTAGTTTCTACTTTTGGGTTGATAAAATGCTGGATTTTCCATCTCCTAAGATATCATAGTGACTGGCATTGGTTAACTACACCAACATTGGTAGACTTTATATACCAACATCAGTTAATCCCACTAACTTGGGCAAAATTTTACTACTGACATCAGTTAACATGAACGATGTCAGTGATTGTGTAATTTTCATTTTCTTAAAATATCAAGCTAAAATAACCCAGGTACCTATACCCAAACTTAATTTTTCCTTATTTTATCACTAATAAAGAGTAGTAAGACTATTTATACTTCCTCTTACATGGTATTGACAGGAGCTCAAGACAAAATTCTTGTAGATTACACAAGTTGTAAACCACTTCCACCTTCCCCTCTTCTTATTGAGTCTATTATGGAGCATACTTTAGATACAAAGAATACTCCCACCCCCAACCAAATTCCCATTGTGCTTGACGTAGATCAATATTTTTCTAAATTTCTTAATCACAATGCGATAGCCCTTCAACATTACCTTGCCATGAGCTAAACTGTAATTCTTTAGGTAACCCAATCTATGGTATGCCAACCTCTCTAATGGAGATAACTTCAATTTTAGCTACCTCCACTATTTTCCCCATGGTTATTCAAATCACCATCTCAACAAGTAACCCAACCATAAATAATGTCCAAAGTTTAGTATCACCAACTACCAATCTCACATAAATCCTAGCATGATTTCCCTACTTTCACAACCACAACTAGTTTAGTCAAGTCTCAAACCATTTCAAAATTTGGTGGTACCTATTACATCTACTCTTGTGCCTATAATTACTTAAGTTATGACTCGCCCTTCATCTAGTTTAACCATGCTAATAACCCAACCTATAATAACAACATCCAACCAAAGCATAATATCTAACCCAATGGGATAAGCCCCTTTTTTTTCTACCCCTGAGCCTATGACTCATTATCCTTATGTTGCCCCAACACAACCTCAAAAATCTATGTCATATGCTCCCTCTACTTTCTATCAAGTTCCCTATAACTTAGGAGGTATCTCCCAGACTAATCCCCCTCCTGACTGCATCAAGATTCTGATGGACAAGATGTCTAATCTAGAGACATCCATTTCTAGTTCAAAAAATGTATTATCTTATGATCAGATATGTAATGAACCCATCCATCTGTTCCTATTCACCCTTATCCAAGACAATGGTAACTCCCTCGATTTACTTATTTTTAGAGTAAAGAGGACCCACAATAGAATTTGTATGCATTTATACATGCTTGTTATTTAATAGGGCACAATGATGCATTACTAATTCACACTTTCCCTATGTATCTTTCAAGTGCTACCTTAGATTGGTATATCTCTATAACTCAACACTCCCTTTTCTCATTTACCCAACTCACACAAATATTCCTAGACCATTTCTCTATTAACATTTCTAAAAATGTTTCTATTATAGACCTTTATTCTCTTAGATAATTTGGTGATGAGTCTATTACAAATTTTGTCACTCATTAGAGAGACTTGATCAATCAACTCTCCTTATCCTTACCCCAACCTGAGCTTATTGAGATCATTTCAAGGGCATGTGCTAAGCACATCTCATCCACACTCTAGGTAAAAACTTTTTACATGTTTTATGAGGCCTTTATAATGATATAAAACCATGAGATTTATGCTATATATGAAGGTAGAGTCAAGTTACACAGTAAGAATCCCAATTCCAAATCAAATGAATCTTCTTCTAAAACTTCTTCTAATAAAAAATATAAAGGCTCTACCAATGTGGTGGTCATTAAGTCAAATTCTTCCACAATCACAAACAAATCTAATTCCTTGACTTCCTCAAATCTAACCAAGCAATTCCAACAATAATATGAACAAAAATAATACACTCCCATTAGGGAGTCATATACATCCATTTTGGAAAAACTATTGCAACAAGGTGTCATAACCCTTTCTCAAATTATACCTCATATACACTGTTACCCCTCTCATCTTATTCCAACTTGGTACAAGGAAGATGATTTTTGTGGCTACTATCAAGTTAAAGGCCATTATTTTAATAACTATAAGACATTCAAGAACATTGTTCAAGACATGATTTATAGAGGTGATCTCATCTTGGATAATCCTAATGCACCCCATAATCAAAGTATGGATGTGTTCAAACACCCTTTTCCTAACCATTCAACCAATCAAAATATTGTTCAGATCATAACTAACTCAGGTGATCATAATATCCATATGGTTAATATGGTCTTTTCTTTACCTCTAGTTTAAACTTCCCCTTAATAAGAGGTACCTATTTTATCAACTCCTCCCCCATAGCTAATGGCATTTATTTTTCCTATTCTTCCTCCCTAGGTAGAAGATATTATTTCACGCATTCCACTCCCACATGAGGAAGAGACTCATTTACCACTTCTATTGCCACCAGAGGAGCCAGTATTACCACTTCCCTTTGTACCAATTTTATGTATCCTCTTACCACTTGAAAACCACACCCTGCTCATTCCTCAACCACATGTTGAAGGGAGCATCATTACTATGTTATACCCTCTTGAATAACCTTATTTTCCTACCTCTCCTCCACTGATAGAGAGTAGTACCCCATCCACTCCACCTTTACACCTAGAAGATTTAGTATTATCTACTCCCACATTAGATGAAAGACCTATTGTGCCTACTCTAATTATACCAATCTTACCCCTTATTTTACCTATGGAGGATCATACTTTACCTATTCCTTGCCCATATGTTTAGGGAGAAATAATACCTATGTTTTAGCCCCTTGAGGAACCCTCTTCACCTACCTCTCCTCCACCCATGAAACACCATACCTCTTCTCTTGCCTTTATTGAAGAAGACCCCATTGTGGTTCTTTTTTGTCTTTGGCTTGAAGTAGAAGAGAATAATAATTTCCCTCTTTCCTAAACACCTCAGCCTTCTAAAGACCCAATATTAAGGCCTACATCAACTTCATCTAAACCCTTCTCATGATTGGTGAAAAGTCTAGAATTTATTTGACTCCATGAAGCTAGATCACACAACATTTTGGGACTAGCTTAAAACTCCTTATCCAACATAATGAGTGTTGACTTTTACAACCAACCCTCTCACTACCCTTTAACCCAAGGTCTTTGATAAAGTTAGAGCTTCTTCACCAAAATCACTAGAACCTCATCCATCCATGTCAGAACCCTCACCCTCATAGGTATTTTCTACATTAAAGTAGATCAGGCCTTTAGGCATATGCCCCATCTCTAATTTAATTCATCCATAGGTGAAATTAGATTTAACTCCTCAACCACAAGTTTGAATTTTGTGGCCTAAACTATAAGAAAATCTTAAGCTTCCTAGATCTCACCAATCCTTCCCTCTTCAAACCTCAACTTTACCATTAATTTTGGGACCACACCCCTCTACTTTAGTTGGATTATTTCCAACCCAAGAAAAATAAAATGTTAAGTTACCTCCACTATTACCTTTTCCACTTTCACATCTAACACCATGATACTTAATACCAAGAAAGTGTCAATAAAACATGTAACTCTATTTACACCAAACAAGGCATCATGCAAAATCACCTTTATGACTCTTAAATAAAAGAAAGTATCCACCTTTATTACCATAATAAGTGCAAGCCTACCCATAAGATCTCAAAGATTTTTCCTATGTCAGTTGTTGTAGTCTTTTATAATAACTCTTCCTCCCATTAAACCTTATATTCCTCTTAAAATGAGGCCATCTTGGTTTAATGATACATAAATGTGTCTATATCATCATTCACTTAAACATGATACTAAGAGTTGTAAATCACTCACAATAGTCATTCAATAACACTTTGATTTCGATACTCTCTTTGGTGATACTCTCTTTAACCTTACCATTATTCCACCTCTAATAGCCATAATGCCTCCTATTGTTATACCTAAATTCAAACCCAAATATGTGGTTGTACCCCATTTTCCAACTCCTTCACCTATAATTTAAATCAACATAGTTAATGTGGCCACACAGTCACAAAACCAAAAGGATAAAGGTAAAGAAAAGGTCACTACTCCTTGGGTTCATCCCTTCACCAAAGACACTATTCCTCTTAATCCTAAGATTTCCATCTTGGGTGTCCCTAAACTAACATCTTCAGACATTATTCAAATCTTGATGGTGAAATAGCTTCACCAAAATCCTATTAAAATGTCCTTGTATGAGTTAATCCAAAACTCATCCCAATAATATCAATATTTGATTAGTGCCTTATAAGTGATTAAGGTATAGCTTGATGATCCCCAACCTCTTATAGCTTTGGTCAGCTCCCTTTATTTCATCTCCTTGATTTCTTTTAGAAATTTATAAATTCCACTTCAACAACCTAAATATCAAGATTCTACCCTTTTTATTACCACATACATTAATGAAACTCATATCAAGAGAGTCATGTTCAATGGGGGAGATAGTATTAATATTATCTCCACCTATGCCTACAAACAACTAGCTTTTCCTAAAAATTGCATGTCTTAAACCAATGCTTGCACTAAAATTTCCCATGTACCAATTATTGAGGAACCAGTCTCTCCTTCTCAACCTTCTTCTCCACCATCACCCACAGAATCAAAGGTATCTATACATCCTAATTTTTTTTCAGTAAATTCCATTCATTTGAGGCCTCTCACCTATCACCAAGGTAAGGAAATAAGGTCCCTTCCTCTCATTCATCCTAAAATAATTGATGAAGACTCTCCCACTATTAATACTATCTAATGTCAAGATGATGATGAAATTTTCATATACATGGGTTTGCATGATTCTTATATCCAATGATCACTCCCACCTGAAATACAATCTATGTTAAATGAATCAACCATTGACATCAATATTTGCTCTCATGATAACCCTTGCATCCTCAAGATTGAACAATATTTGGATTCCTCTAAGCAAGATAATTATGCCACATTTATTAATAACCATATCAATGCCTTTGTTTGGTCTTATAATGTCATGCCTGGTATTGACCCCTCTATTCTCACCCATAACATTGTCACCAATTAAGATTTTAAACATGTTAAGTAGAATATTTTCAAGATGCATCCTTGTATTGCTCTCCTAGTCAAATAAGAGATCCAACACCTCCTTTCTATTAACTTTATCCAGCCCATCAACTACTCATAATGGATTTCCAATATTGTTCCTATCATAAAAGTGATCAAGGGAATCTACATTTATACTGACTATTATGATTTAAACCTTACTTGTCCAAAAGATGATTTCCCATTGACAAGTATCGACCAACTTTTTGATCTAATAACTAGCCATGATATTCTATCACTTATGGATAGGTTCTCTAGATATTATAAAATCATGGTTGCTCCTGAGGATTAACACAAGACAACCTTCATTACCCCATGGGGAAATTTATAGCATCAGGTCATGCCTTTTGGTCTGAAGAATGTTGGTGCCACTTATTGATGTGTTATAAATTAATCTTACATGATCTCCTACACAAAATTATGGAAGATTACATGGATGACTTACTTGGAAAGTCTAAACTTTGCTAAGATCACTTGATGATTCTCAAAACCATATTTTCTCATCTCCTCCAATATATCATTCAAATAAACCCAAAGAAATGTGTCTTTAGTGTTATTTCCAATAAGATTTTAGGTTTTATCATTTGTCTCCATGGTATTGAAGTTGACCTACTAAAGTTAGAGAAATACTAGAGATACATCCACCTACTAATATCAAACAACTCTGTAGCCTACAAGGCAAACTTTAGTCAATTTACCACTTCATCTCCTAGTTGTCAGATCATTTCCAAACCTTTCACCATCTCCTTAAAAAGGATGTTTGCTTCCATTGGAATATAAATTTCCAAGAAGTTTTTGATGCACTCAAAAAATATCTCCTTCTCCCATGAATTCTTATTACACCTAAAGAAAATCAGCCTTTCTACTTATACATCTTTGTAACAGACCATTCTCTAGGTGTTATGATTGCACATCAAGATGACCAACATTTAGAATAGGTGGTTTAATACATAAGCCACACACTTATTGATTATGAGACTCGATATACTCATACCAAAAAACTTTGCCTCGCATTGGTCTTTTTAGCCTCCAAGCTTTACCATTATCTCCTAAATCACAAAACCTATGTGGTCACCCATACTAATCCACTTAAATACATGCATTCCAAGCTATATCAAAACCAATGTGTAGCTTGGTGGCTCATGCTCCTTACTAAATTTGACTTAGAGTTTATTCAACAAAAGTCTATTAATGGGAAAACAATCACTGACTAGTTATTTACCACCCCTTTGCCTAACAACCAACCTTCAAACCTTGAATTCCCTGATGAATCCATCATAATTCTCTCCATTAATGGCATCTCCTATAAAATGATGATGTTCTTCAATGTGTATAAATGTTAATACGGTGGGGGTATGGGAGTCATTCTTATTCCTCTAGATGGTGAGCATATGCCTTTGTCATTTAAACTAGATTTTGAATGCACTAATAATATGACCAAAAATGAAGCTTTGATATTAGGACATAAAATTACTCTCTTCTTGGGTATCAAATAAATAACCATTTTTTATGATTCTCAGCTAGTGGTTAGCTAGATTAATGGTTCCTAACTATGCAAAAAAATAGATTTTATAGTGGTATAAACATCACGTACAAATGCTCTTTGGATCATTTGACTCTTATCTCTCAACAAACTATTCCTCAATCTACAAATGATTTTACTAACATAATGGCTTCACTTGCCTCACACATACCCTTTCATCATCTTCCTCAAAAATCTATGTCACCATGCATCGCTTAACATTACCCTCCTATATATCAACTAACATCCTGTTTATCAGAAGTGTAACATCCAATCCACATGACTTATGGTACAAGAAACTCATAGATTATATTTCCTTCTCTATTACTCCTTATGATCTATCCAATAATGGGAGACATGCATTTATAAAATGTGCCATTTATTACACTATGCTAGGGGGACTTCTCTACAAGTGAGGTTTTGATGGTCTCCTTCTTAGATGCCTCACTAGTACTAAGATTCCATTAGCTATTAAGGAGGTCCATGATGGGATTTGTGGTGGACATTTCAATGGTCATGTAGTTTCCAAGTATATCCTTTAACTTAGTTATTATTGGCTAACACTCCATTAATATTGTGCTTATTATGTTCAGCATTACATCAAATGTCAATAACATGCTAACCTCCTTCATGTTTTGAGTCATGAATTACAAGTCACCAAAGACTTATAGCCCTTATCCATATGGGGCTTGGATTTAATTGAGGATATTAACCCTCATTCCTCCCTCCATCTCATTCTATCATTATTACCACTAAATACTTCAACAAGTGGGTTAAGGCCATTTCTCTCATTTCCACTAAGGCTAATAAAAGTATTGACTTTATTAACCATCACCTCATTTTGGTGTCCCTCATAAAATTGTAATAGATAATGTCAAATATCTTAAAAACAAGACTATCCAAAGTCTTTGTGATACATTCAAAATCAAATTAAGCTTCTCATCACCATACTATCTAGAAGTAAATGGACATGAATGAGCTTCTAAAAATACATTGACCATAATTTTGATGAAGGTAGTCAATGATATGGGCAAGGATTGGCACAAACACATTCCTTTTGCTTTATGGGCTTATCACACTAGCATTCAAACCCATATAGGTGCTACACCTTTTTCCTTGGTATATGGGATAGAGGTTGTTTTACCTCTAGATGTTCAGATTCCTTCTCTTCAAATTTCTCTAAAAGACATACTTACTAATGATGACTTTCACCAATAATGTTTGGCTCAACTTAAATTTCTTGATGAGCATCGTCTCATAGCCCTCAACCACCTCCAAATCTATCAAGAGTGTATCAAATGTGCTTATAACCAAAACCTCAAAGAGTGAGATTTTAATATTAAAGATCTCATCTTAAAATAAAATCAAAATGTGATGAACATGGAGAAAAACAAATAGGGCAAGTTTTCTCCTAATTAGCTTGGATCCTATATCATAACTCACAAGTATGGCTTAGGAACTTATCACTAGTCTTCTCTCAAAGGAAGGCTAGAACCTAAGACTTTAAATACTTTACACCTATGACCATTCCTTTTTTAACTGAGCATCACTTTACCTCATGTTTAACTTGAGCTCATCCCTTTAGCACCCCTATTACATTCATCTCCCTTTCTCTTCACCCTTACTCCTACACACTTAGTTAACTTACAAAGTGCTATGGTTTTTCCCTTCAAGTGGAAAACTCTTAAGCCTTTATAATCTTGTCCATGACTAAAATCAAACAAAAAAAACAAAAAAATGGGATATGTGACAATTTATAAACTCTTAGGTCATGATTCTCAATGTAGACTGCTCCCTTGAAGGACAACTATGTAACTTCTCTTTTCTACTATTAATAGACTACTCCCTAGAAGGATAGCTATTTAAAACTCAAAATAGATGCTTACACCACTCCCTTAAAAGATTTATAGGCGAAAGATTTATTTTCAAAGGGAAAATACAAATGAAAAGCTTCTCATATTGATCAAATTTATATAACCTCTACACATACACAATCTTGTCGTAGGCTTCTTGTATTGATCAGCTTACACACACACAAAAAAGATTTAAGTCATGGAATTACCTATAGCATCTCTCAAGTCACCCACAATAGGGGCATATCATTCCCACTTTCAAGGTTATGCTACCCAATTTTTTTCCTCATTTTACCTCTTTTTTCACTCATACTCTTTCAAGGGACTTTGAACTCACTTAGCATAAAGTGAACATGATGCTTCTCTAACACACAACATGGTCCAATGATGCAAAGCATGAATGAGGCTCATATTTCTGAGCCTATTTATGTTATGATTATGGTATTTTCTAGTACATGAGCATTATACCTTTTTATTTTCCCATTCAAATCATATGTTGATCTCTTTATTGAAATGAAAAATGTCATACTAACACTATCAGGCCTGCTCCATTTATTTTAAACATACACCATCACACATATGGAAAAATACTAAAATAAAATAACATAACTAACCTATTCATTTTAAGCATACACCATCACACATATGGAAAAATTCTGAAATAAAATAACATAACCAACCTATTCATTTTAAGTATACACCATCATGAATATGGGAAAATGCTAAGATGAAGCTAACAAACCCACTATGCATATACCGTCACATATGGGACATGATAGACTAAATCAAAAATCAAAATCAAATTAAAATAAAATTAACATAATCATATACATAAATATCATCATCACAATCATAAAATATGCATCTTAAAATCACAATAAATAAACATCTCTCTCTCTCTCTCACACACACACACACACACACACACACACACACTTAGAATACATGTCCATCAATAGATCATAGTAATATCATCTCTCTCTCTCAAAATACACATCTCTCATCTTTAGCTCAAATGCTAATGTACATATAACATATATAATCAAAAAGGGAAAACTCTAGCACTCAGAGTCCTTGAGGATATCCACATGGTCATGAGGAAACAGTATCATCACTACTCTTAGCCTATATGCATCTGCATGAGATAGAAGTATGTCATGTGATACTGATCTCTCCTTCTCCCTAAACTTGGAATACCTATAAGTATATGGGAAATCCCTAATTTCCCTCTCATAATAGGCAATCTAATTGTAGTAGTATATCTCACTAGAAATATAATCTATGATAGTCCCATTGCACTGATTGAAGGCCCAACCTATACTGGTCCTTATGGTGGAGGAAAAGGAGTAGCCTAACCTACTACTCTCAAACTATCCCTCTCCACTTTTAGTGTAATAACCTGGCCCTATAACACCCCAACCTATCCATATAGTGCCCCGACCTATCCTTGTAGTGCCCCCACCTGGCCTTTTAATATCTCCACCTATCCCTATAAGGCTAATACTTGTGCTTGCATTACATCTCTAGCTTACACTATTGCATCCCATGATTGTATGACTATATATCTCTCTCTAACCAATCCTTGTAAATTTGGTGGTGGCCTCCTAACCTCCACCATTCGATGTAAACCAACCCACCAAGACATTTATGCCATTGTACACCTTGGATCAACTATGCCTAGCCCTATGGCAGCTCCTCAAAATTTAGCCCATCTATCTCCTAAGGCAAAGTTAGGGGTGCCTCTATATCATACCTCTTATATTGAGTGAAGATAGGTGGTACATCTTTTAATAGGTTGAACTACCTCCTGACCTATGCCACATGTACCATCTCTAGCTCACCAACTCATCTCCCCCTAACCCATAACGAGCTTTACAATCCAACTAGCTACTATGCCTATCCTATGAATATGGAGTATGTCAGGTAGGGTCTCCACAAAATACCTATAGGGATCAAAACCTTAATCATGCACCTATAATAAGTAATGTCATGCACTATGCCATCTACTCAGGTTTGTGCCATACCATCCCTCCACCATCTAAAACCCACCTTAAATCTAGCTAGAATTGTAGTAGGCAATCGTAATGGTCATGTCACCATGATATGTTCATATGCCCAATAGTGTAGTAAATGGCTAACACACAAACTTTACCACCATCATAGTCTCAAACCCCATAGCTCTCTATATAACTAAGTCAAAATATTGGTTCCCATGTAATAATAGTCCACTACTCCACCATTTGTGTTATCACACCCATAAATGTAATTGAAAATATACCACCATCTACATCTAGTAATTCATACGCTATTATCCCTATCATCATCAAGATGCTTAGTCAATGTTGCTCTTCATTAGCCATATAAAATGGCTCATAGGCAAAACTCATTGAATGATAGATCACCTTGCTAACATGTTCATCATATAATGCTACCATGTGCATATCATGCTCCTCTCTTGAGCATATGAAGAGCTCCTCACCCTAGAGTGGAAACTATAATATCCTATATACAAACTCTAGCATTGCTATCAACTCTCTTATTGGTAGATAGAAGGTGTTGGGGGTGTGATCTCACCTCTTGATCAATGCTATCATCAAGCTCACATCTTAGGAAACTCTACAATATCATTTCACTCCTCCTAAACCCATAACTACCATATGTTCCTACTCATTTCAGGTGACATCCCTCCTCATTTACATTAGCAACCTTGATAGGTGATCTCACAATGTCAACTCTAACCTCACCTACAGCCATACACACACAACTCAAGTCACATACTTTCTAATATAATATATCATAACCTTTTTCCTACTCTTTAGGAAAACTACATTATTCTAAGGTCCTCCATCAGGATATGTAGGTAGCACTCAGTTGACACAGGATCTTCTAAGGTTAGCTTGGCCATATACCCACCTAGCTATCTAATCTACTCCTCTCTCTCTGCCCTAGGCTTCACTACTCTCTCTCCACCCTAGTCCTCACTACCTATCACAACTCTAGGTCTCATGGCTTATATACCTAACCCTTAACCCTATGACCTATCTTTTAACCCTTAGGTCTCTTGACCTATCTCAACCTCTCTTTTTTAACATACTTCTAACCATACCTTAGATATTTTTCCCTAGGATTTGGGAGAACTACATTGGCTTGAGGCCCTCAATTAGGATATGTAGGTAGTACTCAGTTGATATTGGGTCTTCTAAGGCTAGCTTAGCCATTAGCTTAGTGGACTACTTTAATTAGGGATCCAAACTAACCTTTTCTCCTATTTTCTAGTTCTTCATAGTCACTGATATTGGTTTTAATGTTGACATTAGTGCTTGGTGTCATCTAACATTAGTATAAACCTACCAACATTGATGTTTTGTCAATTGATGTCAGTGGTTAGTGACTGGTTTAGCCCTAGGGCCAAATGATACATCCCTAAAAGTTTAAATTTTCACCTAAAATTACCCTATTCCCTCCCAACTTACCCTCAACCTACCCCACCCCATTTCCTACCCCTCTACTAACATTTTTTGTCACCCCACCTTTAAATTTAGCCTAAAATATTAAAAAAAAAATCAAGTTTTAAACCAAATCATAGAGGATCTTACCTCATCTCTTTATCTCCTCTAGGTTGGCAAAACTAGCTCTTATGGTGGTGCGTCTCCCACTAGGTCCCCTCTTAGCTCTACCATCTCTGTCAAAGTCTAATCTCTATTTATCTCTAATGAAATATTGTAAATGAGTTTGGTGGGCTACCAAACCCCCTTTTGTTAGGTTTGGTCACCCATCAACATCGACATACTTGACCTAATCCACCAATACCAACACTTACACCTATCGATATCGATAATGTTTCCCTAAGTCAATGATGGTGGCACTATTTACTACCAACATTAGTGATGTCACTAATGTCAACACCATTGAATTAATATTTCCACCAACAACCCTAACTTTTTAGACTTTACCCATAATCTAGGGTAATTTGGAGATCACGTATATCTCCCTGACCACAACCACCAACTTAGAGATCACATATACCTCCCCAACCCTAACAACCACACTTGGAGATCACATAAATCTACACCCATGATGACTTTTCTTGGAGATCACTAATATCTCCTCACTCACTGATCCTTTTACACCAACCTTGCATTGCATGTCTTGACTACTTATGTTATTCTACTATAGTTGGCTATTATACACATGCATGTATATTATGTGTTTTGGATGGCAACCAAGCTCATCCTATCACTTGTAACCTTTTTTTGTTTCCCAAGGACACTTCCTACCTTAGATACCTAGAAAACATATACCATTGGAGCTACAACTTTGATTGTTTTAACCTTCTCAACTATCACTTACAAGTTGTGATTTGGTTATTTCTATCTAAGTCCTCATCAACCTTACCTATTATTAACTTCATAAACTATAGATCATAGTAGTATACATACAAACAATGATACCATGTTCTCCTTTACTCACCCAATTCACTTCTTATCAAACTGATCCCTGATTTTGTATTCTCCTTTATTGATTCTTGTTTTGAGGGGGGGATACCCCATCTAATACTTGGAGCATCTAACTCCTATTTTTGTCTTGCAACTTATCAGTATAAATTATAAGACAAAAATGGGAAAATGTAGACACCAAAATTATGTCACACACACATGCATAACTCCCTATGTCAAAACCCTCTTTAAGCGTATTTTTCAACAAAAATGATTAGCCTCCCTAACCCATTCTTTTAACCCTCACACATTTAATTAATTTAAAATACTTAATTAAGTTAATTAAAAACCCCTTATGCCACCATCCTTGGCCACCTCATCTTAAGACTAATTCTCACCTGATGAGTCACCACAGGACTTAGTCACCTTACCCTAACTACCCGAAACTTATTCAAACTTAAAAATTAAATTCCTAACCAATTATGTCCTTCTTAACCTCCTATTTTTACTATTTTGTAACATGTCCCACACTTGGCACAAGGAGTAACAAAAAATTGTCCAAAAATAGTAGTTTTACCTATTCTAAGGTTGCTAACATTAATCAATCATAGCCAACATTAGTGGGATCACTAATGTCAATTATATAGCCAAAATCCAAACTGATGTTTAGGTCAACAAAAATCAATAAAACTCATTCTTATTTGCAACTAAGCTTTCAACATTCAACTTTCAACATCTTGGCTTACTATTATCTTATGTAAGATAATCCAAATTAGGAACCAAGCTCTTAAGGACCATAAAACCCACCTATTTTCTCTAATTTAGGGAATCAATTTGGGATATATAATAGGATCCATCTATTTGGAACTTATCATTTAGTAACCACTATAGCTATGTACATCACTTATTCTATAGGTCTTTTAAGTAGTTACTTTATAATCACTTTAAATCTATTATTCATTACTTTACACATTCCTGATTGAACCCCAATGAGGGAGTTATAAAGCTTAATTTATTGCTTCTCCTTGACCCAACACACCAAACTTTTGATTAGATCCATCTAAACCATATTCTCTCTCTCACAACTCTCCCCAACCTCCCAGACATGACCAAAACCATTTCCAAACCCAGAAAAGACTTCAATAAACTCCTAGGTAATTATTGCCCCTACCAACCTTGACATCCTAACTAACATCAGTCACCTTCACACATCAACCTTGATATCATAACCAATATTACTTACTTCCTTAATGACATTGATGATTGTGGATTTCTTAACCATTTTGAAACCTACCCAAACACCTTCTAAAATACAAATAGAATATACCATCTACACTCTATTAATTTTTACTCCACTCAAGTTGTGAATAATATTAAAATTATCTCTCTTTCACTCTCTCTTTACCTCTATTTTATTTATTTATTATTCTTTTATCTCTCAAAAGTGGACTCTCATCTCTAAGGAAGTTTGACACTTCTTAGAAAAAGCACATAGCTTGGTAGCTCACTCATTTAATTACTAACAAACATTTTGTGGTAGTGTTTTCTTACTTGTAGGTAGTCCTCCCTAGCCAAAGAGGAGTACTCACAATGTCTAGATATGGCACATAAACCAATCTGGGTTCATTCTAATCACTTATCCTTACCATTCTTCTCTATTTTTCTTTAGATTTGAAATAGACAAATTTTAGTGAAACACTTAAGGTGCCTTCTTTTAGTCTTATTTGAATCTAAGACCTATCTAGTCACTTCTAAACATATGACTATTTAGGATATCATCTAGATCCTTAGTGCTCCTTTCAAAATTCACAAAATTCTTCACCTTACTATATGCTTTATTGAACTCACCTCTCAAAGATTCTATTTTAGTTTCATATCTACTACAATCTTCTTCTCTAGCTTTAGGCTTGCTTCCACAATCTCATTCTAGGTTTTGACTTATTATATGATCTCTTCATATTCCTTAGAAGTGTTGATCAATCTTTCTTCAAACAATCCAATATGCTCCTCATAGTCCTAAACTAATGAATTCAATTTATTTTCCCTCTTCTTGAATATCTTCAATTCTTCTAGGGAACTTACGAGCTTTACCTCAAGATCCACTTTAGCTTCTCCACTATCATAGTATACCTCTTCATCTAATTTGGCATCAATCAAAATTCCTTTCACATGTGAAAAATCATAATTTTATGATCATATGCCTATGAAACAAGTTCCATTATTGTCATACTTATATTCATTTCTATCATCATCACCATCAAATGTTTTTGAATCACTTACATCAGATGAGCTATCTTCTTTGGTATAGAAGCTCTTCTTATTCTTGATTTATCCTTTCCTTCATTATTATTTAATTTTCTCTTATTCTTGTTAGAATTATAGGCCTTTATATCATCTCCATCATGTTATTCATTTTGTTCAGATTTGTCCTTGTTAGGAGACTTGGTTGCAAAGTGACCAATCTTTCCATAGCTAAAACATTTGAAGGGTAACTTACCCTTGTAATTTCTTGAGCCAAACCTCATCTTAATATAAAACATAGATATGAATTCATCATCATGAATATCTGATATACCTCATCTTTGTCTTTCTTGGCCTTTGATTTCTTTTCAACTTTGAAAGATACTTCCTTCTTAAGTGGTCTTCCTTCATTTGTTCTCATCTCATAGGCAGTTAAGATGCCATGAAGCCCATCCATCTCTAGTTTATCCAAATCTTACATATCTTTTACTACAAACACTTTAGAATTAAACTTAAGAGTTAGTGATCCCAATACCTTTTGAACAATATAAGACTCTTTCATTTCTTCTACAAATCCTCTTATGATATTACCAATGTCATCAAACCTTAACATGTAGGATGTAATAGATTCATCTTCAAGCTTTAAAACTATATTCTATGGATCTACAACTTGAACATCTTTACCTTGGTGACTCATTCGTAGATGGTCTTCATTTTATCCCTTATGTCTTTAGCTAAAACATAATACATTACCTTTACAATATCTACCTCTGATAAAACACACATAATGGTATTTATTGCCTTAGAGTTATTCTCACTAGCCTTCTTATCCATTACATCTATTGGTAGAATTAGAGGTATAATATAGCCATCCATAACTATATACCAAATATCATGTCCTTGTGACATCAAATATATATTCATTATGACATTCTAAAAGGCATAGTTGGATCTATTGAATAATATAGCCTTACTAGTAGAGAAACCTCTTTGATCTTGTTGACTAGTCACCCTTGCTTCTTAGGATCTTCTTTAGGATATCGAGCCTATTCCAAAGTACCTTCTCTGGTACCAATTATTGGAAATAATATGACTAGGGGGTGAATCAATCTTCAAAACTTTTCATTCAATTCCATTTAACCATTCATTATTCATTTTAACAATCTTGTACATCTAATCAGGCATAAGCATCAAATCATAAGACTATGAAACACATGAACACAACATATACATAGAAAACCCTCTTGGGAAAAAAACAATTGATGAATCAAATGAAATATAGTCATATGAGACAAACATTAATCTTCAGCTCAGTACCCACTTAACTTGGATCACCAACCCTAATCTATCAAGTACCAACTTAATAGAGTCTTTAGCTAAGTACCAACCCAAAAAGGAGCACCAACCCCTAATTTATCAAGAACCCACTTGGATTTAGAAAGAACCAACTGGAAAGGAGATAATAACCCCTTAGATGACTTAGAACTAACTAAACCAACTAATTATTTGATCACCTTCACAAACACTTGTTTATTTTATAATATATGATGATCTACTTCATCTCTTTGCTCTCTTTACTCCCTCTCAAACTAACCTTCATCCCTCTTTACTGAACTAGCCCTCTTCATGGATTTTTTAGGTCTTATAACCTTTATATTCATATTCATAACCTTTTTTAGCTATTCATAACACTTATCTAATGGTGTGAATGACCTCTCTCTGATCATAATTGATTTATATCATTCTCTAATCCTCTTCTGCTCTCTCTAAGCTTACCCAAAATAGGCCTAACTGCCTTACTTTTATACAAGTCACTTGATCATATCCGTCTAGGTTAGATACATATTGAAATAAATAAGGTCATCCATGATAATGTATTTTCATATTGAAATAACATGCCTTAATTATGAATCAATCACTATAATATGTTAGTCATACAACAATTATCCCTTACTTCTCTTTTAGGCTTATAAAGACCTAAAAGGTATTCTTAACAATACATTACCCTTTCATATTTATTAAATAATATCCAAAACACCTCACATAGTAGTAAAAAGTCATACGCCACTCAAATATCCCTTAGAAAACTTTACTTTAGGTAAATATTACCTTTTAACTCCAACTATTACGTGAACCCTTCTTCAAATCACTACTTAGAAAAGGCCTATGCATATATAGAAACTTTGTCTTGAAAAATGGAGGTATATAATCAATTTTAAACAATAACCATGGTAAAAAATTAAATATTTAAAATACTCATGACCGTAATGTCATCACAAACTTCATATGATGTTTTAAATTAGGGTAAATAGGCTCAAACACTCCTCTGTAGCATGTTCACTTAGAACTGCCAATTGACTCCAAAATATAGTCCACGAAACATGAAAATATAACACATGATTGAATATATTAAAGTGATTTAAATTCATGTATAGGATATTATATAATATTTATATCAACCTCAATCAATCATATCATGAGATCTAATGAAAACTATTGGTCTCACAGACCAATCTTCTAACCTTCTCTCTCAAAGACTCTACTTATCAAGACAAGCCATTTTGGAATCAATTATTCAACATATTATATTGACTTAAAATATTATTAAAATCATATATAGATAATTAAATACCAAAAAAACATCATCATGCATTTCAATGCATCACTCATACATGAAAACACATCAAGAAACATACTCTCTCTTTTGTCTAATTGTCTCACTATTTACACCACGAGGTCTATTAGTGATTGGCCAACTTTGATCACTATATTTTAATACCTTAGATATATAACCTATCCAAAAAAAATTATGAACATCAAATATAAGTCTTATACTTTGATATTTATCCACTTATCAACTTTGACTTAGTCAACTTTGTTTACTACTATAAATCTTTGAAAGATAAGAACTTTTCTATAGGGTATTCTCATTCACCTAAGAAACCAATCACATATGGAGATGATTGGGAGAGTTTAATTCAAATTTAAATCAATTTTGTGACCATATAAAACCATTAATATATTTTTATAATAATATCTTCAACATCAGGTCATAGTTATGGTTTTATGAGGGTTTATACCATCTTCTAGTCTTAACAATCATTCATAAAACTTATCTCCTCTTCTAGAAATTAATTATTATAAATTTGAGATATAACCATTCCTCATATACCATTAATATATTAAATTATCATGAAAATTATTCATGTGCCAATGATCACTGAGAAAACCTTCTCAAGTAGATAACTTTTCATTATGTGCCCTTGAAAAACCGTAAAATACTTTTCAAGATTTTTTATTACAGACCTTGATCTAAAAATTTATGAGAATACTTAAAAAAACTTGAATAATTTTTTTAAATGTTCACCTACTCACCCATGTCATGAAAACTAATCATGTTACCTCATTTGGTAACCATCTCTCTTCTTGTTTTCTAAGCCTTGACCTGCAAGTCTTATTAGGCCTTGAATTTGACCTTTTAGCCATTTTGTAGACTTCACCTTGAAACTCTCTTGTGTATGCTAAAGAAACTTAATACACTCATTACTATTTTAATCTTCAACATAATTTTTTTTGAGATACTTACAGATCATCAGAGCTTGACTATAGCATCTTCAGAGCCGTGTGCATAGATCTTCATAGCTAACCTATTCATCATTTGCAAGGTCCTCAACACCTCATGTACAAAATAAAATAGCCTCTCTCATGATAAAATATTATCATATATTATTTATATCATTATCTTTAGATTATTATCATATTTTTAGCTCATTCAGAGCATCTTTATAACTACTTATACAGATCTTTAGAGCACACTATTTCTTCTTTGAAGCTTTCTCATTTCATATTGCCCCTATAAATACCATCTCACAAGGTCTATAAAAAGCATTAAAAGATTATTTACATTTTATATATTTAAATATACACACTCAAACTACTTCTCAATTATTTCACTCAAGCTAACATTAGAACATTCTTCAAATAACATTCTCTTATCATTACACTCATACAAAAAAAAACACTCATTATGCTGGTAATAAAACTCATTCATATACATACTTCAAGGATTATTTAACCAAGGATTTACAATAGAAACTTTGAGATAAATTTAAATTAGATTTAAATTAATAAAATAATCATGCATCTTCATTATAACTTTTGACATAAATGACAACATTAAATATCAAAGCTTAACACTCAAACAATTCAAAATAATGTCTCCCTAATCAATGACAGTGTTCAACACTTGGTTTTGACCTAATGGATAAGATATGAAATAATATGGATGTAGGGGGATTAAAATTACTTTTAAATTATTATTTTTACTTGTATAGGACTATCTTAGGTTCCATAACACATAGTTGGTTTATACCCTACTTGTACGAATAGGGTGAAAATAGGGTTTATTATAGGTTTTTATGTGTTTTACAAGTGAAAAGGAGAGTTTAAGGATGAGGATCATTATTTGAGGTCAATTTGGACATGTTATGACTCCTTATTTCCATTTATTGACATAAATATTCATAAAAGGTCTTCTACTAACTTGTTCACTTCAAGAATTTTGTGATAGATAATGAAAATGAAGAATGACAGCCAAGTGAGAGGATGATAAATCCAATTGGGGATAATTTTAAGGTTTAAATAATATATTGGAATGAAAATTAGTATTTTATAGGTTTTATAACACCTCTTAATCAGATTTTATTGAGAAACTAAAGGACACTTGGGTGACAAATGTGAAGACATACCTATAAGGCTAGTCATGGTGATTGTAGATGGTAAGAACAAGTGTCCAAAAGATGGATAGAAGTTAGGGACACATCTAATGAATATTATAGTATTTTTATAAAGAATAATTTATTTTTAATATGTGTCAACTCTCCCTATCCTAGTTTTGATTAGTCAAAATATGCCCAATCATGAAGGCAATTTCAATAAGCCATGTGAAGACCTTTACGCTAGCTTTGGAGAGTTTCATGGTTTAGAGAGACACTTTTCCAAGAAGGGCTTATATATATATATTTTACACTTTATAATTTCTCAATTTAAGTGGTTTTAATGCCTTGAAATGTGGCTTTGTGACCCTTGATCTCTAATTTCTTCTCACATTCTATAAATACAAGCTAGTTTGGCTCTTGTATTCTAATTCCACACCTAGTATGGAGAAGCCATAATGGTTTGATATTGTACTTTTACTTTGAAATAATATATTAAATCTAGTTTTTATTTCATAAACATCTTGTCTAAGTGTGTGAAGTAATGTATGGTGAAGTCTAGTGATAAGCATCCATCCTTGCCTCTCTTTATCCTTTCATGTTTGGTGCAAGTAGTTCTCACTCTAACAAGTCATATGGAGTGTAGCTAGTGTTTTTTAATACCTTAAAGTGTATAAGTAACCTTAGTGTATATAATATGACCTTGTGTATACTTACCTTTATTAGTTTCATGCATATCACCTCCATATTTGAAATATTAATTTTAGAGCATTTTAGGATTTGAGACTAGTGTTGTGAGTCATGTCTCTTAGTATAAGATTATGGTAGCATAGTGTAGATATTTATGTTTTATCACCCCTTTATATTAGTTTAATTTAATTTCTACTTCTATATCTTTTCACATAAGCAATCAGTTAGTGTAGGTGATAAGCACTTAAGGATGAATCTAGGGAGTTATCCCTTAAACCTAGAGGTCTATCTCTACTATAGGAAACCCATAGGCCTAGAGGTATTCCAATGTTTCCAAAATATTAGACTAGGATTGAATAAACTCCTTTAGTGTATGATATTTTATGACAATTATTTGTTTTATGCTTCTTTCTATCTCTTTTCATTGGCAAGTAGTAGGTTTAGTAACTGATCCTAGATGGTGCATCATGGGAGCTAGCCCTAAAACTAGAGGTTCATCTCACTCAATAAGATACCCACAACTAGATTTATTATTATCATATTATTTGTATGAGGTAGTTATAAAACACCTTTGCCTCGAGGGTGTAATCTAGATTGATGACATGTACTTCACCACCTAAAGATAAACATGTTACTTATAGTTTTTAAAACAAGCAAGAAAATTAATAAGGGTCATAACCACCTCAAAAAACCTATTTAGAAATAACAGTGCATACCAAATAAAAATAATAAAATTATTAAATAAAGGAAAATGCCATACTTACAAAATACCTCCTATGGTTAAACTATATGCCTATACAAAAAATAAACCACTTTAGTTTGATTGGTACCAAAATAGATCACATTATATATTATGCACATTATTGGATAAAAAAATTATAAATCTTTTTCATAGTTCTCATTACCCACGACATAGATTTTAAAAGGTAAAATGAAAACACTTTTTCACTTACCATAGTATAAATGGGCACAAAGATAATTATTGCTTTTCTCTTGAGCAAAATCTTACACCATTAGTTGATCAATAAATTATTACATTTTGAAAATAAATATGCATACCTATTTAATATAATTTTTATAAAGGCTATTCTAAGAGGTTTGAGATACCCCATGTTTCTTTTTTTGAGGATCACGTGGTCTATCAGCCTTCATATAAGGTGACCACTAGTAAAAGTCTTTTTAGTACATCATCTCCTAGGACTAATCTCTCCCACACTAATCCTACCAAGGAACCATTGGTTGATTAGTTATTTCATAAAGAGACGTGTGGAGAAGGTGAACCTACACAACATATATGGGTACCTAAATAAATACAAATTCATAGGATATTTCTACAAATACTTCATAGTTGATGATAAAAAAAACTAGTAGTTCCATTATCACATGATCATTATTGTTGAGATTTATTATTTCCATCCATATTTAATTTCATACAATAATTTATCTATTGCCACTATAGTACAATAATTTCGTTACATGGAAATATTTTTATAAAATTTTCCATATTCATAATGAAAAAATAACTAATAGTACACATTCACGTGAAGCAAGGACACCAAATACAAACTTACCAAAATACCATGATATGATTCCTAATTATATTTCACACCATATTTATATATCAATAACACCTAAACATGTTACTATTACAACTACTTCAATGAAACCATAGATGATGGCATACTACATAGTGACAGATATTACACCTATACAAGCATTTTAGTAGTACCACTAGTTTATTATAATATGTTCCTAATAGGGATATACCTATGAGCATATATTAGATGAGATCATAGGGTATTTATTTTTTTACTATTTCCAAAAATACAAAAAAAATTAAAATGTCAAACATTAAAAAATATTTTCAGCATTCACACATTCTATTGGTTCCTTGGCATCTATATGATACTTCTATGTTCATGAATAACATATCAGCTACTTTGTACATACACATATGTTTCACACTTATTTTTAGTGTGATATAGGAATACACATATACATGATTTATACACTTATAAATGTTGGTCCTTCCCTCTTCTCACATCAACAAGATGTTGGGGGCATCCACCTTATTTGAAAATGATACTTGCACATTATATGATTTTATGGTGACTTTACATGATCATATTTGTGATAATATTTACTTACACATGCCTCTATACATATTAATATATTTCACAACATAATTGATATGATATTTACTCGATGCTTTTTTTAACACATTTAATCCATGGGCTAATATGATATATTTATGATAGTTTCTTATGTTTTCATTTATGAATTGTTATCAATATGTATTACATCCTTTAGACAAAGGATATTAATTGCAAACATGAATGAGGGGTATAAGTAGTCCCATTACTCCTCCCATGTGTGACCTTGGTGGCCTAATAGCCTTCAATGAGCCTTTTGTGTGTAGAAGTGTGGTGAATGGCCTATTCTTAGTCATAGTTGAACCAATGATGACACCATGCTCCTTTAAATTGATCCATTACTCCTTATCATGTATCAAGTGGTCATGAACATATTATTATAAGGTAGTTACACATTTGAACATTTACATTACTCTTCTAACTACTACCCTGTATGCCATTGATAGCCTATCACATCTCGATTTATCTCTAAACTAAATAAATTATTTGATATATTGATTATTTTGATTTATTATCTGATTAACTAATATTTTATTAATATTTATGCTATTTGATGATTATGGGATAGTTATGTGTTTCTTAATTTACATGATTAGTTTTCTATGAATTAGTAGTACTTTTATATTCTGTACATTGTGATCATGTTTGTTAATTATACAACATTATTTTATGGATATAGTGATGTTAAGAGATAACTAAATTCATGTTTTTTAGGTAGATGTACGCTATATTCTTCCCTTAGAATGTGATGGAGGGAGAGAATCATCAAAGAGGGTGGTTTAGATGAATATGTTAGGGGATGACAAAGAGCAAACCCAAAAACCTATGCACACACCACAATAGTATTTCATGTTGTGTGATTAATTATTTGAATAGATAGTTGTTATATTATTTGTTTTCCACTTGGAATGATTATTGTGATATTTTGTGTTCTTATATCATTTTATGTGATTACATTATTTCACTAGTTTAGTTGCATTTGATAATCATGTTAGTTTATTTGAATGATTTCACTAATTTTATGATCATACGTAGATTATATTATATGATGTAATTGTTTAGTTGAATGAGTGGATCCATATATGCTTTTACTTATCTCACTATCATATTGGGTATAACTCTAAAGTTTAATGATTTGATGTTATGTATGCATTAATAAGTACAAATAGTTTCCATTATTTTTATTTCATCTATAAGATTAAGGTAATAATAATTAAAGATTATTATTATAATATATGTATATCCTAATGTCAAAAATACAACAATAGAAATTTTTAAAAATATCTTTGCATTTGATTAAATTTTGATCAAAGGTTTAATATTCATAATACATTATACATTGATTATATTGTTAAATGATTTAGGTAAATCATTGTGTTAGTATAAAGTTTGTTTATGGGTGTCTTGATAATGTTAAACAATAGTATTTTTAATACATATTTGTATTGTTAGAACGATATATAGTTTATATGTTAAATGATTATTGACTAGCTGATAAACATTGCATGGAAGGATATTATTAGTTGACTAGTTGATATTAGACTTTGCATGGAATAAACATTGGTTATGTGACTTGTTGTTTTTTTGGTTTGGTTGGTTGGTTTTGAGAAGTTGATGATGGGATTTTGTTAAGTCAATGTCATGAGATTATTATTTGGTATATAAAATAATTATTTTATGGATTCTTTTGGAAGTCTTAAGATGATTAGGGTTTTTAATCACTCATTAACTTCAATTTAGCAATGATTCTGGTAAAAATATGATGGATTTTGGTTATGGCTGCATGGTGGTGAACTATAGCATAGTGGATTTTTGGTGATCTATTTTTGCATGTATACATTTTTAGTCAGTTAAGTCTATCATTAATGAAGGATATTATGGTGGAAAGTAAGTTTAAGGAGAATAAAAAAAGAAAGGGATAGAAGGATATGAGGCAAAACATAGAACATGTCATATAAAGGATAGAAAATAAAAGAGAAGGAGAAGGTTCAAGTAAGGGAAGGAAGAGAATATTCAAATTTATTGGCATAGTTATCAGGTTAGTTTTGCATTCAAATTTATTCAGTGTAATGTTTTAGGGATTTTGAATGGAAATGGTTATTGGGTTTAATTTATTTAAAATTTTATGGAAAATTTTAAGAGGGATGCATGTAGGACCTTGTGGAAGGCTCAACCTCCATAGAACCCAAAACCCAATGTAACCTAAGGGAATTGGGTTAGGGATTTAGGAATTTCCATGGTTGTTTTGGCTTTAAATAAGCTCTATCTTAAACTCCTCTTCCATTATGAAAATATTTGTTAGACAATGGGAATGAATATTTATTGATGTGTATATATGATTTGGCTCGATCTAGTTGTTGTCAAACTAGGTATGATATATATTCATTAAATTATATAATAATATAGTTTTAAACTTTGGATAGTATAAGGGCTAAACTATGTATAAACCTAATTGGATTTGTGGATAGATGTATGGATTCTTTATACAAAATATGTACTATGAATTTATACATATACATACACACATATAAGTGTGTGTGTATGTGTGTGTGTGTGTGTGTGTGTGTGTGTGTGTGTGTGTGTGTGTGTGTGTGTGTGTGTGTACATATATATATATATATGTATATATAAACTTATATGTATGTATGTATATGTATGTATGTATGTACACACACACACACACACACACACACACACACACACACACACACACACACACACACACACACACACACACACACACCTATATCTTGAATTGTAGAGATTTAGAAGGAAACTGTATGTGTTACATTTAAATAATTGAGGATACTTCTATAGATGAACTTGAGGTTTTGATTTTGATAGGATTTATGTTATTTCAGATTCAAACAAATTTATACATTCAAGTCAAGATCATAGTTTTATATTTGTGACTTTATTATGAAATCATGTATCATGCATACTTATTCATATATGGTTTGGGGAAAATTAAATTTAAGTCATAAAGATATAACCTGGGTACAGGTAGGTGAATGAGAAACTATAGATTTTGCACTAGGATTTATGGATATAAATATACATGAATATGTTAAAGTTACATGGTAGAGTTAATAATTATATATATTACACAGTCATATATATATATATATATATATATATATATGACTGTGTATTATTGATTATTTAGATTTGTCTATGGATTGAGTAAGAATCTTGCACAATTAGTAAAATATTGGGTATAAAGTTTTAAATGTATACTTTACATAAATTTATCTATTCAGGTCTATGTTGTTATATTATCCAACCCAAGTTGGGCATAGTCAACTATGTGTTTTTAATAATTCATATGTATTTAATCAAAATGCCAATCTTAAATGGATTGAATTGAGATATTTGATTAAATGGAATTGGTATGAATGGTTGGCTATATGTAATGTGTGAATCATATGAAATTATATATGTTTTATTTAAACAATTACATATGAGGATTTATCTATTTTATAAAAGGGGTCATGGGGCTATTTTATTGATTGGATGTATACGTTACATATAGGGAATACTCTAAGTCATAGGTAGTGGATGTCTTCTTAGAATATACCATATATAATAAAGTATTTACATTATATTAAAAATTAATTGGAAAGTTATATATATATATATATATATATATATATATATATATATATATATATTCTCTAAATTAAAAAATCTAGTCCAAAAATTTTTATATTTAAAAATTTTAAATAATTTAATTTAATGATTTTATACAAACACTAAAATATATATAAAATCATCCATTTACACAATGTTATGATCATAATACTTTTATACATAACACAACTTTGTACACAACTTTGTACACTTTGTATTTATGACCTATATCCTTATTCCTTTTTCATCTTCAAGTTATTAAGTTAAAAATAAAGATTCAAAGAGTTCATCAAGGGGAGCTAGCCCCTCATCTAGAGATTCAGTTCTCAACATTGTCACCCATAGAAAGATAAATGTCTACATGGTTCCACTTAGATGAGGAGAATTAGGCATCTCCTCAAGGGTGAAAATATAAGTGTCAATAGTTTTTATCACACCCGGTGGGACTTCTAAGTCTTAAAATATTGTTCAAGATTGGTGTTGGTCTTGGCATAGTTAAAGTTAAAAGAAACATCTAAATTTAGTACTTAGTGACTCCATTAAATAATTTAAGTATCTGATTGATGATCAATCCTTCTTTTTATGCCAAAGGTAACCACTAGGTCTTCTTCTAAAGGTGTACTTTTTGAGTTTGTGTGACTACCTCCATATTCCACCAAAAGGTTTAGGTTTGCAAACACTGATCCTTACAAAATAGATTTTGTGTTTCAAGCTTCTAAGTTTGTGTTACATTCCATTCCTAAAAACTATAGCGATATTTCCAAGATGGAAAAAAGGTATCCTTTTTTTTCCTTTCACTGGATCATCTCCCTTGAATCTTACTTAATATGATCAATTTTTAGGAACAACCCTTAAGAGTGTTCCATCTTTTAGTGGGTATGGTCCTATTATTGCCATAGAGCATATTAGAAACATAGAATTTTATTTCCAATATCCACAAAATTACACAAGATAATGTGGATATTATTTTATTGTATTTTTCCTTTAAAGGTAATGTTTTGGATTAGTATGGTACTTTAGCTCAAAATTACATTAGCTCATGGGATGAATTGGGATATATCTTGACTAATAGGTTTGGGGAGAAGAGAGATTACTTGTCTCTAGTTGAGAAATTTACCAATATTAAGAAGGCACCACATGAATTCATGAAATATTTTAATACTAGGTTCTTAAAAACATGGGATAGGATCCCAACCCTTGTGAGACCTACTCCAAACTATACATTATTGTGTTACCTAAAGGCATGAAATAGTGATGTTGTCATGATGATTTAATCTATGGGGGGAATATACTCCCTGCTAGCTATTAAATATATATAAATGCAAAAAATTGTCTTGTCCAAGTAGGGAAGATAGCTCTTAGACCTCCAATGCCATTTTCCCCTAATTTTCAACCTCCTAGTTAAGTTACATTTCCTACATTAGTGTCTTTGCCTAGTCATGAAAAATATGCTATAGTCCCTTATAATGAAATCCATGAGGTCAATTTTTTTTTTCAAAGTATTACCAATGAATTGGTTGCCCTGAAGAGGCAACAAGCTCAAGGTTATAGAGCATATTAGCCATATAACTAGTTTGGACAAATTAATAGACCTCCCTTTCAAAACAATGTGCATGTATAAGGTCAAATCACCCAAGTTAGGCCTTATTAAATATATAATCCAAATGATCCCTTATCCTCAAAAGCCCTTGTTCCCACCAAATAAAATTTTATTCAAGAACAACCATGTTACCCTTCTTTTGATCAAAGTCAAGAATAAATTCCTTATCTAAATGAGATACATAGCCAAACCATGACAATGCAAGGAAATCAAGTACAAGTTACAAGTTTTAAGATTTAAATGCAAAATGGGATGGAATATGTTCAAGTCCAAATTATTTATACTATCATCAATCACTTTGAGGGAGATTTTTTTGCCATCAATCATTTGGCAAATTAAAACAACATCAATGCTAGTGTGGCTTCCAACACTAGATCAAAGAAGAGGGTTATTGATGAAGTGCAAGGAACAAATCAAAGACCTATTTTGAACCCTACATCATATTATATGATAATTAGATCTAATAAATCTCATAAAGTTCAATAAAATTAAATGATTTTAGACTTTAGGCCAGCTCTTACAACTCCACCTATACAAGCTACTTCACAAGGTGTTGGTGCTCTTAAAGATTTGCCTAAAGTGAATAATCCTCCCATCAATATAATGGACTATATGAAAAAGCTTTAGATGAATATATCATTATGGGACTCCTTGAAAATTATAGGCAAAAAATATATATATCAAAAGGAATTACATGAATTGGGTAAGAAAGATGGACCATGTAGACATGATAATGTGGTCTCAATGAATGGAACTCAATCAATTGATGGTCAAGTAAAGAAAAATGAGAAGACTCCTCCCTTTTATCTATATCTAATCATTGGTGATTTCTTGGTCCATAATTTAATTATATATAGTGGGGTTAGTACTTTAGTTATGCCTGAATGTATAGCTGATAAATTAGGCTTAAAGTATGAGTCAATGACTAAGGGAGTCTTATAATTAGATGGATCACCAGCCAAGACTTTGGGGATTGTAAAAAATGTGAATTTGATACTCCATGATTATCCTAATTTTACTAATCCTAATGATGTGTTTGTAGTATATTTACCTCCATACTTTGTCCTTTGCTTATCAAGAGATTTTATAGCTAAAATAAGTAGGTACTTGGCAGCTAATTGGTCATACATGGTGTTGAGGACAAATTATGGCACTAAGGTGAAGATTGACTCTAAACCTATTCATAAAGATCACTTATAAAAATACTCACCTAAGGTGGAAAATGTTATCTATGCTATCATTGATGAAGAGGAGCTTCACATTGATCAATCCCATCATCTTCCCTTGAGGGAGTCTATGATTTGTTCCTAGATGAATAGGTAAATGAACACTATGAGCATGATCCATAAAATTTTATTGAGTAATATAGTCTTGGGGTGTACTATATGAATGAAAAGGATTCAATCATACCCTATCTAGTGAAGCTATGTGAAGAAGTGAATGGTTTGTGGTAGCTCTTCTTTGATGGGTCTAGAAGTAAGATTGGGGTAGGTGGTGGTGTAATTTTGGTTTCACCTTCAAAAGAAAGGTAATTTTCAACATTTAGATTCCAATTCTCATGAAACTTTAATGTATTATAATATTAATCCCTTATTCATGGCCTTGAATTTGGTAACAAAATATGGATTAAAGAGCTTCAAGTATATGGGGATGGTGAACTTGTTGTGAATCAAGTTAGAGGGTAGAATTTGACTAAGAACTCCTTGCTCAAATCCTAAAAGCGTAGAGTTTGGGACCTTGTAGAATATTTCATGTCTTTAAATATCTCATCTATTTCAAGGGAAGACAATAAGCGTGCTAATAGGTAAGCATCTATTGGTGCCCAATTTGATGTTTCAAAAGGCATAAAAGAAGACAAGAGCCAACCTCATCTAAAGGTGATTGTTAGGCCTTCAATACTTGATAATGTCACAAATTGGTACGTAATTGAGAGAGATAAACAAATAGACCTTTTTATACAAGAAGCGGCTGATTTTTATACAAAAAATTAGTTTAAGCTTCAACAATAATATGCATGACAGATTGTCTAACTCAAATCTAACAAGCTTCCCAAAGGTCTAGTGACTCTTGAAAGAATTTTCAATGATGATGATCAGCTGAAGAAAGATAAGGTAAGCATTCCAAAAAAATAAGATAACTATGAAAAGGTAGATATATTTAAGGATAAGCTACTTAGACTTGGAAAGGTATGCACTAGTCAAGAGAAGCATGATTTCATTGAACTATGCAAGGAGTTTAGTGGTATTTTTGCATGGGAGAATAGTGAATTTAAGGGTTTTGATCCAATATTATCTCAAAAAATCATAGAGATAGATGAAAATTCCAAACCCATCAAGTGAATACAAATGATAATCAATCCCAACTCATGAAGAAAGATCTCACTAAATTAATTAAGTCTAGAATCATTTTTCCTCTCAAGCATTCTTCTTGGTTGGCTAACTTAGTCTCTATTAGAAATAATAATGGGGAGATCAGGTTGTGTGTGGACTTTAGGGAATTTAATAGGGTATCTTTGATAGATAATTATCCCCTCCCTTTTATGGAGCAAATTTTTCAAGTGGTGGTAGGTAGTGATAGGTTTTCTCTCCTAGATGGTTATTCTAGGTACAATAAGATTTTGGTGAAAGAAAGTGACCAATACAAGATAACCTTCACCACAAAATGGGGCACATATACTTATAATAATATGAAATTTGGATTTTCAAATTCTGAAGCTACTTTTTAATTTGTAATGGATATGGCTTTTCAAGGACTAATCAATGGCATTGTATTGGTTTATTTTGATGATGTGATGGCTATCTATAAGGATGAAAATGATCATTTGAAACACCTAAAGTAAATATTTCAGAGTTTTAAAGAGTATTGGATATATATAAACCCAAAGAAGTGTGTTTTTGATTTCCATGAAGGAAAACTATTAGGACATATTATTTCCAAAAAAATCTTGTCCATGGATCATGAGAGAGTGAATGTTATCTTGGCATTGTCTTTGCCTAAACATAAGAAGTGTTTACAAATATTATTTGGTAAGATAAATTTCATTATGATATTATTTCATAAATTTTCTAATTTTTTCAAACCTATAACATCTATGCTAAGGAAGGATGAGATATTCACTTAGACAAGGAGAAAGGAAAGTTTTGAGGAAATCAAACAAGCCATTGCCTAAGCCCCTACTCTTACAAGTCTAAAATTATCTAAGGAATTAAATTTGTACACTTTTGGAAATTAATAGGTGATTTATTCCATGCTTAACCAAACAAATGATTAAAATTTGGAACAACCTATTAACTTTTTTAGCCAAGGTTTGGAAGCATATGAGGTAAAGTATACTTATGTTGAGAAACAAGTGCTTTCAATTATTAGAATCTTAAATAAATTTAGACACATGGTATAACATCATAATATTATTATAATTTTTCCTCATCCTAGGGTAAATGAATTTATATTTAGTAGATATTTTATGGAGAAAAGGGAAGGTTAGATCACCAAAGTAATGGAATATGATGTGGAGAACAAAATAATCAAGCTAGTGAAGGGAAAAGGATTATGTGAACATCTTGATTCATACTTGAAAGCGTAAAGGGAGGTTGTTTTGGAACTCCATGATGACCCTATAGAAGTGATACCTTAATCCATGAAGATTTGGACACAAGACATAATTCATTTCCTTCAAACTAGTGAGTGTCCTCAAGGTCTTTATTTTTTAAGGTATTATAGGTTGTAATATATTCCTTATGTACTTGTTGATGCAGTGATATTTAGGAAGGAATTTTTAGGTGTGTTATTGAGGTTTATTTATTTATATCATATTGACAAAGTATTGCATGAGTTTCATGATGGATCAGCTAGTGGTCATTTTTCTCTAAGAACTCAGCTGTTAAGATTATGAGGGCTAGTTAATTTTAGCCTACCTTATTCAAAGACACCCATGCTTGGGTGATAAAATTCCAAAAGAGTTATATTTTTTATGGAAAAAAAATTAGATGCCTTGCCTCTTCACCCAATCCAAGTTTAACAACCCTTTATGCAATGTGGTTTAGATTTCATAGGGCTAATCAATCCTCCTTCTAGTGCTAGTCATAAATGGGTGTTGAATGCCACTAATTACTTTACAAGATGTGTGGAGGCTATATATCTTAAAGAGTCAAATGATAATTTAGTCCTAGACTTCTATGAGTATAGTGATTAGATTTATAGCTCCCTCAATAATCATCTCAGAAAATGCATTAGCCTTTCTAGGAGCAAAGACAAGTGAATGGGATTTGAAGCATTGCATGTACCTTAACACCTCCTCTAATTATTACCCCCAAGTAAATGGTCTAGTTGATTACATAAACAAGAATCTAATTAGGATTATAAAGAGGACAATGGAGGAGAATCAAAGGACTTGGCACTCTAAGTTAAAGACAACCCTTAAGGCTAATAAGATCACCCAAAACAGAGAAATTGGTAACTAACCATACACACTTATGTATGGAACGGAATTTAGGCTTCCTATCTCACTTGAGTTACCAACTATAGATATCACCTATCAACTACAATTGATGGAGAATAAGAGTAGGAAAGTTAAGTTGTGTGAGTTAATAGAACTTAAGGAGACAAGAGATCAAGCTATGAAAACTATGACCACTCACCAAGAACAAAAAAATAGGTATTTTCCAAAAATTCCATGCTAAAAAGTTTCAAGGAAGGAGACATTGTCCTAAAATAGGATGAATATAGGGCCAAACTTGGAAAACACACAAAGTGTGATGCTTTATAGAGTGGCCCATATCTGATCACTTAATTCAAGTCACTTAAATCTTTCCAACTTTAAATTTTGGATGGAGGGGAGATTAATATCTCAGTTAATGGGATACACATCAAGCATTGTTACTAAGTTTATCCTCTTCCCTTGCATATAGTTTCTTGGTTTCTTTGTGTTCCCTAAGTGCTTATGCACAAGTGTGTGTTGTCTTTGTCTTGTCTTGTGTTTTATTTGCTTGGTATTTTTGTGTTGTATGGTGTTTTTGACTTATGATTTGTTTTGTAATATCCTTGTTATTCATCTTCAATAATCCATTGACTCCATTGGCCCTTAGTTGGATAAGGCTACTAGTCTTAAAACATAGACACACATGTTTGCCCCAAGAGTTGACAAAAGTGTTGACCAAATTTGACCTTTGGTAAATTTTGAGTTAACCCCCTACTTTTTTTAAAAATTATAAGTTTATCCATGTCTTATATGGGTGACATTGTAATCCAAATGTTCCACTTATGCCTAACCTAGTCTTAGTTCAAGTATAGCCCTTTGTACTAGCCAAGTCAATGATGGTTAACCCTAGTCAAATAGGTTCAAACCTAGTAAAAGGAATTAATTATGTTATTTTGGTCCTATTATTATTTTTAATATTATTTAAGACATCTTTATTTCATAGTAATTACTTTTATCATGTTCAAAATGTAAAAAATTGCCTTGTGGACCCACTTTGAGGTAAGAAAGAAGAATTGTATGGATGGGTAAAGTGACAAACTTGTAAAAAAGATAATATTAAATGTGGGAGAGGTCATAATATATTTATTATAGTCCAAGAATTAGTTATAGTCAGAAAGGATCAATTTTCCTTATTTTGAGAGCATTTATGGCACTTGTACAAAATATATCATCTCATTTTTAGGTGGAAATGTTATAAAGGTGTATCTAAACCTCAAAAAATCCATTCAAAATTTTTTTTTGTAGGAAAAATTAATAAAATTTCATATCTTACTTCTTTTCCTCTCTTCTTATCTTGGTAATCAAAAAAGAAGCAACTTCAAGCATGTGGTACATATCATACAAGTGGAATGGGAGGGAGTGATTCTATAGAGGGATAGTGCTATGAGTCCTCTTAAAATCCATTAAAATGTCTTCAATTTTCGTGATTTATCCTTCATGAAACAATGTTAAAGCTCTAATATGACTTGTTTGGGTTTACAGCTAGGAAGGGGGTCACTATTTGTAGTCATCTTCATTTTCTTGTTTTGGTCTGATAATTTCATGTTTTGCATAGGTGTACACATGTTTAAAAAGATTTTATTTCAGGTTATCCATAATTAATTTGGTTTTAAATTCATCAATAATGCAAGGAAGCCATCTTTAGGCTTGTCTTCCACTTTGTGTCAAAATTTTGCCTTCTTCTCAAAAAGATGCACCTACAGATGTTATTGGGAAGTTATCCAAGCCAAAATGAGGGATTTTGATATATCATATCCATTTTGGTGTCATGGTAATGTTATAATTTCATAATCCTTATCGTAAGGTCTAAAATATGCATTTCTTTATTGTTTCTCCTCATTTCCCATTCCAACTCAATTCAACCTGTATGAAGCCATGAATAAGGAATAGAGGAATATAGAAGATGGAGATGGTCTAGGGGTATTTTATCAAGGTTATATGGAGTTTTTTTGATATGGTATACCAAAATTATTTCACCAAGGAACAAAAGAGGAAGTGAGATTTCAAAACAAAAGAGATGACTAAGTTTTGTTCCTCAGTCCTTGAACACACCAAATAAAGCTCCTAGGGGTCTTTTAGTTTTCATAAGGTGAAGCTATATTTTGTTTTGAGGAATATTATCATGTAAATTTTTTATTCCCATTAATTAGAAACCATCATAACAAATTTTATCTTTAAAGGACAAGATTCATATATGTTTTGAGAGTTCCTAAAATGGCTAAAAATTAATGAAAAGAGGCAGTAATGTCTATAGGATTTCCAAGGGAAGGTTAATACTTACACCATATGAGAAATTTATAAAAATTTCTAGAAAGAGGAATTATATCCAAGTGATATAAAAATAAACTCTAATAATTACTTCCATGAGAGGAAATATGACTATGTTAAAGGACCTTCTAGGCCTATCTATTATCTGTACACAAGACATAGTAGGCAGTGAATGTAGTGTTTCAATAATTGGCATAGAGAGTTTGTGTAAGGAATCTTAAGAATTAAATAGTATAAATTTGAATGATAAAAGACTATATAAAATCTCAAAAATACATATACAAGGTGAAACATGATTCAAATACTCCAAAATAACCTACTGGCCTGTGAACATGCACCTACAGCCTAGAATGGAGGTTGGTCTCAGTCAAGGGTAAAATGAGGTCCTTAAAGATAAATTGGAACATATAAGTAGATATAATGATGAAAATTAAATTATAAAAGGAAAATAAAATGTATTTCACACATTTTAAGGCTAGATATCTATCAACATGTACATATAGGTTTGTGAGCATGCATATACAACTAGAAGTATTGAAGGTTGAACTTAGTTTGGAATAGGGTGGTTTTTATGCCCAAGTGTAGAATGAAAATGAGGTAAAATTATGAAACATTAGGATAGAGATCCAAATAAATGTTTGTATGTACTTTTTAGGCTAAAAAATCACCTTGGAAACCTATAGGCAAAGCAAATTGTGTATTGATAGTCATGTAGAAAGGTAAAACCTAATCAAGCCATGTGAGCATATAATGATATTAAAGACCTATGACAAGATATTTGAAAGTTTTAAGTCTCTAATGGATTAAATTAATTTTATAAACTTCATTCCCATGATCTTACCAACCCTAATTTTCTCAAATGAAGGTTGTCTCAGTGTTACAGGTAATAGCAAGAATGAAAGGGTGAAGAATTAGATTAATGCCATGCATGGAGACAAGGATGAGAAGGCTTAAAATAGTATAAAATGACTCAATATCATAAAATTAATTATTATTCATGATTATAACACTCATAATATGCCTAAGAACATTTTCACCCATACAAGATTTGTCTCAGTGCATACAGGTAGGCTTAGAAACCTTAGAACAAAGGGAAAATAATGGTTTCCCACTAACAAAGGGGTCATTTTAATTTGTATCCTTTGGTGATACATTAAAAGTGTTGGATAGTGTTTATGGAGTAGATATAGAGATGATAAAACCTTTTTTTGGAAAAATAACTCCATAGGAAGCCATTTTCGGCCTTAAGAGTGCTCAAACCCTCATGAGAAGCATAGAAATGACTCGAAGGTCAACTTTGGACTCTCATACCTCCCACCACATTTTTCATGTGACATTGATACATTTGGATATGCTAGTAAGGGTCATTTAATATCCCTTAGTGGAATTTAGAAAGTGTTTTAATGTTTGACCTTTATGAATAAAGGTTAAGAGTTCAGGCCACTCAAAACCCTTGTAAAACCCTCAAAAGGACCTAACTCGAGAAAGATTTCATTTAGAGAATATAAATGAAATTTAATGGCCATAAGACCACCTGGAATTTTTATATTATTCCTATAGTATCTCACACATGTGTTTTTATTGTATGAAATTATATGGATTATGGGAAAATGGGGCTTATTTTGACCATTTTGAGTGGTATGTAAGATACATGCAGATTTAGGAGATGAAAATAACTTTTAAATGAATATTTACACTTTATATAACTCCAAATATTCATCTCATCTCATGAATCAACTTATAAGTGCCCCAGAAAAGCTCTCACTTTTAGCCAATCTAGTGAACTAACTAGTGAACACTTGTAAAACATGGTGAAAAGCAATTAGGGAAGCCTCTTAAAGGGTTTTTATTGAAACTGATGATATGGGAACCTTTTAAAAGTGTCACTCCATATTTTACATGGATTATTTTTGAAAATTAGGAATTTTTTAATGCCAAGTGTAGAGGGTGCATAGAAAAGAGCCATTTTGAATCTGCTAGAGATGATTTTGCATGTCGAGAAGAATAGGGATGGTCAGGGATCAATAAAATGCATGTGGGAAATTTTTTATAACACCTATTTATTATAAAAACCATCATACCTGAAAATATGCATAAAAAAGGTTGTTTTGGAAGGTGAATAATGAAGGTAGTTTCTTATGCCATAATTATATGTTTTATGCCACTTCTCACCATTCGTATGACTTGTTTTGAAAAATTAGACCTCTATGACATGGAATTACTCACCCCACCTCTCATACAAATTTAAATGTAACTAAATATCTTAAGGTGACACATGTCCAAGTGAACCTTAGACTTCTTTTTCTTGTTCCTACTCTCAAAGCTATAAATATGCATTATCTTAGCTCATTTGAGTCGCCTCCATTGGTTGATGGGGAAACTCTAGAATTTTTTTTACTTGAATAACTATTGAAGAAATATAAAAGTGTTATTTCCACTCATATAGTCTAATACTAAGTAATGACTTGAATCATTGTTGTTCTAGTCTAGTGAAAGATTATCTTTTCTATCTTGTACTCTTGATGGTCTACCAATTTGTAGAAAGGAGATTGGTGCAGGTCTTTGAAAGTATTATTTACTAAGTGAATATATATCCTAGAAGTGGTTCATGATTTTATCCCTCTTTTTAATCATTCATCCCCTTATTAATAATCACATACCTTTCTAGAATCTAGCATATGAAACATTGATGTAGTAATTGATCCTAAGTTATGAGTCTTATATATAAAACATCCTTGTTTGTATTTAAGTAGTGGTTTAAGTCAAGTGAGAGGACATTATATATTGGTTAATCACCCTTTTGTTTTTTTATTTGTATTTATTAATCATTTTTCATATTCAAGTTATTAACTTAAAGAGAAAGCTTCAAAGAGTACATCAAGGGGAGCTAGCCCCTCATCTAGAGATTCATTTCTCAACATTGTCATCCATATAAAGAGAAATGTGTCCATGATGCCACTTATGCTGGGATATTAGTGGTAGTTATTTGGTTTCATTAATTTCAAGTGGCATTGGTCATGACAAAATGTCATGAGAGTGATTTTATGCATGATCTTAATGCTCAGCTCAATCTTGGTTAAAAGTAAAAGCTTATGGGAGTATTTGGTTCTATGGAAGCATGAGTGGTTGGAATGGAGCATGGAGAGAGAGAGATTAAATTGTATGTACATGTGGTTTATAGAGAAACTAGAGTCCTTCCAAGTGGTATTCAGGTGGATTGAAAGTCATCTTATACCTTTTGGGCTTGACTATGTGTGATTCCCTATGGGGTTTTTAGTACTTTGAGAGCTATATCATGATAAGGAGATTAGTATTATTTGAATATGCATGTTGGAAATGTATATTATATTGATAATTTATATAGATGTTTTTTAAGGGGTGACTATTGGTCTATAAGATAGTTTCACCATTGGCTTAGTTGGCCTCAGTGGGCTTTTGAGGCCTTATGAAGAGTCAAAGAGTGTTTTTAGGTTGATGAAGCTTTTTTTTTCTTGAAAGATGTTCAATAAAGTTTTTTCAAGCATGTTTAGTAGATATGAGGTTATATAAGGAGATATAAAGTCAAGAAAAGTCTTCATGTGTTTTAGAGGTGGCTCGAATGGTACATTTTGAGCTCGAGAGGAAACTTTCAACATTCACTAGTTCATGTAGACTTTCCATGGGGACCTGAGCCTTTTTGGAGAGGTGTCACATGAACCTAAGAATATTTTTTGAATAGTTTATAGTAGATTTAGGGGTATATCTTTATGAACATTTGTTAATAATGTAAATTGGTTGAAAACCATTTATAAACCCTCATAATGGAGCGATTGGAGAGATCTTTCTATAAAAGATAGAATGGATTTGTTGACCAAGTTTGAATATTGGAATGTATATAGGACTCCTCTATTAATATATATGTGGTAGTGGTGTGTCAGTGTAGTGATCATAAGGTATATAAATATGTTTGTTTTTAAAGATTTTAGTACTATATGCAAGGTTGACTGAGTCAATGTATGAGAGTCATTAGAGCTTGAAGGTCAAGACTTGTTCTTAAGATATATAGACTAAGTTGGAAAATTTATGTGCTTTGTGTAAATTATTTAAGTCAATAAAGTTTCCCCATTGCTAATCTACTAGATAGTGAAAATAGTGACAAAAAGCCAATATGAGTGAGAATCCAATTAGTGATGGTATGCAGGTGAGTAGGGATGAATCCAATGGTTTGGGGTCTTTGTTTAAAACATATGACTTATTTTCCATTTATTTTTATGTGATTTTTATGACCATAAAAAGGCAAGAAGGTGCCTTTAAGATGACTCGTATGAGTAATGAGGATAGTGGATAGGTATGTCTCATAGAATGATCTATATATTTCATATATGACATTAGACCTCTATATTTTTGTGATTGGAAATTTTTAAAAAAAAGTTAGGATCAAATGAGTGAATTATAACATCCATAAAGTGTCTTCACAATTGTTAGATGTCATGTTCATCATGACTAGTTTTTGGAGCTTGTAGGCAATCTAGAGTGACCTATTTGGAGAGGCTAGTTTGAGCTATTCTAAGCAGGGTTTGAGTTGAGTGAGACCTTGGTGGTATTATATGAGTGTTATATCTTAAATACATGGATTTTTTTATTTATATGTATATTTTGGTTGGAGTAGTCAAATATATATGACTGAGTGTAAAGTGTGCATGACTAGTATGAGTAATTATTTTGTTTGAGTTGATTTGGACCTGTGTGACCTATGTGAATGTGAAAAATGGATTTTAATGTGTTTTTTATGTCAAGGAGGACCCATAAATGTAATTTTTATAGATTATTGTTTGATAAAATCAATATTATGCCTCAGTTATTATTGGCAATATTTTATGGGTATTTACAGGACTTGGAGTGAGAGAGAGAATGGCTTGAATGGATTAGTGGTTTCAAGTTCTAGGTGGTTTGGTCACCAGGGAAAGTTATAAATGATATATTTTAGGTATTTTTTATGTGTTTCACCTAACTAGTGAAGGCTAAATATGGTTTAATAAGTTCATGGTGTAATGAGTACTAATGAAGGGCTAATGCATTTGGCCTAATTGAGATCTAAAGGAGGATTGAGCTTGTTTTGAAGTATGGATGACCTATGGAGTGTTTTAGTTTGTTTTATGACATGTATGATGATATTTAATAATTGTAATAAACATGTGTAAAATATCTTGGCTGACTAATATGGGTTAGATGAAAGAGTGGTATATATACTAGGTGTATTTGGCTTATTTGTTGAGAGAGATGGTGTGGAAAAAAGCAACTAAAATATATTATTTAAGGAGTGGAGATGGGTAACTAAGGACCATAATAGATTGAAGAGTATCAGTCATGTTTTATTTATCATGTTCATGAGCTAACAAGTCATTAGACATAATAGTCTAAAGGGTGACTTGGTTGAGTGAATGAGGTAGGTGTGCTTGCCTTGTGAAGAGAAGTAGTTTTGAAATTTTTAGAGAAAGAAAAGGTAATAATAACTTGTATAATACATTATATTAGTATTAGAATCTCATATCATAAATGGTTAATGTTGACCTATTTTTCCCATAGGAAAAATTTTGGTCACCTTCCTCCCCTGCTGTTTAGTGCCAGTCATTTTTAGGTTCAGCAAGTTTAATATGTTTAGTTCATGGCCTGGTTCAAGTGTTTCAACAACTTCTAGTTCAAAGGGGTTCAACGCTTTGGTTCGATTCCATGTGGACCTGACTAACATGGTGATGGACCCAATGACATCCCATTGGATGTCAAAATTAACAAAGTGAAATAGCCATTCCCTTTCAAACTGGTAGAGAGCTAGCCATGGAAAAGAAGGAGCTCAAAATGTAGTGACCTGCCAGAATGTTCGTCCAAGGGGGGAAACAAGCTAGATAGGGAAAAAATTTGATAAAAGACAAGAGGACATAAATGAAATGAGCAAATAGTTAAGTTTAAGTGGTGCCAATTTGAATAAGTGACTCCAGTAGGTGAAATAGTGCCAGCGAATTGATCATTTGGGACACAAGCAGCTAGCAAAGCGGCCAGTTTTCTCTATTTTTCATTAAATGAGAAGGCAAATCATGTATTGACCTTGACAAAGGTACATTTCAAGGGGACAAGGTGCATAGTCCATTAATGCTTTGGAGAAACTTGTTTCTTTTCATGAACAAGTGTGATAGGCCACTTGTAAGAAAGGAGCGCCAAATGAGCCTCCTGACTTTTCTATATATTAGTGAATTGGTCATTTTGTAATCATCTCTTCATGGTTTTAGCCAGGCTCAGCCTTGCTAAAATTTCACCTAAATCAAATAAAATGCAATTTTTACCTCCATTTGGATAGATGTTTTAGAGTATGCCTTGAGTGTTTGTCTGTGTCCAATCATTGTTTCTTGATGCTCTCATAGGTTCAACACTAGCAGACCTATTATCTACAAGGTGCCATCTCTATAGCTGAAAGGAGAAGAGTAGTATTTGAGAAGTGTGAAATAGAGGAAGTTTCTACATAGGTGTGCATCTCATAGCACCTTTGGTGATCTCTTTCTTTTTTTGTATCTTCCATTAAGGCCTCCCTACCAATTTCCAATAGTCTGGTCCTTCTGCCAAATGTGTAGTGTATGTATGTGTTTATCTAGTTTCAGTGTGAGTGTGTGAAGGTTGCCTTATTTTGGTGCATCACCTCTTTTAGAGTAGGTTTGTTTTTCCTGCATCTCTCTCCCTTGTCATCCCCCCTTTATATCTATATATATGTGTTTTGCACTTGCTGGAAACAACATGATGCATCGAAGGGAGCTATCCCTTATCTAGAGACTCTCCCCTCCAGCTTCGCTAGTCCCACATGTGAGAGGGGAGTTTCCATGTTGTGAGGAGAAGGTAGGATCTAGGCCTCCTTGCCCTGGGTGCAGTCTTCTACATCAACAATTTTGGCATGCCCGGTGGGACCAACTAGGATAGGTTTTGTCCAAAGAATTAAAGGATTTTGGTGTGTTCTTCAACCGACTAGCCTTTAGAGGCTTCTGTATCAAACACCAATGGTGACTCTGAGTTAAATCAATTGGTTAAGCAGTTTTGGTACCATACCATCAAGAAACAACATTTTGGTATGTATAATCCCATCGTTCAGAGCCATGGACCCTCTTTTCCTTAGCCAACATGGATATGATCCTTACCAGCCTTACATTGATCCTTATCAGTTTCAATATGGCCAATCCTAGCCCTTTCATGAGTTATATCAGCCTTATGCCTAGTTTTCTCATTATGTCACTGCTCCCACTCAACCTAGTCTCTTCGCTAATCAACCCATTTTTGCCTTCAAGCAAGCACTGCTGGGATACAAAAAATATGTAATAGATCTTGACACTAGAAGGGGATGTGGCCAAGAAATTCCTGACCATGTCATCCATCAAGTGAGAAATGCACTAAATCAAGTTAAAAAGGAATGGACTCCCACTGAAAGAGCCAATTGGCATAGGATTTCAAATGAGATGCTAGATGTGAGTGGTTTGATTGCATCCTTGGAAGAGAAGCTAAGTATTTATGAGAGATAGCCTTAAAAAGTCTATCAACCTACATACTCACTGCCCCAAGCATCATATCAGTCATATACAGCCTCTGCTTATAAGCCAAATCAAGCCTGTCAAAGTCCTTTCCCCAATTATGTTGAGGAGAGTTCCAAAATGACAAATCTTGTGTTTAAGGCTAATCTTGATAGACAGATTGAGTTTGCAAACCTTCAGATGTAGTAGTCCATCTTGGTAGTGAGGGAAGTGGAATCTAAATCTTCATTACCCTCTCACATTGAGGTCCCATCAGCCCCAAAGGAAATGCCCAACCCAAATTGCTTGAGCTGGAATAGAGTGGTCGAGTCATGGAACAACAAAGAGGAAAAAGACATCATCCAAAATGAAGAAATGCAAAATGAAGATGACCTAGCTAGGTAGATTGAGGAACTAGAAAAGAAGATGAGACTGCTGAGAGAGAGAGAAATGGAGCTTTTAGACCTTGTAGAGGAGCTGACGCCAAAAGACACCCCTTCCACCAATCCACAAGCTAATTTCAATATTGATGAAGTGTTGGTAAAGTGGAGGGATGAAAATCAATAAATTTTGGCCCAAAGTCTGCCCTTTCCTATTCTAGAGAAAAATCCCTCTTGTATGCCAAATCCTTTCTATCAGATGGCACTTGCTCATTCTAACTTATCTGATGCATCAATCGATCCTACCCTCAATCCCGTGTGCCTAGCTTTTTAGCATGCCTCTTTTCAAATAGCTCTTCCTGTACATGAGCAGACCCTCACAAATCTTCCCCGACCTCCTCAAGTCTTTCAACATGATCTCTAATTTCCAAGCTAGAAGAAGGAACATCATGAACTAGCTCAGGACCTTGAAAATGATAAGGTTATAACCTGCTCACAGAAGCAAGATTCCAATCCCAAGATCATGAGCTGGAAGCAAATAGTGGCATCTTGGGGTGGAAAGGAGGAAGAAGGGAATGGTTTCACTTAAAACCTTGAAGAAGATGGGGCTGCTCTTGCTCTCAATGATGATTATGACTTTCGAGAAAGGCTTTTCTAGGAAGATATAGATAGGTAGATTATAGAGTTGGAATCTAAAGAGATATTCCTCAGCTAGTGTGTGATGGATGGTTCAGACCCAATAGCATATTCCATGTTTAAACACACCCCACCTACACATCCCCAAGAGAGCTATTAGGCCATGCATGATATAGGTGAAGTGCTAACCAAATGGAAGGAGGAGAATCATTCAATTCTAGTTCAAGGATTGCCTCCTTTTCCACATGTGTTTATCCATCAGCATTCCACTTCACCCCTTCTTGAGGAAGAGCCTATCTCAAGGGAATCAATTAAAGATGAGTATGCTCAGTTCATGACTGATCAAGGAGACTTCATGAGTGTGGATGAGGAGGAGATCACCATAGGTGACATGGAGGAACATGGACAATCTCTTGTTCATGTTTTGAATGATCCATTTGAAGACATTGAGGTGGGTTTCACTGTTCTTCAAGGAGGCTATGAGATGGATACGAGCAGAGAAGGTAGCATTAGGGTTCAAACAAGAATGCAAAGAGGCTATAGTCTTTTAGATTTATCCCTCTGAGAGGTTGGTGAATCTAAAGATACTTTCTTTGAAATCATCAATGAAGACGGTCATACCATGGAACCCAAGCATGAGGCAGAGAAGAGCTAGCCAATCAAGGGTGCATATCAAGGGGCTTATGGTGATGATCATTTTCTTGATGGGAAACACTAGCTTGAAGAACCAATAGAAGGCAAGCTTCCAGGAACAAATAGAGTATGTATATGTTGGGAGCATGTTTGAATATCCACTCAGATTCTAGCCAAACCAGGTGACCGACAAGAGGAGCAGGTCACCAAATCCCCTTTTCATTCAGCTACTTGCCTACCACCATAAGTCTTCTCACTAAGAAGGGGACTTAAGAAATTTTCCCTTCGATCTAGGAGGGAAGCGAACATTCTTGGTTAGCTATATATAATAGTTTATTTTTAGTTGTTTTCCCTATTTCCCTAAGCGCAGTTGCATAGGTAGCATTTTTAGCCTTGTGTGTTTCCTTTTGCTTGGGGGTAAAAGCTTCATGTTTTATTCTCAAATCTTTCAAGATATTGATAATTCTTTCATAGCTACATATGACTCTGTGCCTAATGGATTTTAAGGTAACTGAGTTCTAAAGCATAGTAGGCATGCTTCCCATGTGAGTCACCAATTGTTGACCTATTTTTCCCATAGGCAAAATTTTGGTCACCTTCCTCCCCTACTGTTTAGTGATAGTCATTTTTGGGTTCAACAAGTTCAATATGTTTGGTTCATGGCCTATTTCAAGTGTTTTAGTAGCTTCTAGTTCAAAGTGGTTCAATGCTTTGGTTCGATGCCACGTGGACCTGACTAACATGGTGATGGACCCGACGACGTCCTGATGGATGTCAAAATTAACAAAGTGAAATAGCCATTCCCTTTCAAACTGGTAGAGAGTGAGCCATGGAAAAGAAGGAGCTAAAAATGTAGTGACCTTCTAGAATGTTCACCCAAGGGGGCCAAACAAGCTAGATAGGGACAAAATTTGATAAAAGAGAAGAGGACATACACGGAATGAGCAAATAGTTAAGTCTAAGTGGTGCCAATTTGAAGAAGTGACTCTAGTAGGTGAAATAGTGCCAGCAAATTGATCATTTGGGATGCAAGAAACTACCAAAGTAGCCAATTTTCTCTATTTTTCATTAAATGAGAAGGCAAATCACATATTGACCTTAACAAAGGCAGATTTCAAGGGGATGAAGTGCATAGTCCATTAATGCTTTGGAGTGACTTGTTTATTTTCATGAATAGGCACGATAGGCCACTTGTAAGAAAGGAGCACCAAATGAGCCTCCTGACTTTTCTATATACTGGCAGATTGGTCATTTTGTAATCATCTTTTCATGTTTGTAGCCCAGCACAGTCCTACTAAAATTTCACTTGAATCAAATAAAATGTAGTTTTTACCTCCATTTGGATAGATGTTTCAGAGTATGCCTTGAGTGTTTGTCTGTGTCTAGTCATTATTTCTTGATGCTCTCACAAGTTCAACACTAGTAAACCTGTTATCTACAAGGCACCATCTTTATAGCTAAAAGGAGAAGAGCATTATTTGAGAAGTGTAAAATAGAGGAAGTTGCTACATAAGTGTGCATCTCACAGCACCTTTGGTGATCTCTTTTTTTTTTGTATCTTCCATTAAGGCATCCCTACCAGTTTCCAGTAGGCTGGTCCTTCTGCCAAATGTGTAGTGTATGTATGTGTTTGTCTAGTTTTAGTGTGAGTGTGTAAAGGTTGCCTTACTTTGGTGCATCACCTCTTTTATATTAGGTTTGTTTTTCCTTCATCTCTCTCCCTTTTCATCCCCCCCTTTATGTCTATATATATGTGTTTTGCACTTGCTGGAAACAACACGATGCATTGAAGGGAGCTAGCCCTTATCTAGAGACTCTCCCATCCAAATTCGCTGGTCCCATAGGTTAGAGGGGAGTTTCCATGTTGTGAGGAGAAGGTAGGAGCTAGGTCTCCTTTCCCTAGGTGAAATCTTTTGTGTCAATAGTTAATTGGGTGCTTAATCACCTAAGGGATTGTAGCCTCCTTGTTAGTTGGAGCTAGCTAAAGGTCTAGTTGGAGCTAGAATAAATTGAGGGATGGATGCTCCTTGATCAGTTAGAAATGTCAAAAAGGTGTATCTTCAAATATTAATATACATTCCCATTTTTTTATTGTATCAAAAATTCATAAAATTTCATCTATTTCTTCTTTTCCTCTCTTCTTGTCTTGGCAAACAAATAAAAACAACTTCAAGCATGTGGTATGGATCATACAGGTAGAATGGGAGGGATTGCTTCTACAAGTTGATAGTGATATGAGTCATATTCACACAAATTAAAATAAATTCCATTTTTGTGATTTATCCTTCATGAAACAATGTTACCACTCCAAGCTTCCTTGTTTGGGTTTACAACTAAGAAGGGGGTCACTATTTATAGTCATCTTTATTTTCTTATTTTGATCTAATAATTTCATGTTTTTTATGTGTCCACATGTTTTACAAGGTTTTATTTTAGTTTATCAATCCTTCATTGGGTTTTAAAGTCATCAATAATGCAAGGAAGCCTTTTCTAGGTTTGTCTTCCACTTTGGGTCAGAATTCTATCTTCTTCTTAAAAAGATTGCACCTACAAATGTTATTGGGAAGTTTTCCACACCCAAATGAGGGAGTTAGATATATTATAACCCTTTGGATGTCATTTAAATGTTATGATTTCATAATCATTCTCATAAGGTCTAAAATATGCATTTCTTCAATGTTCTCTCACTGCCCACTCTAACTCAGTTCATCATGTAGGAGCCATGAATAGGGAATAAAGGAATATAAAAGATGGAGATGGTCTATGGGTATTTTATCAAGGATATATGGAGTGTTTTTTATATGTTAGACCATAATTATTTCACTAAGTACCTAAAGATGAAGTGAAATTTCAAAACAAAAGAGATGACTAAGTTTTGTTCCTCAATCCCTGAACACACCAAATAAAGCTCCTAGGGGTCTTTTGGTTTTAATAAGGTAAATATATATGTGTTTTTGATGAGTATTATTATTCCCAATTTTTATTACCATCGATGATCAACCATCATGCCAAATTTTAGCTTAACAGGAAAAGAGTCATATATGTTTTGAGACCTCCCAAAATGGCTAAAAAGCACTAAAAAGAGGGAGTAATGTCTACAAGATTTCCAAGGGAAGGTTGATACTTTCACCATATGAGGAAGTTATAAACATGTATATAAATGGGAATAAAATCCAAGGGATATAAAAATAAAATATAAGTACTCATTATATGAGATAAAAGGTGATTATGTCAAATGACCTTCTAGGCCTATCCCATGTCTGTACATAGGATGTAGTAGGCAGTGAATGTAATGTTTCAATAATTTTCATAGAGAGTCTACGTTAAGGAATCCTAGGAAGGAAATAGTATAAATGAAAATTCTAAAAGACTAGATACAAGCTCAAAATGACCTAGACAAGTTGAAACATGATCCAAATACTCCAAAATAACCTACAGGCTTGTGAACATGTACCTATAGCCTAGAATGGAGGTTGGTCTCAGTCAAGGGTAAAATGAGGTCCTTAGAGCTCAATTGGAACATATAATAGGATATAATGATGATAATGGAATTATAAGATGAAAAAAAATGAATTTCATACATTTTGAGGCTATATATCTATCAACATGTACCTACAAGACTATGAACATGCATATATAGTCAGAGGTATTGAAGGTTGAACTCAATTTAGAATAAGGTAGTTTTTGAGCAGAAGTGGAGCATGAAAATGATATGAAATGATGTAACATGATGATAGAGATACAAATAAATTTTTGTATGTAATTTTCATGCTAAAAACTCACCTTGGAATCCTACAGGGAAAAGAAATTGTGCACCTACAGTCATGCAAAAAGGTAAAACATACTCAAGCCATAGGAGCATATAAGGAGATTGAAGACATATGACAAGATAGGTTAAAGTTTTAATTCTATCCAATGGATAAAATTAAATTTATAAACTTCATTCCCATGATCCTCCCAAGCCTAATCTACTCAAATGATTGTTGTCTCAATCTTATAGGCAGTGGCAAGAATGAAAGGGTGAAGAATTGGCCTAATGTCAAGCATGGAGACAAGGATGAAGGTTAAAAATAGTGTAACATGAATACATATCATTAAATTAATTATTTTTCATGTGTATCACAATCACAAAATTCCTAATGAACTTTTCACCCATACAAGATTTGTCTCAGTGTGTACAGTCAGGCTTGGAAACCTTGGAACAAAGGGAAAACAAGGGTTTCTCAATAAAAAAGGGATTAAATATTGATAAAAAAGCTCCATTATATTTAAATGAAGATGATAAAAAAAATTAATAGAATTTTATCATGTAAATTTCATGGAGGTAGCAATTATAGGCAATTTTAAACAAAAACATGCAGAAAACAAGGTTTTTGACCCCTTTTTTGAATAAATTGAGATGGTTGGACCACTTAGGCATGAAATATGACCAAAAAATTAATTATAAGTGATAATAAATGAATTCATGAGATCAAAAAAATTCAATTATCTCATCCAAGAATGCCTAATATCCTCTATTTTGTCTCAAAGGTAGGTCGGTCCTTTCATGCACAAGAATGACAATTTTTGGGAAAAGTAAAGAATGGAGGGATTGCAATAATTTTTATAAATAAATGAGGTTTTTAAATTTGGGGGATAAATATAGGAACATTAAAAAAAATCCTATAGGTTTTGAATTCCAATAGGGTGGTCTAGACAAGGAGGTCTATAGGCAGGCCTAACAAGGAAGCATGCAAATCTAACCCCTAAGGCAAAGTCATTCCAAATCCAAGGGATAGAAAAACATTATAATGCCTTTAATGAATTAAATGGGAGTGATAATTATGTGTTTATATATTTTAATGAATATTAACTACAAATAGAGGGTCATGTAGCTCAAAAATATAAATTGGCTCATTAGCAAAGTGTAGGCCTTATTCCAATCTAGGCGTCATTTCCATTTTTGGCCTTTGGTAGTCCATTAAATGTGTTGTATAGTGTTTATTTAGTATATAATGATATTTTACAACCTCTTATTGGAAAAATAACTCCATAGGAATCCATTTTTTGGCTTAAGAGTGCTCAGGCCCTCATGAGAAGCATAAAAATGACTTGAAGGTCAACTTTGGACACTCATACCTCCCACCATATTTTTCATGGGACCCTAATACATTTACATATTTTAGGAAGGGTCCTTTAAGAGACCTTAGTTTAATTTATAAAGTGTTTCAATCTATAACCTTTATGAACAAAGGTTAAGAGTTTAGGCTACTCAAAACCCTTGTAAAACCCTCACAAGGACCTAATTGGAGAAATCTTTCCATTAGATCCTATGAATGAAAATTAATTGCCATTAAAACACATTTATTTTGTATATGAATCTTAGAGGATCCCATAAATGTGTTTTAATTGTATGGAATTTTAAGGATCAAGGGAAAATAGGGCTTGTTTTGACCATTTTGAGTGGTACGCAAGCTAAATGGGGAGTTGGGAGATGAAAAAACTTTGGAATGAATATTTTTACTTGTTATAACTAAAAAAATTCATCTCATATCATGTATCAACATCTAATTTCCCAACTAGGCTCTCACTTTAAGCTAGTCCAGTGAGTCAGCTAGTGAACACTTGTGAAAAGTGGTGAAAAGCAATTAGGAAAGCCTTTTAAAGGTTTTTTTATTGAAATTAATGATATGGGAACATTTTAAAAGTTTCATTCCATATTATTAATGTATTAATTTTTAAAATTTGGGGTTTTTGAAAAACAAGTGTAGAAGGTGCATTGGAAAGAGCCATTTTGAAATTGCTAGAGATGATTTTGCGTGTCAAAAAGAATAGGGATCGTCAAGGATAAATAAAATGCATGTGGTAAATTTTTTATAGCCCCTATTTATTATACTAACCATAATACCTAACCATATGTAGATAAAAGGCTATTTTGGAAGGTTAATAATGAAGGCAGTTTCCTAAGCCGAAATTATAGATTTTGTGTGTCATTTTTCACCATTATTATTACTTGTTTTGAAAAATTATATCTCTATGACATGGAATATATCACCCCTCCTCTCTTCCACATGAAAATTTAACTTAATATCTTAAGGTTACACATGCCTAAGTGACCCTTGGACTTCCTTTGCTTGTTCCTGCTCTCAAATCTATAAATATGCATACTCTTGGATCATTTGAGTAGCCTCCATTGGTTGATGTGGAAAATATATCCAAATTTGTACTTGAATAAATATTGAACAAATATATAATTTTTATTTCCACTCATATTATTTAATATTAAGTAATGACTTGAATCATTGTTGGTCTAGTCTAGTGAAAGATTGTCTTTTCTAGCTTGTACTCTTCATGGTCTACCAATTTATAGAAAGGAGATTATTGCAAGTATTTGATAGTATAATTTACTAAGTGTATATATATCCTATAAGTGGTTCATGATTTTATCCCTCTTTTGAATCATTCAACCACTTCCTAAGAATCACATACCTTTCTTGAATCTATCATATGAAACATTGATGTAGCATTGGATCCTAAGTTATGAGTCTTGTGTATGAGACATCCTTGTTTGTATTTAAGTAGTGGTTTAAATAAAGTAATATGACATTATATATTGGTGTACCACTCTTTTATTGTATTAGTTTTATTTCTTAATCCTGTTTCATCTTCAAGTTATTAAGTTAAAGAGAAAGCTTCAAAGAGTGCATCAAGGGGAGCTAGCCCCTCATCTAGAGATTCATTTCTCAACATTTTCACCCATAGAAAGATAAATTTATCCATGGTGACACTTGGATGAGGAAAATTAGGCATATATTTAAGGGTGAAAATCAAAGTGTCAATAGTTTTTAGCATGCCTAGTGGGACTTCTAATTCCTAGAAGATTGTTCAAGATTGGTGTTGGTCTTGGCATAGTTGAAGTTGAAAGAAACATCTACATTCAATAATTGGTGAATCCATTTAAGAATTAAATTATATGGTTGATGATCATTCCTTATTTCAATATTATAGGTAACCATTAGGTATACTGCTAAAGGAGTACCTTTTGAGATTGTGTAATTACCTCCATATTCCACCAAAATGTTTAGGTTTGTAAACACTCATCCTTACAAAAGAGATTTTATGTTTAAAGCTTCTAATTTGTGTTACATTCCATTCCTTATATCTCTATTGATCTTTCCAAGATGGAAATAAGTAATAATTTTTTTCCTTTTATTGGATCATCTCCCTTGAATCTTGCTCAATATGATCAAATTCTAGGAGTAACCCTTAAGAGTGTTCCATCTTTTAGTGGGGATGGTCCTATTATAGACATAGAGAATATTATAAACATATAAAACTTTTTAAATATATATAACATCACCCAAGATAATGTGTCTATTATGTTGTTTTCTTTGTCCTTTAAATGTAATGTTTTGGATTGGTATGGTACTTTAGCTCAAAATTCCATTAGCTCATGGGATGAGTTGGGAGATATCTTGACTAATAGGTTTGGGGAAGTGTGATTACTTGTATATAGATTATAAATTTACCATGATTAAAAGTTAACCACATTAATTAATGTAATATTATAATACTAGGTTCCAAAAAACATGGGATAGGATCCCAGCCCTTGTGAGACCTAATCCAAACTATACATTCTTGTATTACCTAAAGGTATTAAATAGTGATGTTGCCATGATGATTCAATTTATGTGGGGGAATACATTCCATGATACTTATGATATATCTATAAATGTATAAAATTATCTTTTACAACCATGGAAGATAGCTCCTAGACCCCCAATGCCTTTGTTCCCTGATTTACAACCTCCTAGTTAAGTTCCATTGCATACATTAGCCCCTTGGCCTAGTCATGAAAAATATAATATAGTCCCTTCTAATGAAATACATGAGGTAAAATTTTTATTAAAAAGTGTTACCAATGAATTGGTTTCCCTAAAGAGGCAACAAGCTCAATATTATAGAGCATATCAGCCTTCTAACTAGTTTGGATAAACCAATAGACCTCCCTTTCAAAACAATGTGCATGGACAAGGTCAAATCACCCAAGTTATAACTTATAAAATATATAATCCAAATTATCCCTCATCCTTAAAATCCCTTATTCCCACCTAGAAAAATCTTCTTCAATAACAACCATGGTACCCTTCTTTTGAGAAAATTCAAGAACAAGTTACTTATGCAAATGAGATGCATAGCCAAACCATGGCAATGCAAGGAAATCAAGTACCACAAGTTACAAGTTTTGAGATGTAAATGAAACATGGGATGGAATGTGGTCAAGTAAAATCTGATTTTACTCTCATAAATCACTTAGAGGGAGAGTTTTTTACCATTTATCACTTGGCAAATTCAAACAACATCAATTCTAGTGTGGCTTCGAACACTAGATCAAAGAAGAGGGTTGTTGATGAATTTCAAAGAACCAATTAAGGACCTATTTCAACCAATAAATCATCTCTTATGGTAAGTGGATATAATAAAAATCCTAAATTACAATAAAATTTGAGTATTCCAAACTTTAGGCTAGCTCCTACAACTCTATTTGCACAAGATACTTCACAAGGTATTAGTGTTCCTAAATGCTTACCTAAATTGAATAATCCTCATATAAATGTGGTGTACCAAATAAAGAACCTTTAGATGAAAATATCATTATTATAATCCTTTAAAATTCTAGGGTATAAATATATACTTGAAAAATAAATACATGAATTGGGTAAATAAGTTAGCCCATGTAGACATGACAATGTGGTCTTCGTGAATGGAGCTCAATCAATTGATGGTCAAGTAAAGAAAAATGAGAAGACTCCTCCCTTTTATCTATCTCTAATCATTGGTGATTTATTTTTCCATAATTTCATTATATATAATTGGATTAGTACTTCAAATATGCACAAATGTATACCTAATAAACTAGGCTTAAAGTATGAGTCAACGACTAAGGGAGTCTTAAAATTGGATGGATCACTAGACAAAACTTTAAAGATAATAAAAAATGTTAATTTGATACTAAATTCTTGTCCTAATTTTATTATTATAAATGATGTGGTGGTGGTAGATTTACCTCCATAATTTTCCCTTTAATTGTCAAGAGATTTTACAGTTAAAACATGTGGGTACTTGGCAGCTGATTGGTCCTACATGGTGTTTAGGACAAATTATGACACTAAGGTGAAGATTGACTCTAAATCTATTAAAAAATATCACTTGGAACCATACTCGAAAAAGGTGGCAAATTTTAACTATGTTATCATTGATGAAGAGGACATTCACATTGTCTAATCTCCATCATCTTCCCTTGAGGGAGTTTTTGATTTGTTCCTAGATGAATAGGGAAATGAACACTATGAGCATGATCTATACAAGTTTATATAATAATCTGGTCTTGGGGTGTACTCTATGCATGAGAAGGTTTCCTTCATACCTAATCTAGTGAATCCAAGTGAAGAAGTGAATGGTTTATGGTAGCTCTTCCTTGATGTATCTAGAAGCAAGATTAGGGCAGATGGTGGAGCAATGCTATTTTCACCTTCAAAATAAAGGTACTTTCAACCTTTATATTACAATTATCATGTAATTATAATGTATTAGAATATGAATCCTTTATTCATGGCCTTGAATGGGCTAGGAAAAGAGGGATTAGAGACCTTCAAGTGTATCGAGATAGTGAACTTGTTGTGAATCAAGTTAGAGGGTAGAATTTGACCAAGAAATCCTTGATCAAGTACTAAAGGCATAGAGTTTTCAACCTTGTATAATAATTCATTGATTTAAATATCTCATCTATTCTAATGGAAGATAATAAGCATTTTGATAGGTTGGCATCTATTGGTTCTCAATTTGATGTTCTAAAAGGCATAAAAAAGATAAGAGATTTCATATAAAGGTGATTGTTAGGCCTTCAATACCTGATAATGTTAGCAATTGGTAGTTATTTGAGAGTGATAAAAAAAATATCCATTTTTTTATAAGAAGAGGCTGAGTTATCTACAAAAAATTAGTCCAAGCTTTAAAAACAATATGGAGGGAAGATTGTCCAACTAAAATCTAACAAGATTCTCAAAGGTCTAGTGACTCTTGAAAGCATTTTCAATGATGATGATCAGCTAAAGAAAGAGAAGGTAAGAATTTAAACCAAATAAGAGAAATATGAAAAGTTAGAGATCTTCAAGGACAAGTTATTATACTTTGAAAGGTATGCACTAGTCAAGAGAAGCATAATTTCATTAAACTGTGCAAGGAGTTTAGTGATATTTTTACATGGGAGTATAGTGAATACAAAGGTTTTGATCCAATATTAGCTCAACACACCATATAGATACATGAAAATTACAAACCAATCAAGAAAATACAAAGGCTAATCAATCCAAATATTGAACCACTCATGAAGAAAGAACTCACAAAATTGATTGAGTCTAGAATCATTTTTCCTATCCAACATTCTTCTTGGTTGACCAACTTAGTCCATGTTAAAAATAAGAATGTGGAGATTAGGTTGTGTGTGTAATTTAGGGAATTGAATAGGTTCTCTTTGAGATATCCTTATCTGATCCCTTCTATAGAGAAAATTCTACAAGTGGTGGTAGGTAGTGAGAGGTTTTCTCTACTAGATGGTTATTCTAAGTACAATCAGATTTTGGTGAAATAAAGTGACCAATAAAATATAGAATTCACCACAAAATGGGGCACATATGCCTATAATAAGATGCCATTTAGATTTTCAAATGTTTGAGCTACTTTTCAACATGTAATGGATATGGCTTTTCAAGGACTAATCAATGACATTATATTGGTTTATCTTGATGATGTGATAGTTTTCTCCAAGGATGAAAATGATCATTTAAAGCACCTAAAGAAAATATTTGAGAGGTTTAGAGAGTATTGGATATCTATAAAACCAAATAATTATGTGTTTGTTTTCCATGAAAGCAAACTACTAGGACATATTGTTTCCAAAAAGACCTTGTCTATTGATCATGAGAGAGTGAATGTTATCTTGGAATTGTATTTGCGTAAACATAAGAAGGGTTTACAAAGATTATTTGGTAAGATAAATTTCATTAGGATATTAATTCCTAAATTTAATAATTTGGTCAAACCTATAACATCTATACTAAGGAAAGATGATATATTCACTTGGATAAGAAGGAGAAAGGAAAGTTTTGAGGAAATCAAACAAGCCATTACATAAGCCCCTACTCTTGAAATTACAAACTTATCCAAGGATTTAAATTTGTACACTTTTGGGAATGAAGAGGTGATATATACCATGCTTACCCAATAAAATGATGATAATTTGGAGCAACCTATTGCCTTTCTTATCAAAGGTTTGGAAGGGTATGAGGTAAAGTATACTTATGTTGAGAAGAAAGTGCTTTCATTTATTAGAATCTTAAATAAATTTAGACACATTATATCAAATAATAATATTCATATACTTGTGCCTCATAATAGTGTAAAGGAATTTATATTGAGCAAAGATTTGAATGAGAAAAGGGCAGGTTGGATCACCAAAGTGAGGGAATATGATGTGGAGATCAAAACAACCAAGCTAGTGAAGGGAAAAGGACTATGTGAACATATTAATTCATACCTAAAAGAGTAAAGGGATGTTGTTTTATAACTCCATGATTACCCTATAATAGCTATACCTTTAGCCATGAAGATTTGGACATGAGACATGATTCATTTCCTTCAAACTGGTGAGTGTCCACAAGGTCTTGATAGAGATAGAAGAAGGTATTATAGGTTTCAATATATTCCCTATGTACGTGTTGATGGAGTGATATTCAGGAAGAAATTTTTAGGTTTTTTATTGAGGTGTATTGACTTGGATTAGATTGACAAAGTATTGCATGAGTTTCATGATGGACTAACTGGTGGTCATTTTGCTCCAAGAACTATAGTTGTTAGGATTATGAGGGTTGGTTACTTTTTTCCTAGCTTGTTCAAAGACACAAATTCTTAGCTAAGAAGATGCCAAAAGTGTGCTCTTTTTTATGGCAAATAAAAGCTAGAAACTTTTCCTCTTCACCCAATCCAAGTTGAACAACTCTTTATGCAATGGGGTTTAGATTCATAGGCCTAATCAATCCTCTTTCTAGTGTTGGTCACAAATGGGTGTTGACTACCATTTATTACTTTACAAGATCGGTGGAGGATATAGCTATTAAATAAGCAAATTGAGAATTCAATCCTATAATTCTATGAAAGTATAGTGACTAGATTTGGAACTCCATCAACAATCATCTTAGATAATGCATTACACTTTATAGGAATAAGGAAAAGTGAATGGGATATGAAGCATATAATCTACCTTAGCACCTCCTACAATTATTACCCCAAAATTAATGTTCTAGCTAAGTCCACAAATAAGAATCTATTTAGGATTATAAAGAGGATAATGGAGGAGAATCAAATAACTTGGCACTCCAAGTTAAAGATAGCCCTTTAGGCTGATAAGATCACCCAAAAGAGAGAAATTTGGAACTCACCATACACACTTTTGTATGTAAGGGAATCTAGGCTTCCTATCTCACTTGACTTACCAGCTTTAGACATCACCTATCAACTACAATTGATGGAGAATGAGAGTATTAAAGTCAAGTTGTGTGAGTTAATGGAACTTGAGGTGATGAGATCAAGCTATGAAAACTATGACCACTTAATAAGAACAAATAAATAAGTATTTTGACAAGAATTCCATGCCAAAAATATTCAAGGAAGGAGACATTGTCGCAAAATTGGATGAAGATAGGGCAAAACCTAGAAGACACACAAAGTTTGATGCTTTATGGAGTGGCCCATATATGATCACTCAATATAATTCATATAAAACTTTCAAAATTTCAACATTGGATGGAGAGTAGATTAATATCCCATTCAATGGGATACACATCAAGCATTGTTACTAAGGTTCTCCTCTTCCCTTATACATAGTTTATTGGTTTCTTTGTGTTCCCTAAGTGCTTATGCACAAGTGTGTATTGTCCTTATCTTGTCTTTTGTTGTCTTTACTTGGTCTTGTTGTGTTGTGTGGTGTGTTCGATTTATGTTTTTTTGGGAATATACTTGTTAGTAATCTTCAAGAGCCTATTGACTCCATTGGCCCTTAGTTGGATAAGGTTACTAGTCTCAAAACATAGACAAGCATGTTTACCCCAAGAGTTACCAAAAGTGTTGAAAAAATTTAACCTTTGTTCAAATTTGAGTCAACCCCATATTTTTAAAAAAAATTATAATATTATCCATGTCCTATAGGGGTGTCATTATAATCCAAATGTTCCACTTATGCCTAGGCTAGTCTTAGTTCAAGTATATCCCTTTGTACTAGCCAAGTCAATGATGGTTAACCCTAGTCAAATAGGGTCAAACCTAGTTAAAGGAATTAATTATGTTAGTTTGGTCCTAGTATTATTTTTAATATGATTTAAGACATCTTTCGTTCATATTAATTACTTTTATCATGTTTAATATGTAAAAAATTACCTTGTGGGCCCACTTTGAACTAAGAAGGAAGGATTATATGGATGGGTAAATGGAATAGTTTGTCACCAAGATAATATGAAATGTGTTAGAGGTTATAAAAGGTTATAATCTAGTTATGGGAGTCCAAGAATTGGTTATAGTTAGAAAGGATCAGTTTCTGCTTGTTTTGAGAGCCTTCATGGCACTTGTACGAGATAAACCATCTCATTTTTTGGTAGAAATGTCAAAAATGTGTTTATAAACCTCTAAAAATACATTACCATGTTTTTATTTCAGGAAAAATGCATAAAATTTCATCTCTTGCTTCTTTTCCTCTCTTCTTATCTTGGTAATCAAAAAAGAAGCTACTTCAAGCATGTGGTACAGATCATACATGTAGAATGGGAGGGAGTGATTCTACAGGGGAATAGTTACCTAAGTCCTCTTAACATCCATAATAATAAATTAATTTTTGGTTAATTATCCTTAATGAAACAATGTTAACACTCCAAGCTACCTTATTTGGGTTTACAGCTAGGAAGGGGGTCATTATTTGCAGTCATCTTCATTTTCTTATTTTGGTCTGATAATTTCATGTTTTACATATGTGTAAACATGTTTTACAAGGTTCTATTTCAGGTTATCCATCTTTAATTTTGTTTTAATGTCAGCAATAATGTAAGGAATCCTTCTCTAGGCTTGTCTTCCACTTTGTGTCAAAATTCTGCCTTCTTCTCAAAAAGATGCACCTACAGATGTTATTGGGAAGCTATCTAAGCCATCATGAGGGAGTTTTATATATTATATCAATTTTTATTTCATGTAAGTGGTATAGTTCCATAATCCTTCTCATAAGGTCTAAAATATGCATTTATTCATTATTTCTCCTCATTGCCCATTCTAACTCAGTTTAATCTGTAGGAAGTCATGAATAGGGAACATAGGAATATAGAAATTGAAGATGGTATATGGGTCTTTTCTTAAGGTTAAATGGAGTGTTTTTAATATGTTAGACCATATTTATTTCACCAAGTACCCAAAGAGGAAGTGAGATTGTAAAACAAAAGAGTTGACTAAGTTTTGTTCCTCAGTCCCTGAACACACCAAATAGAGCTCCTAGAGGTCTTTTGGTTTTCATAAGTTGAAGCTATATTTGGTTTGAGGAATATTATTGTTATAATTTTTATTACCATTAATTACAAACCATCATGACAAATTTTATATTTAAATTTCAAGATTCATATATGTTTTGAGACCTCCTAAAATGGCTAAAAAACACTAAAAAGAGGTAGTAATGTCTACATGATTTACAAGGGAAGGTTGATACTTACACCATATGATGAATATATAAACATGTATATAAATTGGAATAAACTAAAATGGATATAAAAATAAACTATAATCATTAATTCCATGATAGAAAAGATGACTATGTCAAAGGATGTTCTAGGTCTGTCCCCTATTTGTACATAGGACATAGTAGGCAATGAATTCAATGTTTCAATAATTGGCATAAAGAGTTTTTGGTAAGGAATATTAGGAATTAAATATCCTAAATTTTAATTCTAAAATACTATATACAATATCAAAAATACTTATACAAGATGAAACATGATCCAAATACTCTAAAATAACCTACAGACCTATGAACATGCACTTATAGCCTAGAATCGAGGTTGGTCTCAATCAAGAGTAAAATGAGGTCCTTGGAGATAAATCAGAACATATAAGTAGATATAATGATTATAATGGAATTATAAGAGGAAAAAAATGTATTTCACACATTTTAAGGCTAGATATCTATCAACATGTATATATAGGTCTGTGAGCATGCATCTACAGTCAAAGGTATTGAGGTTAAACTCAGTTTAGAATAGGGTGGTTTTTGTTCCAAAGTGGAGCATGGAAAGGAGGTGAAATAATGAAACATGACGATAAAGATACAAATAAATGGTTATATGTACTTTTGAGGCTAAAAACTCACCTTGAAAAGCTATAGGCAAAGCAAATTGTGTACCAATAGTCATGGAAAAAGGTAAAACCTATTCAAGCCATGGGAGCATATAAGGATCTTGAAGACATATGAAAAGATAGGTAAAATTTTTAATTATACAAAAATTATGAAACTACATTTCTAAAATTCATTCCCATGATCCTCCCAACCCTAATGTGCTCAAATGAAGGTTGTCTTAGTCCTATAAGTAGTAGCAAGAATGAAAGGGTGAAGAATTGGCCTAATGCCAAGCATGGAAACAAGGATGAGAAGGTTTAAAATAGTATAACATGAATTAATAGCATAAAATTAATTATTATTCATTATTATAACACTCACAACTTTACTAATGACATTTTCACCCATACAAGATTTGTCTTAGTCCATACAGGCAGGCTTGGAAACCTTATAACAAAGGGAAAACAAGGGTTTCTCATTAACAAAGGGGTTAAACATTTATCCAAAAGATACATGAGATTTAAATTAATATTATAAACATGTTTTATTGGTATTTCATCGTGTAAATTTCATGGAGGTAGCATCTATATGCAAATTTGAATAAAAACATGCCAAAAATAGGGTTTTGACCCCTTTTTTGAGAAAATTGAGATGGTCAGACCACTTAGGCATGGAATATGACCAAAAAATTCAGTAAAAGTGATAATAAGGACCTTTTTTAGATTAAAAAATTCACTTTTATCATCCAATTAGGCCTAACACCCTTTATTTTGTCTTAGAGGTAGGTTAGTCCTTTCTTTCACAAGAATGGTAGTTTTAGGGAAAAGTGAAGAATGGAGGGATTGTAATAATTTTTATTAGTCAAGGAGGTTTTTATAGTTTTGGGAAGAATTAAGGAACATGAAAAAAATATTCTATATGGTTTTAACTCCAATATATTTCTCTATAGAAAGAGGTCTATAGGCAGGCCTGACAAGGAAGCATACAAATCTAGTCCTTAAGGCAAAGTCATTCCAAGTCCTAGGCTTGGCAAAAAATTATAATTACTTTAATTAATTCCATGGGAATTATAATTATGTTTTAAATATTTTTATGTCATATTAAGTGAAAATAGAGGGCCATGTAGGTCAAAAATACAAACTGGCTCATTAGCAAGGTGTAAGCCTTGTTCTGAACTAGGGGTCATTTCCTATTTTAGCCTTTGGTAATCCATTTCAGGTTTTGGAGAGTGTTTATGAAGTATATAAAAATATTATAAAACATTTTTTGTAAATATAACTCCATAAGAATCCATTTTTGGCCTTAAGAGTGCTCAAACCCTCATGAAAAGCATAGAAATGACTCAAAGGTCAACTTTGGACACTCATACCTCCCACCATATTTTTCATTGGATCATGAGCCATTTGGATATGTTAGGAATCATCCTTGAGAATACCTCAGTGGAATTTAGAAAGGGTTTCAATATCTCACCTTTATGAACAAAGGTTAAGAGTTTAGGCCATTCAAAACCCTTGTAAAACCCTCACAAGGACCTGACTGGAGAAAGCTTACCATTATAGAATATAAATGAAAGTAATGGCCATTAAACCACCTCAAAGTTATATAGGATTCTTAGAGGATCCCACACATGTGTTTTAATTGTATGGAATTATATGTATTATGGAAAAAATAGGGCTTATTTTGACTATTTTGAGTCGTATGTAAGATACATGAGGAGTTAGGAGATGAAAAAAACTTTGCAAGGAAGATTTACACTTGAGATAACTCCCAAAATTAATCTTATCTAATGGATCAAAATATAAGTGCCCCAACAAAGCTTAGCCTTTAAGCTAGTCTAGTGAGCCAGCTAGTGAACACTTTTTAAAAGTGGTGAAAAATAATTATGGAAGCCTTTTAAATGTTTTTTATTGAAAATAATGATATGTTTGTTTTCTATTGAGTAAAAGGTATAGAAATATGCTTGTTTCTAAAGATTTTAGTACTATAGGAAAGGTTGACTGAGTCAATGCATGAGATTCATTGGAGATGATATTCAAGACTTGTTATTAATATATATAGAGTAATTTGGGAAATTTATGTTCTTTGTTTCAACTATATAACTAAATAAACTTTCCCTATTTCTAATTTTCTAGATAGTGAAAAGAGTGGTAAAAAGTCAGTATGAGTGAGAATCCATTTAGTGATTGTGTGCCATTGAGTAGGGATGAATACAATGGTTTGGGGTATTTTTTTAAGACCTATAAATTATTTTACCCTTATTTTTATGTGATTTTTATCAACATAAAAATCCAATAAGGTGAATTCAAGTTGACTTGTATGAGTAATGAGGATAATAAAGAAGTATGTCTCATAGAATGATCTATATATTTCATATATGACATACTATCTCTATATTTTGTGATTTTAAATGTTATAATGTTATTTTAGGATCATATTAATTCATTATAACATAAATAAAGTTTTTCCACAAGTGTTATATGTCATGTTCATCATGACTAGTTTTTGGAATTTGTAGGCAATCTAGAGTGGCCTATTTGGAAAGGCTAGTTTGAGCTATTCTAAGCAGATTTTGAGGTGATTTAGAACTTAGTGGTATTATATTAGTTTTATATATTTATTACATAGATTTTTTATTAATATTTTATGTCTATTTTGGTTGGAGTAGTCAAATATCTTTGACTAAGTTTCTAGTGTGCATGACCAGTTTGAGTAATTAGTTTGTTTGAGTTGGTTTGGACCTGTGTAAGATATGTGAAGGTGAAAATGGATTTTAATTTATTTTTTATGTCATGGAGGGCCCATAAATTTAATATTTTTAGGTTTTTACTTGATAAAATCAATATAATGCCTCAGTTATTCTTGGCAATATAATCTGGGTATTTGCAAAACTTGGAGTGTGAGAGAGAATGGCTTGAATGGAGTAGTGGTTTGGAGTTATAGGTGGTTTGATCACTTGTGCAATTTATAAATGATCTATTGGATGAATTTTTTATGTGTTTCACCTATTGGTGAAGGCTAAATATGTTTCAATAATTTTAAGGTGTAATGAGTACTAATGAAGGGCTAATGCATTTGGCTTAATTGAGATCTAAAGGAAGATTGAGCTTGTTTTGAAGTATGGATGACCTATTGAGTGTTTTATTTGGATTGATGAAATGTATGAGGATTTTTTTTAATGTTAATATAAGCATGTAAAATATATTGGCCAACCAAGATGGGTTAGATGAAAGAGTGGTATATATACTTAGTGTATTTGGCCTATTTGGGGAGAGAGGGGGTGTGGATAAAAGTGAATAAAAAAATTAGTTAAGGCGTAGATATGGGTAATTGAGGACCATAAAATGGTGAAAAATATTATTCATGTTTTATTAATCATATTCACTAGCTAACAAGTCATTAGACCTAATAATCTAAAGGGTGACTTGGTTGAGTGAATGAGGTAGGTGTGCCTACCTTGTGAAGAGTAGTTTTTCAGGTGTTAGAGCATGAAAATATCATCATTACGTGTAAAATAAATTATATTAGTGGTTTAAATTATAGAATATATGGTTGAGTGGGTGTTTAATCACTTAGGGGGTTGTATACTCTTTGTTATTTGGAGCTAGATAAAGGTCTAGTTAGAGCTAGAATAAATTACAGGATGGATGCTCCTTGATCAGTTAGATCTGATCTAAAATCTCATGTTTGTATTATCATTATAGGACTATAGTCCATTGGTTTGAAACCTTGAGAGTGGATTTTCTCCCCTTATAAGGTTTCCCACATAAATGATGTGCTCATATGATGTATGCTCTTTTTCATGCTTTGGATGTTTAATCTTTCATGTTCATATTGTTAGATCAGATTAATGAATGATGAATGGTTTTTAGAATTGAATTTCCATTATTCTCTACTGATTCACCCCCCTCTCAATAGCTACTCTCAACAACGTAGATGAGGATAATTAGGAATCTCCTTAGGGGTGTAGATCCAAGTGTCAATAGTTACATAGGAATATAATTCACAAGTGAATAGGTATAACTGTTCTTATTTTTCATAGGTTCTAAAAAATAAATGTAAATACCACATAAATCAAGAAGTCAAACACACTATAAATAACTAAAACAAAATTCACCAAAGCATTGGTACATCCCCATCATTAGTGGTTTACAAGAGGTAATTGAAATACCTCCTTCCTCCATGTATCCTCCAGCCTCCAATAGGTGAAACTTACTCAAGATTTGGTGAATTTGATGATAGCTTTGGTTCCTTTAGAAACTACATGTTTAGTGAGCTCTCCTAGCAAGACATGATATATATCTATCTAAATTTCCTTGGATGTAATAATTAACTTTTTGTTGTGATGAAAAAGTTTTAATTCCTCTTGAGCCAATTTATTAAAGATATCATTAATAAAAGAGTTTATTATACACATACCTTTAATATAAATATCAAGATCTATGTACACCTACTTCAACACCTTATATATATATATATATATGTATGTATGTATGTATGTATGTATGTATGTATGTATGTATGTATATGTTATAATTTTATTCATTTTGTTCTAACTTTTTCTTCTTTGTGTCTTTTATTTTACACAATTTTTCCATTATGACACTCTCACAAGATGTCAGTTTAAAATGATAATGTGTCTTTTACAAAGAAAGGTTTTGATCTTGACTCTTGACACTAATTAAAAAAACACAATGACTAAATACATAAAAAAAAAATGGACTTATTATGAAATAATTTTCATTACTTTTGACCAAACATGACTTTTATATGACTATATAAATAAACTACAAGACACTTTGAAATTTTTGTGACTTATAAATGACAATCAAAATAGCCCTAGATGCATTAAGACTTTAATTTTCATGGATCAAATGACATTTTTGATGTTTTTTTAACAAAAATTTAAAGAGGCTTAAATTGTAAAGTTTTGGCATAGATAGAGACACCTTTTTATCAAACACCTAGACTAAATATTATAAGAAATAATTAAAAACTAAAAAAATGAACTGTGAACATATGAAAAATATGGACTTGATATTTTTGTTTTTTTTGACACACAGATTGATATTTGAAGACTGACATACCATATATGTGAACACTCCAAGTGGATACCAAAATGATCTGAGTAGGTAGATGAACACCAAAAATATATGAATAATTGATTATGTCTCACAAAATCATACATTATTAAATAGAGACAATAAGTGTAGAAGACTATAGGTTATTATTCACAGTGTCATTTGGTTTTTTATCAAACTAAAAACTCAAAGATGCACATGAAATAAAAATTACATTGATTCACTATTGATCTCTTAATTAACACTAATTTAATCATTCAACATTGATATAAATTCAAAAATAATCATTGATGTGCAATCAAAATAGACACATAAATTATCAATGAGTTGAGGAAGTAGTGTTATGTAGAAGAGTTTGAATCTGAGTTGGTATTATACGATGAACATGTCTTCTATGATATCAATGTATCTTTGTGTGGTGCACAGCCAAAGTAGTTAGAGATTACATGATATTCAATCACAAAGATGTAAAACATTCACTTTTATGCAGTCTAATTATGTAATTATAAAACTAGTACATAGTCTAATACATGGCTTGATATATCATAAGTTCTCTTATACCAATGATAGTATTCATAGGAGTTTAATATAGATTTACATCATATAATTACTCAAAGATATGAACCATATAGATAGATTAAATCACAATGTAGTAATATATTTCACACACTCTAAAATTATGTAACATATTTCAACATAATGGATATTATATAGCTAAAGGAATAGGGAAAACAACTTCATAAATAATAATAAAGACTAAAAATAATTCACCCATTAATGGAATCATGGGTATAAAAAACTAGAAAATATATTATTATTACATAATAACAATATATTATTTACTAACTTACATAGATTTAAGTACTATTTAATTTATGGTAAATACTCAACTAGTTACTACGTACTTCTCCATAAATACCTATTTTCACACAATGTGAAAACCAATCCCAACAATGGCAAGATAAGGGAAATATTGATAAAGCTATCAAGAAGTGTGAGTAAATAAGAGCACTGAATGAAAGAGCACTGAATGGAAGAGCACTTGAGTTTATATACCATAGATAAATTGTGCAAGAAAGTCTAAAATAGGTTAAGGAATGGATTATTGTGGAGTTCAAGATAAAGAAATGTACCAATTAGAGTATTCAAGACTTAAAGGAGATAAGCCAAAAGTCAAGAGAATCAATCTGTGACTATGATCATACTTTCTCTAATGTTATGAACTAGATAAAATTTGACTTAGTAGATAAATATAAAGTTGCATGGTTTTTCAAAGGACTACATTCCAAAATTAGATTTTCTATAGTATATACTTGATATGATACTAAGGTAGATGCTAGAGCTACTGCCTTATAAGTGGATCAAATTGAAGACTATGGAGAAGCTCCCATCATAATTTCCAAGATTGAAAATACATTACAAGATTTTATGAAGAGGATGGATAGATATAATGAGGTAGAAAAACCTAAGCTAAATCTATGGTGCATGGAGTGTGGGAAAGAAGGACATCATAAGAATGATGGTCTTAGGATCAAAACATAATTCTGTGAAATTTGTCAAGTAGTAGGGTAGGTAATAATGTAGTTTTATCTCATATAATAGTATGTCAATAACTCATAGATTTTTTATTGTAATTTATATAAGTTGTAAAATCATGATGAAAATAATTCTAAGGCTTTACAGGATCTCAAAGAAGACATCACCAAAAATGTACTTTACATCACTATGTAGCAAATGTCATCGGTGAAGTAGCTAATTCCAAGCCTAGGGTTAATAAAGGTTATGTGACCCAATAAAGTGCATAATTGATTCCTATTTTGCCTCAATATCATCCTCAAGGTCTAGATGGTTAGACCCCTCCTTCATTGAGTTGGAGTCCAGCAATGATACAATAATAACAAACTAGTTTTACCTTACTAGTTGTGAAATAACAATTTAGAATTAGAGATGATACCCAATAACATCAAGATTTGATATAACATAAAAATAAGGAGGGTATATAGAATGTTATTAATCAAATAAAGGAGGATTTAGGGGCAGATATAAAGGATGTTTACAAAACTAAGAAGACATAAAAGCTTGTTTTGTGTGTCAAAACTAAGAAGCCATGGGATGTAGATACATGAATCAACATTGAAGTTGTGGGATATGAAATTCTAAATGTTGTATTTTATTTTTTTATAATAATAAAAATGAGCCCATGATCTACATGAGAGGATATTAGATAATTGGTTCTAATTGACATCACAATAACTCTAAGCTTAGCTGACTATGAAAGAGTTAACCCATTAGTAGATTAGAAGACATTGATATCAAAGTCATAGAATTGAACCTACAAGGTGACTTTGAAGTCATCAATGTGAAGACAATAGTAACACATTACCCTAACTTGATTGGTAATAAATTAGAATATGATGGTTAGATTAATATTAATACTATGTAAAATCAACTAGAGGTGAATCAAAGATATAAGGTTATCTTCATTCCTCTAAATATGGTGCACAAACCCTATATCATTCTAGCTAACCTAGACTCTCCTTATGTTACATAAGAAAATAGCTAAATGAAGGTAAACTCAAAGGACAACCTAAAATATCTACACACAACCAAGTATAACTTCTTGTATGAGCATACTAAACCCTTGGTATAATATTTACTCAATCAAAAGTGTAAGACATTTGAACAATAGAAGCCTAAACTAGTAGTTACTCAACCATTCACAACCCAGTTTGTCATAGAAGATTGTGCATCCATATATGGTAAATCCCCTACTCATTCATAATTTGATTTTATATATCAAGTATATGATCATATGAAGGATTATTTTAAGCCAAACAGATAAGGAGCTTTACCTTGGGAAATGTCTTTGTCTATTAGTGGAGACTGAAACACACACCTACTCAACTAGGCTCATAGTGATCATGAAATTTAACCTATGAGAATGGTGTTTGTACATGAGAGATAACATCCTAAGTACTATAAAATTGAGGATATCAATCAATTCATTATATTCCTACAAGTTCATGTACCTAACATTAGTTAGTGGATTAATTCTTTGAATTATGCTCTAAAGGGAGTTGTACTGACATGGTGGGAAATTCATAGAAATGATCAACTTGATTGGGATGATGCATGCAAACTCATGATTAGAATATTCCAACTATTATAGCTCATCATAAGTAATTGGAATTTATTCTAATAAGGTGAGTTCCTTAAAATCCATATTCACAAATGTGTTGAATTCTAGACTGAATAGCATGTAATACCTAACTATTGGGTTCACATCTTTCATTACACACTCGTTTCTTTACCATTAACATGGTATATGCATCAATAACATAGGAGGGAGATAAAGCATTGGGCATAGGTGAAAATCAAATTCATACAAATGTATTTTTTTTGAAGATGATAATGCTCTCATTCATAATGCACTACTAAAAACCAAACAATTCCTATGTCATGGGTGCATAGAAGATTTAAGCACCATGACAGAATCAATTATGTAGAAGAACATAACATATGATCTAGTTACAACATTACAAAGATATAAAGTTACAAAAATAGAAGAACAATATCTCATGAATTCATGCCACTAAATATAATATGAATAAAAGGACATTAAAGATTTAGGTATTGATGGTGATATTGATTTGACTAATTTATTTGAACCTAACCATCTAGTAGAAGTAGTCGAGGACCCAATCACAGAACCTACTAAAGAAGACAAGTTGCACAACATATAAATTCTAAAATAATAATGGAAATGAATGATAAAAGAATCTATCACTGAGGAAAAACATAAGATTTACCAGCATCCAATTAAAAATCATGTAGAAAACATCATAAGTGAGAAGATTCCTAAATTGGCACATATAGGTGATTACTAGACTGAAGTTGAAGTTTTTGAAGACATACAACTCTTATGAGATTATAAATATGTGTTTCCCACAAATTTTATAGATTTTATAAGATTATATCCATATCTAGGTGAAATTTATATCAAACTTAAGGATTATGCATGACCCATAAACAAATGGCCATAGAAATTGAATCCAAACATGAAGACGAAAGTGAAGGTTGAAATTGATAGAATGAAAGATGTAGGTATAATATATCCTATAGAAAAGGCTTATTAGGTTAGTCCCATAGTAGTGTATCCTAAGAAGATAAGGTATATTAGAGTATTGATGATTATTCAATTTTGAATGATGCTTGTGTGAATGATCCATTTTTTATTCCCTTCATAGATGAATTTTTGGAATCTATCATAAGTCATGAAGTTTACTCTTTCACAGATCTATTCAATGGATATCATCAAATACCTATCATATAAGAAGATAGAGATAAAATGACTTTTTCCATAGAATATATACCTTTTACATATAAGGTAATGCCTTTTGGCCTCAAGAATGCACCTACAATTTTTTTTCATACAGTGGTGACTATGTTTAAAGATTCTATTCATGACTTCCTAGAAGTCTATCTAAATGATTGGGAAACTTTTTATTTATTTAAATAACATTTGTATAAATTATGCATCATGTTAGAAAACTATTAAGTAATACATATTGCCCTGAATTAAAAAAAAATTACACCTTTCGGTGTCCTTTTAGGTCATCTAGTATGCAACAAAGGAATTTGGGTAGACTAGGACAAAATTATAGTCATTCTAAGTATGCCTCCACCAATCAACTCTATGGAAGTGAAATATTTTCTTCTCCATATAAGATAATATTAAAATTTTATCAAGGGATATGCAACCATTTCATTTCCATTGGAGTAGTGCAAAGGTGTGAATTTTGTTTAGACTCCTATATGCCAAGCAACCTTTATTAAATTGAAGTAGAGATTGGTTATTGTGCTTATTATCATCGTTCCAAGTTGGATCAAGCCTTTTCATGTGCATGTTGATTATTTGGGTATATTAGTTGGTGTTGTGATTATGCAACTAGGAAAGGGTGGACTCAACAATCCCATACATTTTTCAAGCTATAAGTTGTTTGATGCAAAAAATAATAATATGACAACTGAAAGAGAAGCACTGGTTATAGTGTTTGCACTATAGAAATTTTGACACTATCTTCTTACAACACCATCTTATGTTTTTACAAATCATCAAGATTTGAACTACCTTGTTAATAAGTCGATGATGGGAAGACACATTTCTCAATGGTTGATGTTATTTTTAGAATTCCAATTTCACATTAACATCACGCTAGTAATAGAAAATGTGGGGCTGAATCATCTCATTTGCATCATAAATGGGGAAGAAATAGAATAATTATAGGAGGATTATCCCAATTCTCATTTATTTTGTGTTTTTATGATCCCTAAAAATATAGAATCAATTACTGATTTCCTTAAACAAGGAATATTCCCTGTGTACTACCAAAAAAGATATAAGAAGTAGTTTACCACCAAAGCTTTGCAATATACCATTATAAATGATGTGTATTATTTAGGGAAGGATGAATTACTATGTATGGTAGTTATAAAACATGAATGACTACAAATTTTATAGGAGGCACACCAATGAATATCAAGAGGACAATTTTCTAGTGAAGCTACTACTTGGAAGTTGTTATAGAGTGGGTTATGGTGGTCGAATATTTTTCAAGATGCACATAGAGTAGCAAAACACTGTGATGTATGTCAATGCATGGGAAAACCAATATAAAGTGATGATATTCCCTTTTAAATTTTATTAACTGCACAACCTTTTGAATAATGAGGCATTAATTTTGTCAAACCTATCAATCCATTGAGAAAATGTAGTAAATCAAGGTATATTATCATTGTGATAGATTACTATACCAAATGGTTTGAAGATACTATGAAATATAGCTATGGTGTGAAGGAAATAGGTGTGAAAGGCACAAAAAAATTTCTATATGAGAATATTATTACAAGGTTTTAATGCCCCATCAAGATCCTTAGCAATCATAGGACATAATTCCTAAACAACACCATCAAAGCTCTTACTGGATAATTCATGATTTCTCATCATAAAAGAACTACATATCATATGTAAGATGATTACCAAGCTAAGGCTCTTAAAAAAGTGTTGGGGAAAATGTTGACAAAGATATATGATGTCAGGAGGGATGATTAGGAAGATCAAATTCTTATGATTATGTGGTCATATCACATGCACTATAATAGGGTTATAGGTTTTAATAAATTTTAGCTGGTCTATGGGCTTAAATTAGTTATTAAAAGGGAATATTTGGTACCTAGTATGTGCATTAAAATGGTTATGGGACTAGGGTATCATGAGTCTCTCACTAACAGACTTATCAAACTAAATAGGATGGATGAGTATCAATGCAGAGCATCTTGGATGTAGGAAGTTCATAAGTAGATTCAAAAATCATGGGATGACATAAATATATGCCATAAGGAATTTCATAAAGATTAACTAATTTTTTATATGATAGTCATTTCACAGTATACTTGAGCAAATTATAGATTAGATGAAAAGGGCCTTATGTTATACATGAAATATCATAGTAAGGAACAATTATTTTGAGAGATGTGTAGGGAATAATTTTTCTAGGGTGGGTGAATGGCTATAAGCTTAATCCCCACCACCAATAGTCTTAATTTATCTCATTATTCTAAGTGAGTGGGTGTTGAGTAGTATTGAGTAGATTAGGATTTCTCATTTCTACATGTTTTGTTATGTGTTTATTTATTTGTGTCTATGTGTGTGTTTAGAATGATCTCTTCACTTATTTTTGGGAACCAAGATGCCAAGTATAGAATGATCCACTCATGCATAATATAATTCATGTGCACCATCATGGATCTCAATAGGAGCAAAAGATAATAATTAAGTTCAATAAATTTATGGATAAGTCACATCAACCAATATCTTCACTGTATAATAGTCATCCCCAAGTAGTTAATGCCATATCCAAGGTTTGATTGACCTAATCAATGTCTATTCAACATAATCTACTCATACTCCCATATGGACAACAAAGAACATAACAAACATATCTCCACATATGTACCAATGACTAACTATCTTAATTTCTAGATCAGATAATATTTTCCACATCAACAATTGCATTCATGTCAAATGGATAGCTAAGTGCACCATTTATGTAGAAACCATTAGGCATATAATCTATAAAGTCATAATCTTCTGAACTAAGTCTACATTTTATCCTTGAAAATATTTTCTTGAGCTGAGCTAATTATACTATGCAAAGAACTAGAAGAGTTCAAGTTCATCACTTAGTAATCATGTATACTTCACAACTCATTAGGGGTTTGAAAGACATGCATTTTAAAGGTATAATAAATGAGATTTTTTTAGTGTATCTAGATGATATAGTCATGTTCTCAAATGATGAAAATGATTACATGAAATAACTAAGGAAAGTGTTTGAGAGGAGTAGGTAATATGGGTTGTCTCTTAACCCAAAAAGTACATATTTACTATATATGAAGGTAAGCTTCTAGGACATATTGTTTCCAATGATGGCCTATCCATTAACCCTAAAAGGATAGATTCTATTATAGGAATATCATTTACCTTACACAACAAAGGACTCCAAGGTTTCTTAGGCAAGATAAACTTTGTGAGAATATTGATACCTGGTTTTGCATCTTTGGTGAATCCTATCACAACCATGCTCAAGAATAATTAGGTTTTGAATTGGACTAAGGAAAGTAAGAGTAGTTTTTAAGACATCAAGAAATAAATTTCACAAGCTCCCACTCTTGTAAATCCTAATTTTGATAAGGATTTCATATTATATATATATATTTTTAGCCTTCACACTATCTTAGCTATGCTTATGCAAAATAATGATGAGGGTGTTTAACAACCTGTTATATTTTTTAGTCAAGGTTTGGAGGATTATAAAGTCAAGTATACATTTGTGGAGAAAAAATTCCTTGTTTTTTTTAGATGACCAAATAATTTTAGACACATGGTTTGAAATAATAGGATTCACATTATGGTTTCTCATCCTAACACCAAAGATTTCCTTTTGAGTAAAGACATTAATGAAAATAGGGTAGAGTGGATTACACAGGTAATTGAGTATGATGTTAAAATCAAGGTGAAAAAGTTAGTAAGAGGTAAGGGTATTTTTATCACTTGTATTAAGATCTCCATGAACTAAAAGAGGAAGTTTTAGTCAATCAAGACTTCCCTCAACCAGCTAATCTCAAACTGATACAAAGTTGGACATAAGACATCATCAAATTAATTCAAAATGGTGAGTGTCCTAATGGCTTGAGAATATACAAAAGAAGGTATTTCATATTGAAAACTATTCCTTATTATCTTGTAGATGGTGTACTTATTAGAAGAGATACAAATGGTGTATTTTTAAGATGCTTTGGGAATGATCAGTTTGGAGTGTTACTTGAAAATTTTCATGATGGAATAACAAGTGATCATTTCTCTCCAATAACCATAGCTATAAATATCATGCGTGTACGATATTATTGTCCTAGCCTCTTAAAATAATGTTATGCTTGGGTAAGAAGGTGTGCTTAATGTGGTTTATTTTTAGGCAAACAAAGGATTGCATTTCTCCCTTTGAGTCCTATTCAGGTAGATCAACCCTTCATGCAATGGGATCTTGACTTCATTTGAATGATTAATCCTCCATCAAGTGATGACCACAAGTGGATCCTTACAACAAATTATTACATTAAAATATGGGTTGAGACAATTGCATTGAAGGAAGCCAATGATAGTTCTATATTTGAGTTCTATGAAGGCACTACTACAAGGTTTGAAACTCTTACCAACATTTCAGATAATACACTTGATTTAATGGGTGCTAAGATAATTAATTGGGAAAGTAGTAATGGTATATATCTGAATACATCATCCAACTATTACCCTCAAGGTAATGGACTCGCTAAGTCTACTAATAATAATCTAATCAAAATCCTCAAGAAGACTTTAGAGAGAAACCAAAGGGCTTGAAATACTAAGATTAAGAAAACCCTATGGGAATCACACCTAAAAGGTCAATAGGTAACTATCCTTTTGTTATTTTTTATAGGATGGAAGCTAGGTTGTCTGTATCCCAAGACCTACACGCCTTCAAACTAGAACATCTATTAGAATTGCTTGAAAACACTTTAATGGAGGTGAGGTTGATAGAAATGATGGATCTGTAAGATACTATAGACAATGCTCACAAAGCCATAGATCATCATAAAGTGTTAATGAATAAGTCCTTTGATAAGAAAGGAACTCCAAGAGTCTTCCAAGAGGGTGACATAGTACTAAAATGGGATAAAGATAGAGCAAAGCTAGGAAGACACACTAAGTTTGATACTTTGTGGAGTGAGCCATACATCATCATCAAGTGAGGATTCACTTGAAGCCTTGATATTGATAATATGAAGGTTAGTCATGTACATAATAGGTTAGGTGTGCTTATTTTGAGGCTTTTATTTGCTTTTCCTTAAATGCTTTGAATCATTGTGTGTGTTTCCTTCTTGTTTTCTATTTTGTGTGAGTTCTAAGTATTTTGAAGGTATATAAGTTTTAGATTGAGGAAAATATTGACTCCATATCCCAATGGAAGGAGAAGGTTATTGGTCCATTAGCATTGTAAGCATGCTACCCCTATGAATCACCAAGAATGTTGACCAAATGTTGACCTCATGTCAAAATTAGTTACCCCATATATTTTGAAACCTCATATAGGTGTATAATTTTTGTCATGGTCTTTAGTGGTCCTAAATTTCTCCATATGGTCATATTTTCCCCTACCTAACATTGTCTATGTTATGGTCTTTGGTTCACTTATCTAATCCTAGGATCAAGTACAAGGTCTTGTATGGTCAAGCATAGTTAAAGGGTTTAGTATGGTATAAAATCATTTCAAAAATTTATTTGGATGTAATTTAGATTTAAATACCATGCTCTAACCTTTATCTTTCTCCTATTTGTAAATTTTTCCAATTTGGCCATCTTTTGGCCCATTTGGAAGGGTTAGACATGCCATCAAAAGAAGATAATGTTTATGGAAGATTAAAAATTCCCATAGTATAAAAAAAAAGTCATAGAAGGTTTAGTAATAGTCATGTTCTGATAGATTCTACAGTTTAATGCCTAATCTTAGCAAAAGGATATTTTATAAACACTTGTATGGCCTTAAAAGATTATTTTTATTTTTAAAATGATTTAAATGTTTCCCTTGGGATCCCTCATATCATTTTACATATTTTTACCAATTTTCAAGTCCAATCTACACTCCAAACACTTTTTCTCCTTGATTGCTACATTCACAAGCTTAGGAAGGCAAATTTACATTGAATGGTACAACCAATAAAGAGAGAATCAGGAGTTAAAAAATTTATAAATTTTTATGGGACTAATTAATAATGAAATAGGTGTAATTTTTTTACATAATTATGGCCTCTTTTTTATGAACAATCACTAAGAGTGACAATAGGTCACTATGGCCTATCCATCTGAGAGGGGTCTATTCTTGTACCTATTTCTCTAGTTCATAAATTGATTGAGAGGAATTATTTTGAGAGTGGTTTTTTGAGGCATTTTATCTCATTTTAATTTTTGTTTTACCACCCAACTTATCTATATGAGTTTATTTCACTTAGAGGAGGAATGCCTTGGTGTATAAGCTATTTAAAATAATCTTGCTACAATTTCCTATTTCCTCTTCATGGTGATCATTCTCAGAGGTCTCTAATGCTTAATTTTTCATGTAATAACCATCAATTTCATGTATTTAATGTTATATTAAATTTGTTTCTTGTTCATATCTTCATGTATTTACTCTTTTGGAGATATACTTTATGTTTGATTAGCCAAATAGAGATCTGATTACTATTTTGGATCAAAAACTACTAATATATCATAGTGTGAGGTTAATGAGAACACATTGAACATGTTGAGGCATGAGATGTTCAAGATGGTAGTTTAATGAACCTTTAAATGAGATTTCATAGTCATTTCCTTTAATTACATGTTGTACAGACTCTAAAAATAGATGGAAGATGTTTACGAGTCATGAAGAGGCCTAATACATATATTCATGTATGTAATTATCTACATATACCTCACTACCACCACCAAGTTTCTTATAAATGACTAGAATCTCCAATTCTATATTCACAAGGCTTATACATAAGATGATTGTATGCAGTCCATAGAGGACCATAAAGTGAGTTGATATAATATGGATTAAGACTTGATAATAATATATATGATGCATTGAAAAGATGGTAAAGAGATATGTAGTGGTATATAGTGTTGAAGAGTTTATAAACCCAAAGAAGTGGCTCCTTGGTAGCATATATAGTCCATAATGACCTATAGGACCTAAGCTCCTAAGTCCACATTTTAGACCAAAATCAATAACCTAACTAAGAAAAAAGGTAAATATTTATACATGGATAACTTAATTTAATTTAATATACAAACAATGCTATAATCCATTGGAGATAATAGTCACTTGTTGTCAAATGAAGGTCAAGGACTGAGTAGACAATCCTAAGAAGTCACCTACTAGTTCGTATAGTATTATGTATAAGTGAGAAAATATAAGTGATGTGAAGTGTAGAAAAAGGTGTGTTTGAAAGGTATTTAGTACATAATGGATTATTTCATCCAAATTTAAGAACCAGGAGAAGGTCACTAAGCTAAAAGTGAGGTCTAAGCACATGATCACAATCAACCATCATAAGTGAACACCTATTGGTGGCCGAAATCCAAATTGACCTAATGAATATAAATAAATACTATATAGGTGTTAATATGATTAAAGATCAAATGTTAAAATTTAACTATGTTCATGAACTTTGAGGAAGTTAAGTATTTTAGAATGAGTTCTTGAGACTCCTAACATTGTCAACACTTGAGAGGTAAGGTACATGCCTACTAGTGGAAGTGACTAACTTCAAACCTAAAGTAAAGAGTAGAGTAGCGTATGGAAAAGGGTTTCAAACCAATTATAAATTTAGGAAATTTAAAAATAAATTAGGAAGGTTTTATGTGAAAGATGAGGTTTCAAATCACAAGGTAAAGTAATGATACCAAATAGCCACCTACAGGTGGCTAATGGAGGGTAGACTAACCTTAAACTTGAGGCCAAGAATATAATAGTGTTGAAAGCATTATAAGACAAAATGAGACTCCATCTAAGTTTATGAATAAAAATAGGTCTAATTATGATATAAGAGTGATATATCAGACTCAAAAACATAATCAAGAGAACTTATTAAGGACACCTAAAGGCCACATGACAACAGGCTGGTCTCAAGGCTTAAGAATGAGAGTCAAAGATATTTTACGTTACCTTGATCCTAAAATTGAAGACCTAAAATAATTTTAAATTAATTTGGGTATATAAATTATGATAATGGTGAGGAATAAACACAAAACATAGTCTATACCTTTTGAAGCCTGAAAAACCCTACAGTCAGAGTCATCACATACAACTAGTCTTAAGAAATTTAAGTTTTATGGGTTGTAAAGGCCTGATAATGATTTGAAACTTGGTGAAGATGGTGGTTGTCATTGAAATAATATATTAATATTAAATTTAATTTCACATGATTAGTGTTCATATCCAATTTTTTTATCTCAGACCTATCCCACTACTTGGGCAAGGGATAGTCATCAAACTAAGACATATTTTTGAGCTCCAAGGGCATGAAACACATATGTTAGACATAAGGAGGGTATTTTATGTGTTAAAAATTAATGTAAAAGTTATAAATACACTTATAGGGTGCACACACTCTCAATTTTCAAACTAAGGACCTTGAGTGCTAGCAAGAAGGAGACATGTCTTAAACCCCAAACACCCTAATCAGTAGACTAGTTGTATATATAAGGGTAATCAGAACTTATAAAGAATTTAGAATATTGTAGAGTTAATTTTTATATTTTTATGATCCTCTCAAAAATATTATTGTGATTTATGAGACCTAAAACCTAATATGGACCTATCTGATGCTCAAGAAACACTAAAAAAACCACCCAAAGAGCATCTTTAGATGATCATACCATTGTTCACTCTTTGCATGGGAATATGAGCTATTTGGGATAGTTTAATGGGTATTGTTTCTACTTGTTTAGATTTTACATTTAGAATAAGGAAGAAACTAAAGTTAAATGGTCAGGGGTTAGATGATACCCAGATTAAGCTGCGCACCATTATCCAAACAATTGAAGGAGCTCCTCTTTGGCTATGGAAGATGACACCTGTAGAGAGAAAGTGACTCAAACAAAGAAAATGTTAGATAGATACATGGTGGACTACTAAGCAAAGCTTAGTCCCAGAAGTGCAAAGACTTCCTTGAGGGATGACAGTCCACTTATTTGACAAAAGAGTGTTGCTAGAAGGAGAAATGATGAAAGGATAAAGAAGAGAAATAGATAACGTGTACCTGATTCTTGTAATCTACCTCTCACAGTCACCAATGCTGATTAGTCTACCATCACCAGTTGGTCAATGTTGTCAATGTCAATTATGCTGTCAATGTCGGTAGGGGCAATGGGCCTTGATGCCGATGTTTGTAGGGGCAATGGGCCTTGGACAGGTTTTAGGTAAAGTCTGTGGTCAATAGAGGAGTCTGGAAGGAGTCTAAGAGTTTAATGGTTTGTGTAGGGTTACAGGGCAGTGAATATGGTCTAAAAAAGGGCTAAGGTAGAGAACAAGGGTGGAAAGAGAATAAGAATGAGAGGAAGGCTTCGAGAAGAAAGTCGGGTTGTCTATCAATAGTACTCAAGAATATTCAATGGACTAATCACCAATGCATTCTAAAAATACTGCAATATAAACCAGAATAATACTTAGCTCTTGGTGGAGAACCAGAAGTGTAGAAGACTTGTTCCATTATGGCTGATGTAGGAGACCTCATGCAATGTTTCAATCTAGTGTGGAGTGAATTTTGTAGAGTTTCTTAGCCTGGAGAGTGATGATAGAATGTTGATGCCTCATCCTAAAGCTTGCCTTTGATATGCAAGGAGTAGAGGAGCAAGAGAATTCAGATCCTAGGAGTAAGAGAATTCACCTTCAGGCACCAGAGAATTAGCCTTTGGGTCTGAAGTTGAGGTTAAAATTTAGTTTTAAGCAACTGATGTCGGTGATACCACCGGCATCGATCAACTATTAACCAATGTCGGTGGCTACAGAATGGGAAAAAAGGCAGGTTTAATAGGTGAGAGAGTTAGTGGGAGAGTTAAAATTAGGTCTTATGTAGTTATTATTAGTCAGAGGGTGATAAATGGCCTAAGAGCTAGGAATCCAAGGTGAGGTGTCTAGGGGGGATTATTAATTTAAAATAAGTATTTTAAATTAATAAAGTATAGGTTAGTCATGTTGAAGTTAGAAAGGGACCAAAAGTGGGGTGGGGTGACACTATTTTGGTGTCTACAGGTATATATATATATATATAATGTTTTATAATTTTAAGGAGTTTGTTTAATGACCTTTTATTTATGAATAGTTGTTAAGACCCCAAACAAGACTTAAACCTCTCTTAAACACTGATAGTGACTAGTCATGGAAAAAAGACCTCAAATTCACATAAAATGACATGTTTTTATCTTAAAACCTATTGGATGTTTTTTATTAATCTAATTATGTTACCAAAATGTAATTTTATTCTATTTTCACTTGTATGTATTTACATAAATACCCTATTTTTCACATTTTTTGTGTTTTATAGGTGTTATGAGAATTGAAAAGCTTCTCAATCATGGGATGAGATCATTAAATAGTTTTAATAGTTATTAAAGTCCAAAATTTTTCATAATATATTTTGGAGGTGATCAAACTAGGACCATTTTTCAAGGAAATCTCAAACATGCTCAAAATGAGACTAGGTGGAAAGGCCATTTATTAGTTTGCATACTTCCACAAGGTCTCTGGAGCCCAAAATTGACATGGAGGTTGGTGATGGGCTAGGTAAAATGAATAAAATTGTTTTGAGTGATTTAAAACTTTTTATATATTTATAGATCAATAAGATAGGGTCTTAATCAAGGAGACCTAATTGAGGCCTAATTCAAGATAGAGAAAGGCAAAAAGATAGACTTCCACTAAGAGTCATGGAATGAAATTTTTCATGGAGATATAATGACATAATTTATCCTATAATATTAATTTTTTTTATAAATATAATCAATAAAAATTCATAAATAAGGATTTTTACAATTGTTTAGGGATACAAGAAAACTAAGCCTAGTGAGGGTTTAAAGAGAAAAATGAATTCTTGGGAGTTGTTACAAGAACCAAAGTGGTGTGTTTCAGACCTAATAACATATTTTAATACAATTCATGGAGTTTTTATGATATTAATAATATGCACTTGAGTTTTTAGACATTTGGACTAAACTAGGTGTGGGAATTGAAGAGTTACAAGACACCTATGCACATAAATGATGGAATGGTAGGTTAGAGGAGTTTCTTAAGGCATGTCAGATGTTCAATGAGCTATTTTAGATCATTTTAAGGATATTTAATGTATTTAATATTCATTTATCACTCCTTTAATGCAAATAAGGGTAGTTTTCAAGAAGTTAGTCAATGTGTAAAACTATTTTACAACCCTTAAACTAGGTCCTTTTTTCAAGGTAGTCTCAAACAAGATCAAAATGAGACTAGGTGGTAAGGCCATTTATTATTTTTCATACTTCCATAGGGTTTAAATAAAAAAAAAATTACATGTAGTTTTTTAATGGCCTAGTTAAAGTGAATCAAATACTTTTGGGTGATTTAACTCTTGTCGTAGAGGTCTAGAGTAATAAAACATGGTCCTAAGCAAGGAGGCCTAATTGAAGAGAGAAAGGAAAAAAGATAGGATTCCACTGAAATTCATGGGATGAAATTTGAATTATAGATATAACTACATAATTTTCCCTATAACATGCCCTTAGTTTCTCAATATCATCTATACAACTCCATACACAAGGAGGTTTATAGGTTTTTAGGGCTATAAGAAAACTAGGCCTAGTGAGGGATTAAAGAGAAAAATGAATTATTGGGATTTTTTACAAGAAAAAAATGTATTTTTCAGATGTGATAACATATTTTAAGATAATTCATGTATTTTTGATGAGCTAAAGAATATTCACTTGAGTTTTGAGCCACTTGGACCAAACTAGGTGTGGGAAAAGAAGAGTTATAAGATGCCTATGCACATGAATAATGGAATGGAAGGTCAGAGGAGTTTTTTAAGTCATGTTATCTATTTAGTTATTTTTTTTATATTATTTAAAGGTGATTTAATGTTTATAAGGTCCATTTTTCACTCATTTCATGTAAATAAGGGTAATTTTCAAGAAGCTAGTCATGGTGTCAAGCTATTTTGTAACCTCTATCCTACTTAAAATTTTGGAGCTACTTAAAAAGTGAGAAAAATGACCTTTTAGGTTTTTTGAGACTATCTCATAACTCCCATTATGTTTTTAACTCATGGGTACTTTCCAAACTTATCTTGCTGCACCCCCCTCTCTATTCACCATTCTCTATATATGTAGCCACCAATGGCTAAGTTTATAAGATACAAACTTGGTATAGATAAGTCCTAATAGTTTGAATACTATTTTTACCTTTAAATAAATATTCCAATCTAGTTTTTTTTTTCATAACTTATTTTCTAAGTGTGTGAAGTAGTGCATAGTTGAATTACAAGTGATAATCATCTATCTTTGTGTATACTTTACTCTTTCATGTTTCATGTAAGTAGTCTACTCTATAACAGGTCACATGAAGTGTAATTAGTGTCTTTGTCTATCTTTAAGTGTAAGTAATAGCATTATTTTCTAATATCATACCTCTTGTTTGTTCACGTTTAGAAGTGCATTTCATATCACCTTCATGTTTAAAATACTTATGTTAGAGAAACCTTGGATGTTGAAGCAAGTTTTGTGAGCCATCTTTCATAGTGAAAGTTAATGTTAGTGTTATCACATAGGATTTAACCCATATTGATCCTATAGCTTTTTATGTAATTTCCTAATGATACAATGGAAAGACCTCCAAAGTTGTGAGACCTTGGCAATTTGAAGTTAAGCTCCAAAGAAGGTTAGCTTCCTTTCACTAAATCTGATACAACTGATAAGATACCAATTTTATAGAAATTTCACTCTTTAGTGATTTTGATCCTAACTAGGTTTTGATTGGGAAAAGGGTTGAAATTTGGGGAAACTAAAAATGGTGATTGCATCAAATATTTTAGTGGATTTTAATGCTTGCTTGATAAACATAATAAAATAAAAATATTTATTTAATTTGTTTAAGCATAGACTTATACAAATGAGAAATTAGAGGTATTATTTAGATATTTTTGGAAAAGGGAAAATATTTCTTTATTTTTATCAAGTAATATTTTTAGGAGGGTAAAAATACCAAAAATAAATTTATTGTGATTGAAAATAAAATACGAGATTTCCATAAATTCTTAAACGAGTTGCTTACACATAAATCTCTCAAAAAAAAGAAAGGAAAATCTTTAATTTATTTCACTCCAAAGGTTACAACTTGTAGTAAATATATTAAAAAATGCAAAAAAATATAACTAGAAGTAAAAAGATAGATTTGGCCATGGGGTCTATCCATTTTTATACAAAAATATCTCATAGATGAGATGTAGTTGTCTAAACTTGAATGCCTAGAAAGAAAATCATGCAGATATGGAACCCTCATGAAAAATAGGTGATTTTTTCTATTTATAGCATACTAGATTCATGAAATGCTTAAAAGTGACATGCAATAGTTGGGCATGATCCTTGAGGTGGAATGGCATATCATAGCAAGATATGGCATGGAATATCTCCATGCAAGGCTTCTTCATATTTAGTTATCTAAAAAAAGATATTCATATAAAAAGAGACAACCAAAATAGAACTTTGAGTTCCAAAATAAAAAATAACTCCAAGTCACTTTTCATACAAAACCCTAACTTGAAAAACACAAGTAAGACTTTGACAACTTTAATTCTTTCCACTTGTCAAAATGAAACTTGTAATTTATACTTCATGTTTTTGCACTTTTAACAATTCATACTTGTCAAAATAGAAAGTGTAATTTTCAATTTAACCTTTTCAAAATATAATGTGTAAAAATATGATTTCTCTTTCTCAAAAGAGTTACAAAAATATAGTTGTATGTTTAAAATTACAACTTATAATGCTTTTGAAATGAAATTATAAATGCCATTTAAATTTTTTTAAAATATTTAATCATTAAAAAATCAATCAATGTCTAGAACTTCTTCAACTTTCTTTTCATTCTTGGCTTGAAATTTCTTAGTATATTTGTCAAAGGCCTTGAAAATTTCTTACATGCATTCTGGACCCAGCCTGTAGGAGCAGATGTGAGAGGCTATACAATATTCTTGTATGTCAAATAGTTATTTCTTGAAAGATCTTATTCCTTTTATTTATGTTCCCATCTTATCAATTACTCTTTTATACCTGAGAAAGTGATGGACATAACTTATTGTGAAGACTATGTCCTTTGTAGATTCTTTCTCAACTTATTCTAAACTTCTTCCACTTAAAGGAGATTATATGTGTTATCTACTATTTGTCATGACATTATGTTCATCATGCCATCAATGTCTTAAAATACATAATCCACTTTAACATGAGCCTCCTTGGCTTGGTGAGCAGCTTCTGTTAATACTCTAATCTAAAATTAAGTACATTTATAGAGTTCATCATGCTTAGTTTCATCATTCAATATTTTTTAGCAATGAAGACATCTATGTCAAGTGAACCTATAGTTTTAAATTTGTGATAATACAAGTTTAAATTCTAAATCTCGCCTTCATACTTATTGACATGTTCTTTCAGTATATTCCTCATATCCTTGATTATTTCATAGTTTTCCATCATTACTATAATGACCTTATTACCTTTAGTAATTAATTCCTCTAACCAATATTTTATCCCTTCCCATGTGATCCATATCTTAGACTAAATCAATAAAATCTTGATCCTAAAATTAATTAATTAGTTACACTACCTATGATTTCTATGATGATCTGCTAGGGTATGTAAATTATTTCAATGCATATGTAAGCTAATCCACTTGCTTCTTGAGTTCATCCTTGGTGTCCTTGTCATGAATTCTCTAAAAGAAAGAGTTGATGCCAATTTGTACATCATGTTTGAGTCCTCTCATTTTTTAATCTAAGGTGGATCTAAGAAATCTAATAGTATCCCACCATAACATTTTATTTTGATTTATTCAATGGGGGAAAGATAATTTTAGCATACCTTTATCCATTATCGTCATTGAATATTCTAGAGAGGGTCCTGGGAATTGGTTTGGACTTTTTATTAACCACTAAGAGACTAAAGTCCAATTTTCTAGGGTCTATCATATGCTTTCTCTTATTTCTTACTAAATAGGCTAACCAATTAAGAATATCCCCTTACTATTTTGATACTATCACCAAATATATCAATAGTATGTAGCTTCACTAGATGAAACTATACCACCATTGGTGGCTCAAGAAGTGCTTGTACAGGTTCACTTTTATCATTATGATAAAAATAAATGTTTATATCAAGTACTCATGTTTCTCTAATTTCTACTAAAATAATTGTGGAAAATTTATAAGTAGATGAAGTGGAGGTAATGGGAAAAATTGTGTCCATTGGGGGAGTGAAAGGTGGAATATACACAATGGTTTAGAATTTTGGGATAGGTGGAAGGGTGGAATCCAAAGCATTGAATATATCAATCAAATGGGTAGGACCACTCAGGGTTGATGATGAAAGGAAAGATAATGGAAATGAAGGTGAAACAGTACTCATCTCAATAATTAGGGTGGCCTATAAGACCGTATTTAAGATGATTGAGTCTATGACTAAGTACTATTGGGTAGTGTTAAACACTAATGGAGATGGAATGGAAGGGATTATGAGTGGAATCAAAAGAGGGAATGGAATTAAAGGGGAAGGTGAAATGGTAGGAATGGAAGGTGGAGTGGAAGCTTGAGATCCATTAATGGGGAACCCTAAGTGTCCACTTAACTCTCTTGTATTATTTGTGATTGGCTTAATATAATGGGTGTGGTAGATGAAATGGTAGGTGCAGTGGATATTGTAGATGTAATGAGAATGGAAATAGGAGGTAGATGTGATGAAACATCTGGGATAATGTGATTAATAAAATGGCAAGAAATATAAATGGGAGTCAAATTTATGGGATTTAAATATATAAAACCCTATGTCACTATTGTTGTGTCTTTAGATGAAAGATCAATTAGTTATTTCATAGCTTCTCCCTCTTTGCCTAATTATCCCTTATTTGCCTTAGTATTTTTCTTCTTTCTCATATCCTCTAATGATTCTCATATACCCTCTATTGATTAAGTTATCCCCTTCACTTTAAGATTTAGAACATTTTTTCTGACCCCAATAGTCTCTCTTATGACCTAAACTCCCTTGCTCCTTAGCCAATTGATAGTTATATTAATCACATGGGTTGTTTTATTAGAATAGAAAGGGATTATAGAGTTGAGAACTTAAATAGTAGTATGGGTTGTGTGATAACTTGTGTGTAATTAATTGGGTCCACTCTGGAGTCATCATCCATTAGGTCATCTGGAACTAGTGTTAGATCATAGTCCTTAATTTTTTGAAGGGACACTCTAAAATAATTCTTCATTTTGACAACTTCTTCATCTTCACAATATTCTTATTAATATTCATAGTATGGAATATTATCATATGTTATGAGTTCTAATTCACTGGTAATCTTTCCATATATGTCAAAAAATAATCTAGACTCCAAATTTTTCAATGTCATTTGACCCATCTTAGCCTCAACACATTTGTCCTTAAGAAGGGATTGGCATGTGTATCAGCCAATGTAAATTATGAAATGTATCCCTACCTTATGACTAAAAAAAAATATTTTGTGTCTCCCCAAGCTACTTAAAGTACTCCATTAGTGCCCATTTATCACTCAAATATTGGGAAAGAGTGTAGGAATAACCATTGAACCCATCATCCCTAATGTAAGAAAAAGTGGGGAACTCTATGAAGTAAGAAACACATTTAACAATTTCATATATTTTTGCCTTTAAGAACCTTATTCTCCCATGTTCCTTATCAGACATGATAATGATGTTGTAGATGAAAGCATCATTAACTCTCCTAGAGTGTTGTCTACTAGCCTATCGTGTGAGATCAGGGTAGTAGTTGTATACTCTACTTATCTTCTCAAGAACTATGTTGAGGCTTGGTAATAAAATTCCCTTAGCCAAGATGTATACTATGTAGGAGGTCATATAGAGCTTTCACATTGTTTATACCTCCATGAATTATTAGCGAAGGGAATCCCTTATTAACTAGGTCCAATGAATATATTGTTTGTTTTGTCTGATGGTCTAGATGTACTAATACATCCACTTTTGATAACACTTGGCATCAAGATTACCAGTGAGCTTATACAATAGTATAATAATGTCCCCTAATTCATCAATAAAATTAGTTCTATACATGGTCTTTGGTAACTTGGTGGAAGAATTATTAGGGGACTTAAGCCACTATTTATTTATTATCCTCTAATATACATCTCGGTTATCTTCAAAAAACTATTTGGATGTCTATGAAGTGATATCCAAATAACTCTCCAATTCAAGAATTGTAAATACCAAGCTAATAAAATTAGTGTCTACATTTAGAATCTACTCCCCTTTCTCATTGTATAACTCTCTTTTTTCAAGATCATAGTGTCGATACATTATGAGAACCAATATAGGTATTTAAAATAAAAAAGGTAAGGCTATAGCTTGTGGAAGGCCACATTCATAGATACTCTCGATCTAGTCATTCTTAAATTATGTACCTATCCTAGTCTAAAAGTCTCCTAGGTTAATATGACCTAATTCTATATCTATTATCTCTACAACATTAGACTATAGGCTAGGAGTCAATCTAGGGCCCTTGAATTTGAACTTCATTTCCTTAGGAGGCATGAAAAATAAAGCTATTATTTATGAGAAACCAATTATGAAAGTTGGCAATATCTATAGGTGTTTTAATTAGTTTAAATCTTTACAAAGCTAGGAGGTGCTTGAAGCAAGTGAAAGTTCTATGGAGGCATAGGGTATTGGAAGCAAGTGGGAATTCCATGGATATGGAAGGTGTTTATGGTAGGTACACTTTTTTCAAAGATAAAAAGATCGTGGGGGTGAAAGGTGATTTGATCAAGGGTAGACCCTATGGGGTTCTAAGGTGTTTGAGATAGGTCCCAAGTCCATAGGTATATTAGAGAATTTTGTGGAATATTTTAATGGTTTGAAAATGGTATATCTTTTATGAATATTCCTTTAGATTAACAAAACCCTAGATTTTAATTGAAAAAATATGAGGGGGAACTCCGAGTTTTATTAATGACCACTTAGGGGAAATCTTGACAATGAAATTCTTGAAAGAAAACCCTAGGAACCCTAATCTTATGACTACAACTTTTCTCCCAACCATGCATTGACGCCTCACCATATAAAACCCTAATATGACACTTTTCAAGAAATAATGATAACTCTATGGAAAGATATTTTGAAAACCTTCATCAGAAATAGGAAAAAAAATATCTTAAATGTTTTAAAATGTAAAAAATATGATAAGAATTTTAAGGGTAATAACATGTATGACGTAGTTTAAGATTTGAAAACTTAGATAGGTACTTTATTACACATGGATTGTGATATGATAACATTTCATAGGTATCTAGAGCTCCAAAAATTGCAATTAACATTTAAAAAATTATAAATAAATCCCTAAGTTTCTTAGCTTTATATGAAAAACCTACATTAAATATGGCAATGATGGTTGGTGGTAGAACTAGGAGTTGCTTAGAGAAGGTCTTATGTCTATAGGAGGTGACTAGCTTAGTTCAATAGAAGGTATAAATCTAGGGGCACTTTTCATGTTTTTCGTATGTATAAAGTGAACTCAAGATTTTACCTTTTGTATAAGGGTTTTAGGTGGAAGGTGAAACTCATAGATCACTTTGCATGTTTGCAAATGTGCAAAGTGTTAATGGGGTTTTGCATTCCATAGAAGGGTATGAAGATAAAATATTTGTAGAATTTGGAACCTGACATGCGATTTACACATTTATGAAGGTGCAAAGTGCTTTGTGAGTTTTGCATTGCACATAAGGATATTGTAATGTTTTGTTTAGATCTAGAGCCCATCATGAAATTTTCAAATTTATAAATTTTCAAAGTGCATGATGAGTTCCATATTCTATTAGCTTGGGTGCTTGGTAAGATGTGGATCCCACCATAAATTGTAAAAAATTTCAAATGTGAAAATTGCATGGAAAGTTCTAGGTCTCACTGGTCTTGGGTATGGGTCTATAGAATAAAAAACCTTGAGTGCACTTTAAACATTTTCAAAACATGTAAAGTATTCATGGGGTTTTGCATTCCATGTAATGGCATGAAGAGAAAATAGTTGTTATAATATAGGACCTGACATGCCCTTTGAACATTTATGAAGGTATAAAGTGCTTTGTGATTTTTGCATTCCATAGAAGGATGTTGTAATGTTTTGAATGGATCTAGAGCCCATCATGTACTTTTTACATTTTCAAATATGCAAAATTCATACCAAATTTTAGATTTTTTTGGCTTGGGTGCTTGGTTGGATGTAGATCCCACCATACATTCTACACATTGGCAAATATGAAAAGTTCATGGTGAGTTCTAGGTCCCACTAGTCTTGGGTATGGGTGATTCATGGGATTCAAAACCCACAAAGAAATTTACATAAGTAAAAATTACATTTAGAGTTTTGGATTATACAATTGAAAAGGGAATGATGTGTCAATGGTGGTTTTCAATGTTTTTCCTAAAAAACAAAGGGGTCTCCCTTAGGATATCAGATGTGATGATATTTTTGGGACAAAAATTTGAACATTTTTGGTAACCTCTATGAGATGATTACCTACTAATCATATCAATCTAGTGGCCTTCTAAGACATTGAGCATGTAGTCAACATTAATTCTAACAAACTCTAACCTATAGAGAACAAATTGGGACTTTCCTAGACATGAACAAAATAGCAAGATAGATAAACAAAATAATGAAAAACCAACACAATCTAAGAAACAAAAATCCTAATGATTTAACCCTTGCATAATCACTTATCAAAGATTACCACTAACCCTACTATATAAAAAAATTAAATTTTTAGAATGAATTCCTACCTCAAAATCAAGCTTTGAGGTATATCCCATTGATTGGGATAGGTAGTTCTTCTCCATCAATATTTGAGAGATAAAATGCATTGGCTCTTTTGCATTGAGTAATAATATATGGACCACTCCACATCACAATGAATTTGTTATGCTTTCCTAGTTTAGCTTTGTTTTCATCCCATTTGAGAACCAAGTATCCTTCATTAAAGATCCTTGAAGATGCATTTTTATCAAAATTCTTCTTGGTTTATGCCCAGTTTGCTTTCAGGACTTTCATTGATTAATTCTTGAGTTCCTCAAGCTCCATCAGTTCAACCAACCTTATTATTGTTTCATCATTATTAATTAAGTCCAATTGGTGATTGAGCTCTAAATATGGTATCTCAATTTATAGTGGTACTCATGCTTCTCTTACATATACTAGCATGAAAGGTTAATAACCAATGGCTCTTTTTGGTGTAATCATATCAGTCCATAGTGCTAATTTCAATTTCATATGCCATATCCTTCAGTTATCCCCAGTCATTTTGATGATTTTGATAAGGTTCTTGTTGGTTGACTCAACCAATCCATTACCTTTAGGATAATAATCAGAGGAAGTGATAAAATAAACATTATACTTGATGGCTCATTCACTGACATGTGTGCCCAAAAAATCTTTAGCATTATTAGAGATAATGGTATGGGGTACACTAAACCTTGACACTATGTTATCCATAATATCTAAAATTGAAGCCTCCATTACATCTTTTAATGAAACCACTTAATTTCATCATGTAAAATAATACATTGTAGTGAGAACCCATTTGTTTCCTATACTTGATGGTGGGTTGATCATGCCTATGAAATTTCATCCCCATTGAGTGAATGATTGATCTGCTTAAATTGGTCCAAGAGGAAGGGTAGTTAACCTTTATTTTTTGGTGAAGTAAGCACACTTTTTATAGTTCTTTACCCATTGGTGGGAATCTTTGAATAAATTGGGCCAATAATAACCTCATTTCATCATCTTGATGGCCATGGTTCTTATAGAGAAAAGGTCTCCTGATGGGACATCCTGAAATTCTTGGAGTACCTTAGGGATATGGTCATGATCAATACATCTTATAATAACTCCATTCATGTAGTTTTGGAATAATATTCCATAAACTATAACATATGTAATATATTTAATTTAGAAATACCTTTTATTTAATTATTGGAATTCATAAGGGTACTCACCAGTTTTCATAAATTTGGTCATGTTTTAGATCTAACTATTGAAAATAGGGAGGTTAGCTAGTTGAGGTGTATTTTGAGCATACATTATGTCAGATACTACTTCAAACATATTTATATTGGAAGATATTTGGTTACACAATCCTTATCCTCTTACAATCTTGGTGATTGTGATATCCACATCATATTCCATGACCTTTGTAATCCATCCTGCACTTTTTTCATTTATCTCCCTACTCAGCATGAAACTCTTTGACGCTTTGGTGATTCACCATTAGAAGTATTTTTTTGTTAGAGAGCATATGTCTAAACTTCTTGAGAGCTTTGATTACTATATATACCTTCTCCACAAAAATATCATTTTCTCTGTAATCTATCAAAGATTTACTGAAGAAAGATATTGGTTGTTCCAAATCTTCTTGATCATTCTAAGTCAAAATGGTTGAGATGTTTCCCTCCCTTCCAAGTGCATAGAGAATAGAGTATTCCTCATAGTTTGGGTTAACAAGGGTAGGATCTTTGGAAATATCCCTTTTTATGGCCTCAAATATGTCTTTTCCCTCTTGATTTTAGTTGAAATGGTTTCCCTTATTTAGATTTGTAGTAAGGGGTTTTTCCATAGAGGAAAAATTTGGTATGAATCTTCTTACAAAGTTAATCTTACCAAAAAGTCCCTATAGCCCTTTCTTATGTCTTGGTAGGGCTAATGAAGATATGAATATAACTCTTTTAGGGTCTACATAAAGGCCCTCATTTGACACTATGTGTTTAAGTAACTTCCCCTCATGTAGTTAAAATACACAATTATTTGGGTTAAGGGAAACCCCAAATTCCTTACACCATTACAAAATCTTCCTCAAGTGGTCTAGATGTTCATCAGCATGCTTTGAATAGATTATTATATCATCTAGATATACTATAATTATTTTATTTTTTAGGACTTTGAATTCCATATCAATGGCTCTTTGAAAAGTTACCACCACATTTATCAGACCAAATAACATCTTCTTATATGCTTGCATGCCCCATTTGGTGGTGAAGGTAGTTTTAAATTGGTTAGATTCCTACACCAAGATTTTCTTATAACTTGAATAACCATCTAAGAGGGAGAACCTCTTAGATCCTAATACCATTTATAGAATTTATTCCATAGGGAGAAGAGGATAATGATCTTTAAATGATACTTTGTTCATGTCTCTAAAGTCCACACATAGCTAGATTCCACCATTTTCATTTTTAACAGGGACCATATTTGCTACACAATATGAATGTTTGATAGAAAATATTATATTATCCTATATCATTTTAGAGAGCTCACTTTTCATCAAGGTTCAATATTTAGACTGATAGGTCTCTATTTTTGTCTGATAGGTTTTGTATTTGGATCCAATTATATAGTGTGTTGAGATAAGTTTAGATCAAATCCTCTTAGATCATGATAACTCCAAGCAAATTTATCATAAAACTCTTGACATAAATGAACAAAATATTATTTTCTAAAGTCATTACATATCTTCCTTATTTTTAGGGACTTGGTTTCTGAGATGATGACTAGATCCTAATCTTCTTCATTCACCATGATATTATTTTTCTCACCCTTTAGCTAATCATCAAAACTGAAGATATTTTCTAGTGTGAGAAGATGAATAGGAAAATTATTAATCTTTAGTTAAATAATCTAATCTCCATATTGGTCCTACAATCTTGGTTGGTACCTATTTATTAACTCAGCTTCCTCTCTCATAAAATTAAAAATATGCTCATCACTATAAAAAAAATTACTAATTAGTTGCATTATCATGGATAGATGGCCATATTATCAACCTCACATGCTATATATTCTTATTCTTTATTTATACTAATAGGTTATACTGGGACCCCATTGAGGCCATGTGGTCAGCTTCTTTATTTTATGCCCTTGGTATTGCTTGAATATTCAAGGTGGTGAAGTCTTATAAAAGGTCCCAAACCCTGTGTTTGTAAGACCTTAGAAAATTGTTTTTGGTTTTGATTTTTGATATAACTTGGTGAATAATGATCTCACTATCACAAAATATCTATAAAACCTTGATTATTTTATATTTGTCTAACTAAAGGCCTTGAATCAAGGTTTTGTATTTAGATACATTATTAGTACAACTAAACTAAAGTCTGAATGAGTATAAGTAGCTCTCCTTATATAGGGAAATCAATACAATTCCTACACCTACATAATTTTTGCTTCTTATGCCATTGAAAAATAATTGCCACATCCCTTGAAGATCCTTGACTCGTTTGACTAAATTCAAGATAATTACATCTTTCTCATGAATGTAATATGTCCCTAACCCTATTTATTGTACATAATCATAAGGATTGAATTAAAATGTTAAACCCCATTCATCTGAATAAGTGTCTAAAATCTTTTCTATGGGTGTTACATCACCATGATCTATTTCTTCCTCTTGATCTTGTAATGAATAATTCATTTCTATGGGATGGATAGGATTATATTGCTCTATATGATATTTTTATATTGGTTCAACTCTTTATGTTACTCTAGTTCCATATCTAATTCTTAGTAACATGTGATACCAATTTATAGATAGATATCATATCATCTTTGTAGTGAAATCTCTTGAAAGACAAAAGCCAAAGTAAGGGGGAAGATCTATGACTGAAATGTCTTGATAAATTGATAGTCTTGGGAAAGAATGAATAGTGAGGTTTAGTCCTTTTATTATTACTACTATTCTAACAATAGTCCCATCCTATTTCACTACTCCTTTATTTATGGGCATATATTTTATTTCAAGAGCATCGGCTATTTTCTTGGGCATTACTTGAACATCTAGCCTCAGAGTCTACTATACAATTGTAAATTAGATGATTCCCTATTATGAGTGAAAGATAAAAGTGGGGAGGCTTATCATTTTTGACTATTATAGTGTCATCTTGTGGTTGACACAAATTAGTTATAGCCATAGGTCCCTTAGATAGAACTTTTTCTGATATCTAGAAATTATTTAAATCCTATTGTAGCAAGTCCCTTTGCATAGGTATAGATAGGGCTTCCCACATAGTGACATTCAAATTAGTTTTATTCATTTTCTAAACTATATAAAAAGGGATAGTATCAACCTTTGCCTATTATTTTATAGGAACAACATCCTCTTTCACAAGATTTAGAGTCGGTATTCTTGTTTTGAGTTGTTTTATAGGTATAAAGGGTTGCCTTTGCACTGTATTGCTCTTTTATGGTTCCATTACAACTTTAGAATTTGAGGCTTGTTCCACCTAGGAGGGATGATCAACTTCTATTGTTATTTTATTAGAAATCTTATTATCTATTATGGGCCTTCCACCATTGAAAAATTCCTCATCTTGATTATGCCACCGAAGTCATCCTCTTGCCAATTTAGGAGTGTTGCTTAACCTTGAGAAGTTTCTTTTGTGTATTATTATTGGGAAGTATATTTCTTTTATTTTCCTTGTATCCTTACTATGCCTTATACCATTAAGGCTTGACTAATCACACCATTAGGATAAGTGTTCTAGTTATGTGGCTAATTGTAAGGATAACACCACTCGTTTTCTTGAGCCAAATTATTTTGAATAGGTACCATAGCTTTAGAAGTCCCTAGTGATATTAAAGCATGGGTTTTAATGGGGTTTGGCTATGGATTTTGAGCTTATTTCTATGTGCTACCTTGATATGGTTGCGTCTTCCCTTGGTATGCAAGGTTATCCTACTAAAAAGGTTTGTACTTTTGGTCTTGCTACCTCTTCATTACTACTAACTGATTGCCAAACTCTTGAGTAATGATTTAACTTAATGTAAATCATCTGTAAGTTTAGGTGTCAAATTCAATTCTTTCCTCATTATGAGAATTAGATTATTATAGGTGTTGGAATAGGATCTATCTCTAGAAATAGGGGCATTGGTGACCTTAGAACTATTTTCCTAGCTTGTATCAAGAAATTTTTTGCCCTTATTGCAATTTCATAAGCTATAGGAAGTGTGTTACTAGAAATTGATTAAATCATTATAGCTATATAACTATTGGTGGGTCTCAAGTAATATAAGAAATTATTATTTACATTAGGTTTAACCAAGACCAAGATTCTATTCTAGGTATTCTATAAATGGTAATTGAATTCAATCATATGCTTATGAGGATATCTTTGAATAGTAGTTAACTATTTAACCAAGGAAAGGTGGCCACTTTTGTATTTGAATTGGTTACATAGTGTAGTGCCTAACTCATCCCACACTCAGATTGAACTAGGAGCAAAGCCTTTGTACCATTGTAAAGCTTTGCCCTTGAAAGAGAAGACTAAAAGTCTAATTACAACATTATCTTGCACCACATTATGGATTGAATAGAGGTTAACAATATCTTGTATGTGATCTATATTAGTGGCATAGGTTTCACCAGTAAAATAAGGTAGGCTTTTCAAATTTGAGGTAGGTATATCATCATGTTGGGCCAACTAGAGTGGGCTACCTCCATTAAAAGCTATGAAATTTAGATTTATAGCAATTACAAAAGGTATGAAATTGATAGGAGTTACCACAAGAGATGGGAAAAGAACGATAGGATATACCTTACACTGAGGGGTGATTACATTGGACCTTTTTTTTAGTTGGAAATAACAATTCTAAAATATCAGCCCTCTTACCTTTAGTAGATTATCTCATTTGTTAGCTTGGCAAACATGAACCTCAAAACTTTGAATTTGTAAGATAGTTAAGTCACCAAGTGATTTGATATTTTATTGAAAATTTTATAATGCTTATTGAGAACAACACCAATCTCATTGTAATCTTTAGGTCCCACTAGGCATGCTAAAAACTATTATCACATATGATTTCACCTATCTTGATCATGTAGTTTGTTCTGTAATTGTCTAATGATATAATGGAAAAACCTCCAAAGTCATGGGACCTTGGTAATTTGAAGTTAATATTTGGATAAGGTTAGCTTCCTTTCACTAAATTTGATACAACTAATAAGATACCAATTTTATGGAATTTTTTCTCTTTAGTGCTTTTGATCTTAACTAGGTTTTCACTGAGAAAAGGGTTGAAATTTTTGAAAAATAAAAATGGTGATTGAATCAAATATTTTAGTGTATTTTATTAATTGTTTTATAAACACAATATATTATAAAATTATATTAAATTTTTTTAAGCATAAACTTATACTAATGATAAATCAGAGGTAATATTTAGCTATTTTTTGCAAAAGGGAAAAGAATTCTTTATTTTTATCAAACAATACTTTTAGGAAGGTAAAAATACCACAAAAAGTTATTGTGAATAAAAATAAAAGACAAGGACCCCAAAAATACTTTAAAAACTTACTTAAATAGAAATCTCTCAAAAATAAGAAAAACAAATCTTCAATTGATTTCGCTCCAAAGGTTATAGCTTATAGTAAATACATTCCAAAATGTTGAAAAATATAACTAGTAGTAAAAAGATAGATTGAGCCACGTGATCTACCTTTTTTATAAAAAAATATCTCATAAATGAGATGTAATTTTCCAAACTTGAATTCCTAGTAATAAAATCAGGTAGATCTATAACCCTCATGTAAAAGAGGTGATTTTTTCTATTTCTAACATCCATGATTCAAGAAATGGTTGAAAAGTGACATGAAATGGCTAGGTGTTATACTTGAGGTAGAATTTCATAGCATGGCATGATATGTTGTGGAAAATCTCCATGAAAGGCTTCCTCATCTTCAGTTACCTATAAAAATATCTTCATGCAAAAAGAGGCACCTAGAATATAAATTTAAGTTCCAAAATAAAAGACAACTCCAAGACACTTTTCATGCAAAAACCTAACTTGAAAAATGCAAGTGAGACTTTTAAAACTTTAATTATTACCACTTTTCAAAATCAAACTTTAAATTATCACTTCATTTTTTTGCACTTTTAACAATTCATACTTGTCAAAATATAATGTTTAATTTTCACTTTCACATTATCAAAATATAAAGTGTAAAAATACATTTTCTCTTTCTCAAAAGAGTTATAAAAATATAGTTGTATGTTTACAATTACAACTTATAAATTTTTTGAAATGAAATTACAAGTGGCATTTAAAACATTTGAAAATATTTAATCAGAGAAAAGATCAATCAATGTCCAAAACTTCTTCAACTTTCTTATCATTCTCAACATGTAGTTTCTCAGTATTTGCATCAAAGGCCTTGAAAATTTTTGCATTCATTCTGGATCTAGATCACAAGAGTAGATGTGATATGACACATAATATTATTTCACATCAAAAAATTATTTCATGAAAGTACTTATTCCCTACATTTATATTCTCATCTTATCAATTACTCTTTCATATCAAAGAAATAAGTGGATAAAACTTAGGGTGAATATTGTGTCCTTTGTAGATTCTTTCCCAGCTATTTTATTGAATTTATTCTATAATTATTCCACCTAAAGTAAATTATTTTCATTATCTACTATTTTTCATGACAATGTGCTCATCATCCCATCAATGTCATACAATACATCAACCACTTTAACATGATACTCCTTGTCTTGGTGAGAAGCTTCTATTAATACTCTAATCCAAAGTTCTATAGCCCTATGGAGTTAGTTGTGCTTTTTTCATCATTCAATATTTTTTTAGCAATGAGGATATCTATGTCATGTGAACCTATATCTATCAATTTGGGATAATACAAGTTTAAAGTCTAAGTCTCTCCTTCATACTTATTGACCTATTCTTTCAGTATATTCCTTTTATCCTTGATTATTTCATATTTTTCCATCATAGATACAATGGAATTAATGCCCTTAGTAATTAATTACTCTAACCAATATTTTTTATCCCTTCTTATATGAGCCATCTCTGAAACTGAATCAATAAAATCATGATCCAAAAACTGACTAATTGGTTGCACTACTTGTGGTTGCTATGATGATCCACTGGGATTTGTAAATTTTTTTAATGCATCTATAAGTTACTCCAATTTCTTCTTGAGTTCATCCTTGGTGGATATATCATTATCTATTATCTAAAATAGAGAGTTTATGTCAGTCTATACATCATGTTTGAGTCCTTATCTCATTTATTATCTAAGGTGGATCTAAGAAATCTGATAGTCTCCCACCATAAGATTTTCTTTTGATTTTTTTAGGGAGGGACTGAAATTTAAACATAACTTTCTCCCTTATCATCATTAAATATTTTAAAGAGGGTCTTGGGATTTGGTTTATACTTCTTAACCTCTGAGAGATCAAAGTCTAATGTACTAGGGTCTATCATCTAATTTTTGTTCTTTCTGACTAACTAGGCCAGCCAATTAGGAATAGCCCCTTGTTATTTTGATATTGTCACCAAAGAATCAATAGCTAATTTAGTTGTACTATCCAAAAATATTACCATATAATATTCTAAAGTAGATACTACCATTGGTTGCTTGATAAGTGCTTATGAAGGTTCACTTTTATCAGTAGGTTGAAAATCAATGTTTGGATCAAGTACCTATGCTTCTCTAGTTTCTACTAAAGGAATTATGGAAACATTAGAAGTGTATGAAGAGGAGGCAATGGGAACAACTATGTCTATTAGTGGAGTGAAAGGTGAAATAGACATAGGGGTTGTGAATTTGGGGATAGGTAGAAGGGTGGAATCAATATAATTGAATGTATCAATCAAATGGGTAGGACCACTTAGGATTGATGATGAAAGGAAAGAAAATGGATATGAAGGTGGAACAATACTAACCTAAAGAATTAGGGTAGCCTATGGTATTTAAACTAAGATGACTAAGTCAATGACTAATTACTATTAGATAGTGTTAGAAACTAGTGGAGATGAAGTTCTCAAAATTAAGGATTATTCTAGAATATCTCTTCAACAAATCAAGGAAAATGATCTAGCACTAGTTCTAGATGACCTGGTGGATGATGACTCTAGAGTGGACCTAATTTATTACAACAAATTATCATGTGACCCCTACCACTAGTTAAGTGGTCAACTCTAGAATCCCTTTCTCTTTTTGATATAACAACCCACATGATTAACATAACTATTAATTAGCTAAGGATCAAAGGAGTAAAAGTCATAAGAGAGACCATTAGGGTTCAAGAAAATATTTTAGAACCCATGGAGAAATTCTCACAAGCGCAAATTGCATTTAGAATTTTGGACTCCATAGTTCAAAATGAAATTATGGGCCAATGGTGGTTTTCAAGGTTTTTCCTAAAAGATAAAGTGGGATCCCTTAGGATATTAGATGTAATGATATTTTGGGACAAAAATATCAGCAAGTAGTATAATGGATACCAACTTGGTGCATCACCTCATTATAATATGTTACTCTCATGTTCCTTATATCCCTTATCAATCCTAAATAAGACAGTAATATAGGTTATGAGCTATAATGAACATATCTAGGGAGCTAGCCCTTTAATCTATAGGTTCACCTCTACTATAGGTAAACCATAGGCCTATAGGTAATCTAATGTTTCACTAAATTTATAGGAGGATTGAACTACTTCTCCATGAGTGTAAAATTAAGTGACAACAATTTCATCATTTGAACCAATTAGGCTTTCCCATTTTGGCTAGGTAGCTTATGTGTACTAGATCAACTATGTCTACAAGGGTAGAGAATCTTGTTGGTTATATTTTTTTAGTCACTTTTTTATATTCCATTTAAATTTCAATAATCTATGTACCTTATCTAATTGTTTGATCTCCCACCTCAATGTTTATGTGGCATTTTATATCAAGTTTGGAGACAACTAGAGTGTAATCTTTTAGGTGATGATTAGGAGCATCTGACTATAATCAGAGTCATATATATAAATGAGCAAGATAAAATATTTCTACATCATACTAAGAGCTCATTTAACCTCCTTAGAACCTCTTAAAATTTATCAAGACGGTCATATTCACAAGTATATAATGAGCTTTCATTCAACTGTCTAAGCCCAATTGTAGGTGATGATTTGGGAGAACTCTTGAAATTTGGGCTTGTAAATCACCTTTTTAACTATGTCACTTAACATCTTAATAATGTCCAAGCTTGATTGGAATTCTTTTCTCATAGTTTCATTGAAATTTCATGGCATTTTAAAAGCATTTATTATTATCTTCATACATAGGCTTGTGTACGAGGTTCTAAGCCTATAGGTGTATTATATAGTCCTTTTAAAGTTCTAAATTTGGAAGCTAAATCCAACTATAAGGTGAAGATGGCTTTATATATCCACTATGAAGTATATGTGTTTTGGGAGACCTCATATGGCCTATTATTTCTCCATTCAAGATCACCTATTGAAACCTAAACATCCCACATCTAGGTATCCAATAAGGTTTTACATTTGACTGGGTGGATCAGGCATCCTAATGGAGAAAATGAAACTTGGAAATCCTCAAAACCTTAAACAATTCTAAGAACCCTTAAACTATGCTAAAGTCTTATGAATGCATTGGGGACTAGTTTGTAAGCATTTGTCTTGAGGCCCATATGGAGGATTGTTTATTTTTAAATAATATCTCCTCCACATTCTTACATTTCTCCTACCACTTGAAGAAGACACCATTCATATACTTGCAACTTGGAGATGGATTTCCATGAGAACAAACTAAGTCATACTTGAAGCTTTTCTTCTTCTTTCATATCATGGGCATTGAGGAAACTTGAAGGAGATATGATATGATAAAATAGTAACTATATGGAGTATGTGAGGAAAATGGGGGAAGAATATAACTTTTTAATAATTATCTTTTTTTTTTCCCCTCATGAATCATAAGAATCTTAACACATAAACCTACAATCTGCCAACCAAAGGATACTTGATGTTGATGTAATCCTAAACATTCAATGAGAACATGCTTAGAGGATTTTAAGACACTTAATAGACCTTTGGATACATTTCCTCATGATCAATCTATCATAGTGAGCTTACATGTTTCATAAATATGCCTAGAATTAATCTTATGGGGTTTGCAAAGGGCTCAAGACCACCTAAGGGTCTTAGTGATTGTTCATAAATCATAGGGATTTTATCTACAAACCAATACCACTAATTAAAATCCCAATATGGACTTTACCTTTAGATAATATCTTTGGATCTAACTCTTCCTTTATGAATCATACTATCCAACTCAAACTAGCCCTTGTGATCTTGATAATATCTCAATGGAGATCCTACTACCATTTCTCCCTTTCTCTTGGCTCTATGAGTATAGATTATTAGTTATGGTACATTTAATGTATTTCCCATAAGATGTATGACCTCATATAACTTTGACCTGATTGTACAAGTCTTGAAAACACTTATAAAACATGATTTATCTACATTTTTTTAGGTGTGAGATCTTGAAAACCATTGGAGGACAAGAGGATAGAAATGAGAGGCCAAGTACATTTATAAATGAGAGGGTATGTATGGAGGGAACATGAAAAGTCATCTTTTCAAGTGTGTGGTTTTGACTTCTAAAAATACCCTTTTTACATATAAAATTACCTTATAATGATTTTCAATGATCATAATACACTTTGGGAACATGGTTTTTTACTTTGGTAGTGTATTAAGGGCCATATAATCATTATTCACATGGTTTTAAAACCCTCTAAAGGAAACACATACATGATCTCAAATGCAATATAAATTAAAGTAATTACCTTAACATTTTCTAAAAAAGCTTAAGATATGTTAAGGGTTTAAACAAATTTATCCAAACCTCCTCCATGCTAAATCCAATCTCCTTGAATTATGTTATTTCTATAGGTTCTTAGAATGATTAAATGAAGACATGACTAGACATGGGCTGCAACATCATAGGTGATCCTTTCATGAGTGACTTTGGATCATAGGGACCACATCAAGACTTGTTATATACTCTTATACATAATTAGCATAATATGAATCCTTGACACAAGTTCAAACAATATGAGATATTGATCACCATGGAATTTTGACATAAGATTACTACATGAACATGTTACCTATGATCTTAGGGACAATTAACCCTCATTTAGACTATCAAGACATCTCATAGAATTATGAATATGACCAAGGATAAGTTTAAGTGTTTTGAGAAAATGTTGATCCTTTATAAGTCTAAGGGTATAAAGGTATCAAAATCACTATTGACTCCTAAGGATTGACCTACCTACTAATCAAGAGAACTAGTTATCTCATATATAACATTCATGAATCAATTAAGATGACTTATCTACTTGGACTACCAATCAGACCTAACACCTTACAAGATTTTAAGGACTACAACCACCTTACCACTCAAAATAAGGACACAAGAAAGAAACCAATACCTAAACACCTAAGAAAGGAACAAAGCAACAAATCAACTAACTAAAAAAGGTACTTGTGTAACATCAATTGGAGAAAATAAACACCTAACTACTATGTACAAGGATAGTATATATGACCTTCAATAAAATTAATTAGGGAATACCCTATTTATAGGGATAGAGAGTTCCTCACCATTCAATCTTGACAACTGCAATGCTTTATGATCCTTACATCTAGTGATGATGTATGGTCCACTCTATAAGTTATCAAACATTTAGTGTTTTCCTAGTCTAGCTTGGTCTTCATACCACTTAATCACAATATCAACTTCTTGTAAATTCTTTGAGATAGATCTCTTATAAAAATACCTCTTCACTTGATCATGATGGGACCATATATAATGTATATATTTATCTCTTATCCCTTCTAACTATCTCAACTCATTCATCTTCATGTTCATGGAATCATTCTCCATTAGAACAAGCTGATGTGTGAGTTCCAAAGCTAGAAACTCAAGTGATATGGGTATCCTTACCTATTTTCCATATATAATAAGGTATGGAGAATGATTATTATCTCTCTTGGGGGTGATATTATCTACCCATAAGGTTGTCCTCAGTTTGGTATGACACTCCCTCTAATTGTCTTTCGTAGTTCTTGTTATGATCTTGATTAAGTTCTTGTTAGTGGGCTCTACAAGTCCATTATCCTAAGGGTAGTAGTTTGAAGAAGTACTAAGGTAAATGACATAATTCAGAGCCCATTAACTCACCTTTACACCACTAAAATCTAGTGTATTGTCTAATATGATTATGGAGGGGACCCTAAATTTGGTCATCAGGCTGTCATAGAGATCTAAGATTGAGTTTTCATTTACCTCCTTAAAGGATACTCATTCTACCCACATGGTAAAGTAGTATATAGAATTCAAGACCCATTTATGGCCTCTACTAGATGGAGGGTGTATTGTGCCTACAAAATCTATTCCCTACTGTATGAAAGGTTATTCTAGTTGGATAGGATTGAGGGGAAAGGTAGGTAGCTTATGTTTCCTAGTGAACATGTCATACTTCTCACATCTTCTAAACCAAGAATGGCAGTCTTTGAATAGGCTTGGAAAAAAATATCCTTCTCTCATTATCCTTGATATTTTAGTCCTAACTACAAAGTGGCCTCCTATAGGTCCATCATGAAACTAATCATATATATTATCAACTTGATTAGTTTTCACACACCTTAAGAGCATGCCATAAAGATATTTTTTAAATATAAATCTATCTATAAAGACATAAGGAATTGATTCCAAGATATAATATCATCTTATTTTCTTGTCTAAACCTATAGGACATTCCCTTGTTTGAAGGAATCTTACCATTTCTTGAGTCTAGCTAGAAGAAGGTATAGGTGTAGGTACTTGGTGATTACTATGAATTGATAAAACCACCTCTTTTTTTTCCTTTAAATATGTTTATAAGTGATCACATTTTCCTCTACCCCTCACTAACCTGGTTATATTCACTTCTATGTCATACTTCATGCATTTAGTCACCCAACCTACCCTTTTCTCACTCAAATCTTAGTTAAGAAAGAAGTCCTTGATGTTAGGGTGGGCCATTATGATATAGATCTTATTGTTGGAAACCATGTGCCTAAATTTGTTAAGGATTTACATGAATACAAATAAATACTTTTATACATAAGTATAACTATTTTCATGTCCCTCTAATTATTGAATAAATAAATCTATGTGCTACTCAAATCCCTCACTGTTTTGTTGCATCAATATGGTAGATATGGTGTTATTGGTTGAAAAGGCATAGAAAAAGAAGTCTTTTAATAAATTAGGGTTTAGAAGAGTGGGTTTTTAGGCAATATCCTGATTAATTTATTCAAAAATCCTCTTTTCTTCTTGAGTCCATGTGAATTCCTTATGTTTCTTGAGCATAGATGTTAGGGGTCTAACCAACTCATCAAACCTGGGAATGAACCTTAATGAAATTGATCTTACCTAGAAAGATTTATAGTCCCTTATTATGCTAGGGTAGTGGTAGGGATAGAATTCCACTTAACCTCTTAGGGTATATGGAGATACCTTCCTTAGAAATAATGTGGCCTAAAATTTTACCCTCATGGACTATAAAAATGCACATTTTAGGGTTGAAAGAGACCCCATATTTCCTGAACCTATCACATATTAGTCTTAGGTGTGTCAAGTGATATTTATAATATTTTGATAAGAGTATAATATCATCAAGATATATCAACATCATCTTATTAATGGGTCCTCAGAAGGCTACACCTATTACCCTTTGGAAGGTGGCCCTTTTAGTGGATAACCCAAAGGGCATCTTCTTGTAAACATAAATGCCCCACTTAGTTCTGAATGCAATCTTGTGTTGGTACTTTTCCTTGACCAACACTTGGTTATACCCTTAGTATCCATTAAGCAATGAGAAATATTTTGAAACTGCAAATTTTTTGACAATCTAATACATAGATGGCAAGAGGTAGTGGTCTCTCAATGACAACCTACTAAGATCTTTGAAGTCCACAAATTATCTTATCTCCTCATTAATTTTACTTATAATAAAAATTTTAGACACCATGAATAATGTTTGATGGGGAATATAATGTTGGATTCAATCAACTTAGTTAGCTCTTTTTTCATGAGAAGTTCAATCTTGGGGTTGATCAGTCTATGCTTCTACCTCACAAGTTTGGCACTTGCTTCCAATTATATGGTATGTTGAGTTAAACTAGGGTTAAAACCTTTAAATTCATTGTATTCCCAAGAAAATATGTTTTTAAACTCCTTACACAAATCTATCAATATTGTCCTTTCTTATCTATTTTTCACTTTGCCTAGTTTGAGAAACCTATTTTTTTAAAATATGGTCACCTTCTCATAGTGTTCTTCCTTGGTTAACATGATAAACTCATATCTTCACAACTAGTCATCATAATTTAAGATGATTTCAAGATTCACTAACCCATTAGGAAGTTTTTTTGTCTTTAGTTAAACAATCTAGTCACCATACTATTATTGAAGTCTACCTTGGTTCTTTTATCATAATTTTACCTCTTCTTGCAAGAAGCATGATATTTATCTTTCACTATCAAATACGTTCCATTTGAATTCATTATAAGGTATTGATGGTATACATAATACCTTGATTTTTTATTGATTCTTCAAGTTTTTGAATTCACTTGGGATGTCATATTGTGCTCTTATAGCTGCTAGCCTATTTGTAGGTTGGTTGTCTTTTCTTGGGATTGGATAGATTATAAATTCCTCAAAGTCTTTTAAGAGGTCCCAAAACCTATGATTATATGCCTTTAATGTGAATTTTTATTGAATTATGGCCTCTAACCTAATGTAATATCAAATCATTATCCCTTATAGCTTATAACATCTTGATACCTCTTCTCTTTGCCCATTATAGGCCAGGAATGGGGGATTCATACTCTATCATATTACATGTGAATACAAATTAGAACCTTATGGAAAAAAATAATTTTGATTAGATGGAGAGATAAGCATGACACATGTTCCACTTCCATTCTTAAAACTAGATCCATCCATTAATAGTCTCTATAATCCATAATTATCTTGACATGGATTAGTAAGGGCTAATATGACTACCTCATTGTCATGCATACAATATATCCAAATATTACTTATTCAATGATCTTATATAAATCATTATCATGGTTACCTATCTCCCACTCATCAATTAGTAGGTTTTATATGCTCTCAAGTGTCTCAACTAGTTCTTGATCATTAGGGTGCTCATCTTCATCAATAATAGTGTAGTTGACATTGGAAATATGAGGCATGTAGGGATAAAAATTAAACATATACATAGGCTCAAAATTAATGGAAAATTTGGTCCCATACCTAATTCTAAAGACCATATAATACGAGTCAAAGTATTGGTAGCCTCCTATGTTAGCAGTGAAATACCTCGATAAACATAAGGAAAATAGGTGGTATATTAGTGACTATAACATCTTAGGATATGGTGTAATTGGGAAAAGTATTTATGATACATTTTAGGTATTTAAGAACACTAACATTCTTAGTAAGATACCCATTTAGTTGTAAGACTCCCTTAGAATTATGTCCATATTTTAACCCTAACTTGTCTACTATTGACTTTGGCATGATAGATGCACTTGCCCCACTATCTATCATATAGTTATTCACTAATATATCCCATATTATGATATAAATATATAAGGGATGGTGTTTATTTACTTTTGTTTTTTGGGGTTCATTAAGTTGACTAGCATTGGTTAGGACTACACTTTATTTTTATACTTATTTATCCAAGATGCGGAGTTTAGACAACTCTTCTTGGAGGTATTTCTACCCTATAATAAGAAATGTGTCCCATATTGGTATGGTGGCATGATATTTCTTCATCTAGTCTATAATATTTATACTATGGCTAGCAACCTTTTACTATAACTTAAGATCATCAACACTACTTCAAGATTGAGTCAATTGAGGTATGAATGGACCTTTCTAATTATAACCCTTTTTGAGTAGTGGATTTTTAGGGTTTGTATATTATTCATTAGTTTTTTTAAGTTGTTGAGAAGATGGAGTTGATATCTCAATTTATGAGTCACCACCATCTACCCTTATTTTTTCCTTTTTATTAGCTACAATAAGAATGTCCACCTTAGTTGTACCACTAAGTTGATTGAATGTTCATTATCTAAAATAGTTTTATCCTTATTGAAAGTTGATGAAGGTAGCCTCAGACTGAGTATAATCTCTACCCATTCCTTTTCAACTTGGAAAGTTAGATTGAGTCATGAAAGGAACCTCTTCATGTTTCATAAGATGAACTTCTTTATGTTATGTAGAAGCCTGAATGTTTTACATAGGAGGGGATTTACTATGTTCCATAAGATAATTGTGCTTAACACATTCAATTAGGATGATAACTTATTCATGATATTTTCCCCATTGGGAAAACCATTAGCCTTCTTGAGCATAGTTATTTTTAGTAGGAACTAGTGCTCAAGAAGCGATGGTAGAATTAGGATTGAAGTTGTTATATGTCCTTACTTGAGTGATCTACCCTTGACCTTAAGGATTAGTTTGGTATGAAGGTATATTTAAATGATAAGGTGGATAGGGAGATTTATAAGGATTTTGGTAGGGTCTATGGGGTGGGATTTGTTACCTCTCTAAGGCCACTATGTTGTTGTTTTGTGCTTTGATCATGACTTCAAGTTTAACTAACCTATTTTCCTGACTAGTATTTTCTTGCTCATTATTGTCTAGTGTAGGCATGGGTCAAATGGTAGGCAAAAGAGGTTGTATATATATATATATATATATATATATATATATATATATATATATATATATATATATATATATATATATATAATGTCATGAGGGGAATTGGTGTAGTTTTTATTGCTTAAACGGGATATATTTTGTCCTTATTACCACTTCATAGGTGTAAGGTAATGTGTTCCCACCCATTGATTGTATCATGAGTACCACATTGGTATTGAGGGATCTCAAATAGTACAATAAGGAATAATTTTGGGTGGGTTTACTAATTTTGAGATCCTGTCCCATGTTTTATAAAACCTATTGTTCAAATCTACCATAAACTCTTAAAGATCTTTTTTGATTTTGGTTAATTACTCTACTAAGGACAAGTTTTCACTTCTATCATTAAAGTGCTTGTGTAGGTGCTCCCCAAACTCATCACAAGTATTTATAGAGGTAGTTTATATAATTATATACCACTAAAGTACCTTTCCTCTTAAGGAGGTAGCTAGCACCATGATTGCTATATTTTCATGAGTCAAATTATACATTGAACAAAGGATGGCTATGTCTAAAATGTGTTCAATAGGAGTGGTAGATTTTTTTCCTCTAAAATATGGGATAATTTTGATTGCATCAATAAGGATATTGTCTAATTCATTTAGGTTCAGAGGGTTACCATCATTGAAGGGTATAAAGGATTGGTTTCTAGGTCTATCTATTGGAGATGTAGGAGTTGCATCAAGGGCATTTTGAATAAGATTAGGAGAAGTATGGGGCATAAGAAATGGATTATACTTAGGGTACCTCTTCCTTCTAGAAAAATTCAAAGATAAATAAAAAAATTTAGCTTCCTTACCCTTTGATGAAGACCTTGTGATGAAATTTAGAATAAAATTTGGATGTTAGCCTAATAATAGAGAATTGAATCTCCTTGGGATCACTAAATTCTGAGAGTAAGTGTTCCAACTTCCTTGAATTATGGCCCCATTGGGCATGCCAAAAATTATTATCTATCTAGATTGTACCCTTAAGGTAAGATATTTTTAGACCTACCTCATCTAACTAATACAATGGAATCAGCTTTAGGTGTGGGTGGCATAATGGGTGAGGTAAGTCTCTAGTTTTGGGGCTAGATCCCTTGATGCATCACATAAAACTAATGCCTAAACCTACTTATTTTGCCAATGAAAATGGATATAATAAAACATGAAATCAAACCTAAGATATAAGAGGTGATGCACCAATATGTTGTGTCTCCTCTACTTTGTATTTAAACAACTTTTTTAGACTAGAAAAAATTTATTGATAAGACACTCTCTCGAAAGGAATCCTAAAGATTAGTGCTTCACATGGAGGTTATGATAAATGACTATGAATTAAGGATGATGAATGAGAGGTATTGTTTAGGAAATTATAAATCATTTATCACTAAAAAAATAATCAATATCACCCACACACACCAAGTAACTTACATAAGAATGGTCTACTATCATATAGGTGAGGAACAAGGATTAGGACCTGTAAAGAGATAAAAGTGATTGATAACTTGTGAAAATAAAAAAATCGTGAAACACATTAGAGAGCCATCATGGATAATGTTAGATTAGTCCTTATATTATATCAAGGCCATAAGATAAAAATGGGTAGATATTTCTCATACCTAGTAGATAGATACTTACAATGGCTTTCTAATCCCAATTTATAGAATATGAGAAGGAGAGAGAAACATAATGTCACATATAAGTGGATTGTATAGGACATGATGACTATCATTCATCTAATAATCAATTAAAAACATGAATTAGGAGTATAAACTATTCCATAACTCCTCCCATGCATTGCCTTAGTGGTATAGTGGCCTTTAATGATCCTTTTGGGCATGGATGTGTGGTGAATGGCTTATTCATGGTCATAGTTGACCCCATGAAGACACCATGTTCCTTGAAACTAATCCATTAATCCTTATCATGTAGTAAGAGGTCATGCACCTATTGTGAGAGGGTGGTTACATGTTTCAACATGTCCATTACTCACCTAGCTACTACCCTTCATGCCATTTATAGCCCATTTAATTACATTAATACTCCTAGTGGGAAACAAACATGATAATTAGACATCCTCAAGCATGTGTTGATATTGGTAGTGGATTTTAAAATTTGATACAAGGGTGATTATAATTTATAAAACCCCTTCACCTTGTGGGAAGACTTGCAATACTCTCCTCTTAATGCCAATGATGATTATCTCTTCTCCTACCTTTAGGTCTACCCATTAAGTTTAATTTTACTACTATGTGGGTTGAAGAGTGGTTGTGTGAAGACAATTACATATTTTCACAAGCCCAAGAGGCCTTTATAATCACTCAAGAGTTCAAACATATCTTGGAAACATGAAAATAGTCTCAAAACTAGACCTCAAGCCATTTTATTGCACATTTTTCCTCACACATGTTAAATTTATAGCCTATATGGATTACACAGGGATTTTAAGTGTCCTCTCAATGTTTTAATGGTTTCTCATGGACATTAGAGTCATTAGAAATAGTTTCCTTCCCATCAGGTTCTTCATGAGGGTTTTGGAGGGTTTAGAGTGGCCTACCATCTTAATGATGGTTCATAAAGCATAGTACTTGGATTGAAAACTTAAGTCCATGAATATTTAATATAATACCTCCTCAATTATCCCATTTTGGCTAGGTATATTGTGTGCACTAGATCAACTAAGTATGTAGGGTTAGAAAGTCTTGTTGGTTAGCTTATTTTAGTCACTCTTTCATATTCCCTTTTAAATTAAATAATCTTTGTACCTTGTCTAATTAATTTGTATCCCAAATAAATTTTTATCTAGAATTTTATATCAATTTTAGAGATAATGTGATAATTGGGAGCATTTAACTATAATTGGACTCCTTCTATAGATCAATGAGCAAGAGAAAAGGTTTATACACCATATTAGGAACTCAGTTAACCTCATTAGAACCTCTTAAAATTTATCAAGATGGTCATATTAAAAATCATACAATGAGATTTATTTGATATGCATAAGCCCAACTATAGGTGATGATTTGGGATAACCCTTGAAATTTGGGCTTGAACCTAACCTTTTAAACTATGTCACTTAACATCTTAATAGTGGCCAAGCTTGATTAGAATTCCTTTCTCATGGTTTCATTAACATTTCATGGTATTTTATAAGCCTTTGGTCTTACATTCATACAAAGTCTTGTGTATGAGGGTTTAGGCATGTACATGTATTATAGAGTCCTTTTGAAGTTCTAAATTTGGAAGCCAAAGCCCACTATAAGGTGAAGATGGATTGATATCGCTATTATGAACTAGATGTATTTTGGGAGACCTCATATGGACCATTAATTCTCCATTAAATACCATATATTAAAACATAAGCATACCCAATCTAGGTAGCCAATAAAGTGTTTCAATTAAATAGGTGGATCACATATCTTAATGGAGAAAATGAAATCTAGGATTCCTCAAAAACCTTCAACAATGCTAAGAAACCTTAAACTAGTTAAACGCTTATGAATTCATTTAGGGTTAGTGTATGAGTGTGTGTCTTGAGGGCCATATGGAATCTTATTTATTTTTAATGAGGATAGCTTCCACATTATTACATCACCCTTTCCACCTAAATAAGACATCATTCATATAATTATAACCTAAATATGGATTGCCATGAGAATAAAATAAGTCATGCTTAAAGATTTTCTTCTTTCATATGGTGGGCATTGAGGAAACTTTAAGGAGATATAATATGATTAAATGGTGACCATGTGGTATATGTGAGGAACATGGGGGAAACACACAGACTTTTCACTATTCATACTTGTGCTTTATTTCCTCATGAAGCACAAGAATCTTGACACATAAACTTGTAATCTACCAATCAAGGGAGACTTAATGTTAATCTAATCCTAAAATTTCCATGATAAAATGGTTATATGAGTTTAAGACACTTAACATACCTTTTGATAACTTTCCTCATGATCAATCTATCACAAAAATCTTAAAAATTTAATAAGTCTTCATTTAACTGAGATTATGGGGGTTTTAAAGGGATTAAGACCACCTGGGGGTCTTAGTGATTGTTCATAAATCTTAGGGATTTTATCTACAAACCAATGACACTAATTTTAAATCCCACTAGGCATTTTACCTCTAGATAATATCTTGGGATTTGAATCCCCCTGTATGGACCATATTATCCAGCTCAAATTGGCTTTTATGAGTTTGCCAAGAGCTTAATCAAGATCTTGCTACCATTTCTACCTTTATCTTAGATTTATGAGCATGGATTCTTGTATTTTATACCTATAATAAATCTCTCATAATATGTCTAACCTCTTGTAACTCTGACCTAACTTTACAAGCATGTAGAAGTCTTGAAAACACCTACAAAACATCATTTCTCTACATTTTTTCAAGTTTCAGATCTTAAAAACCATTAGAGGAAAAGAGGAAGGAAATGACAGGCCAAGTACATTTTAAAATTAGAGGTTATGGATAGAGGGAAGTTTAAAATTCACATTTTCAAGTGCGTGGGACCCTTTTTGGTGAATGAAGGTATTTGACTTCTAAAAATACCCCTTTTGACATATAAAAGCACCTTATAATGATTTCAATGACCATAATATATTTTTTTAACATGGTTTATGAATTTGGTAGTCTCTTATGGGCCATATAATCATTATTCACATGGTTTGAACAACCTTTTAAGGAAACACATACATGATCTCAAATGCAATATCAATTGAAGAAATTGCATTGACATTTAAAAAAAGACATAAAATATGTTAAGGCTTCAAACAAAGTTATCCTTCCCTCCTCTATGCTAATTCCAATTTCCTTAAATTCTACCATATTCTATAGGTTCTTGGCATTCTTAAATGGCCACATGATTGACCATGGGTTGCACCACCATAGGTCATCCTTTTATGAGTGATTTTGGATCATAAGGACCACATCAAGAATTGTTATAAATTCTTATACATAATCAACATAAGATGGATCCTTGACACAAGTTCAAATAATATATTGGGATCACCATGGCATTTTTACATAATCTTACTACTTGAAAATGTTGCCTATAATCTTAAGTACAACTGACCCACTCTTAGACTATCAATACATCTCAAGGACTTATGAATATGGCCAAGGACAAGTTCAAGTGTTTTGAGAAGAATTTTATCCTTTTTATGTCTAAGGACATAAAGTTATCAACATGAACTTCCTTGAGTTTCTTACCTTATTATTATCTTATTTGTTGAGAATTTAAATATGTTCCATTATTTATAGCCCCTATGACTTTATTATCTTATTTGACATTTGAATATGTCATTGAAATATGTATGGAAATTTGAATATGTCATTATTGGTTTTATGGACATTTTATTAAGTCATGTCCATTCAATTTTGTTGCATATAAACATGCCCCTTGTTTGTGTTCTTCCTTGACCATTGTATTTTGATTTTATTTTTAGTGCCCTTGAATTTGTGCTTAATTTATTATTGATCTTTTACTATTACTATCTAAATGTCACCATGACATTTATCATACATCTTAAGACTAGATGTTATCACATTCTGTGTGATTTAATGATACATTTACCTATACATGTTCTCCTATATGCTACATAGCTCATTTAAAGTATATGGTTATCTTATCCTTTTGAGGTGAGGTAACTATCAGTTTCTATCTTATCTCACCTCAAATGGGGGGCATGTCACATAGGCATGGCTTTCACACATTCATAGTTTTTAGATTTAGTGAGGACATGTTTTGGAAACATTTAGTCACACTTAATTAATATTCAACATCTATAGATTACACTTGTGTCATGTTTTGGAAACATGTCCTCCACATTGGCACTTATATTAGTTTTAAGTTTTAGATTATAGTGGGGGCATGCTTTATAATCATGTTCTCCACACTTACACAATTTTAAATTGGCCAAATTACATAGTTATATGATTTAGATACACATTTTTGGTAGAATTATCTACATTTGTACCATTTTTATACACAATTTAAACATGATACATATCTAAGGTTATATGTTATGTAATTTATAACTAATATTACAAAATCCAAATCAGTTTTAGGTCTTAAACACTTTTAGGGAATGTCAACACCCATCAAGTTTGAATTTTATAGACTATATTGAGCCATTCTATTATAGTAGTTGGTTTAATTTTTTTTTATGGTTGAGGTAATTAAAATACTTGATATTTCCAATTTTATAGTTTGGACTTGATTTTATCATCCAACCTCACTAGCTGAATAGTGTGAATTAACTTGGTTCACTAATGCTCGCTATGTTATAAGTATGATTTGGTTGCATAATTGAGCTAGTCTCAATTGCTAAGTGGCAATAAAATTTTTATCTAAGGTTTGGGGAATGTTCCCACCTATCACTCTATATATATCCTTGGATTATGCACTTTATAGATTTATACTTTTCCCAATCTTTGTTTCAATGATTCTCAATGATACATATTTAAAATTAAACTTATAAAAATCAAGTTGGTTATATCAATACATAGGTGTACTCCTCAACCTTTCTCTCTTTCAATTTCAATAGTTTTAATGTTTTCAATTTCATATTATATGCACTGATTATATATTGTAACATGCTCTTAGTTATAGTTCATTCACTAGCAAAGCACTCAAGTTGGAATAAAGCAAATCCAAGGTTTTTTATACAAATCTAGGTATGCGTTCCTTTCCTTTAAATTGTCAATTTCATTAATATATTAAATGAGAGAAATGCATATGATATTTATTAATTACATAACACCTCATTAGACCTTGGTTGTTGTTCTTAGTTGTAGACCTTGCCCACTTCTATAAGTCTTTTACCTACTCTTCCTTATGCCCCTTGGCCTATCTCTTAGTTATAATATTCTTATGTTGATGACCCAAGCCTTCTATCTTTCCTAGAATTCTTAAAACCTACTTATCTTCCACCTCTAAAAGTCGTAGACATATACCTACCTTTATGTCTCTTAGACACTTATGTACCATTTAGATGCCTACATGAACACAAGTTCCCTTACTTGATGCAAGTGTCTAGTGCCCTAAAGTCATCCAATTATAAATGAAAATCATCCTAATAGTTGGCTTAAGTGTTATTATGTAATGTATTCTCTCGATAAGAGTGGTATATATGCACAATAATTCCTCATTCTAAACTCACATATCATATACCTAAATCATACCAAAGAACATTCAAAGAGGATTAAATTGAGTAAATATTCCCTATTTATCTTATTTATATAATATTCATAAGGACAACACATCTACTAGAATGAATTATTAAAAGAGCATACCAAGAGTTATAATTTCCAAGTTATAATCTAGGTCATTGTTGCACTTATCACGTATTACATGATTCACACACAAGCCAACACATAGGGGAGAACTACATTATCTTGATGCCCTCTTCAATGTATTAGCTATGTATGTAGTTCTCATTGATAGAGGGGTATTTGGGGTAGCTCAACATTATGTGCACACTAACCTATTTTTCCCACATACACTATGAATATAAAAGACTAGGGTTTTAATCATTTGATAAGATGAAACAATCCATGACCATGATCTAAATACACTAGAGTGAAGGTGATGATAAAATCAAAATAATATAGGTGGTTACATCATATTTCAGTAGTTATTCCATATTAGGCACTTACGTCTGATCCAGACACTATCATCAATTCAACCATCCTAGTTGATGTGAGTATCAGTGGATACAAAGGTACTTAATCTATAATTTAGTGACTATACTAGAAACATTTTTAAGACCTACTCATTCTATATTTATATATTTATTATCATTAGTACTAATTAAGTATCTTGTTTTCATTATAATTGAAATATCTAACATAGTTGTACTTTCCATTTTTATCATATCTCAACATAATAAATTTAGTATATGTTTTATCTAAGTTATCTAAATAATTGTCCTGGTATAAATCTATTTATCATCCTTTTGCTTATTCATTTCTATACTCTTAACCCTAACTACCCATAGTAGGATGCAAATCTAATTTAGGGTTAAATGAGATGTTTTGGGCACCTTTGATCTTAAAATTTAGGAACCTAATGGTGACTCCATTGTAGGATATTTTTAATATGAACCTAATTGTAATGAATATGATGAGTGAGTAGAAGATATGAATAATCAATCACATGTTGTATTCACTAAATTTCTAAATGATAATTTGAAAATAGTAGAAAAAAATAAATAAATATGATAAACAAATGGCTAAGGAAGTTATTAAAGCCTTAACTGCTCCAAACTAATCCTAATTTTTTTTCATAGGTACTCCTTTACCAAATATTTAAAAACATAAGAAACCTAAAAAGATAGGAAATTCCATGTTTCCTCTTAATGTTTCCATAAATGAATAATTTAATCCTAATTTTTTATCTTCTTTTGATATAATTGATCATATGAATAAGATTAGGGTTCAATGTTATCAAAATGAATACCTTAGGTCAAACCATAAGTAGTAGATTATTGATCAAGTTCATCAAAAGAGAAAGTTATAGTATTCCTTCTCATGGATCTCATATTATATTGGTTGATTCTTCTTTGCATAATAATGTAGTTATCTCACCTAAAGTAATGAAAAGTTTGAGCTTTTCTATGTTTCACTCTTAATTTGGGGTTTCCACCTAAATAATTACATAATTAATTTGGGATATTTACATAATGTTGCACCAACCAAAGTTTCACATGCCTTATTTTTGACCTACACCAAAACTTTTGATCATTATTTTAACATGAATGTAAAATAGGTCCCTTTGATTAGACAAATAAAAGATGCACAAGTTTCCTTAGCTTTGTTTCATCATAAGAGAGTCAAGATGGCTATTTTAATGACATATATCCCTCCAAGCTATGGAATTTTTCTGAAGAGGACCTTCTTCAAATATCTTATAGGTGAGATAAAATTAGATTAGATGCAATCTATTATCCCTATAAAAGGAGTAAATGAAAAATGATACTAGAAATAAAGGTAAAACACTTGGTACAAAAATTTAATTATCCTCAAGAAAATATTTTGTATGAGGAAATAGGACTTGGTAACTATATGATGATGAATGAGAAAGGATTTTAACTTCCTAAACTCTTATAAGGTGATACAAATGATTTTTATAATGTAGAGTTTAATATAAGTTGTTCAACTACATATTCAAGTACTAAGGTGGTATTAAATTCTCCCCAAAATGAATTATTTCCTTTTTCATATAAACTCAAATTTGAATAATCCAACAACATAGTCAAATATGAAGCCTTAGTATTAGAGTTATAGGTATCATAATAAATGGAAATTCAAAATATCAAATCCCAAGGAGATGTTGAGTTGATTGTGAAATAGATATGAGGTCAATAATAAGTAAAAAATTATAGACTTGGGCATAAAAAATAGGGTTTGGGACTACATAAAAACTTCTAGTTGTTTTTCCATTAATATTTTCCAAAGAGAATAAAATTTTAAATCTAATGCCTTAGTTGTATATGAATTATTTTTTATTCCTCATCTAGAGCTTGATAAATACCCATATATCATTAAAATGGAAAAATGTTTGAATATTATAGACAACTCTGAGCATTAGAAAGTATTCAATTATGATGAGTAGATCATTACTTTCTTATAGAAAAGATATAATTTTATAAACTTGTATTTAAGGAATCCTAATAGTGTACAACAAGTCTTCCATGCCAAAATAAAAATACGTAGACATCTTATAACCATTTGAAGATGAATTTAATCAAGTAAAAGGTAAAATAATTTAACTAAAGTGAAATAATGTTTCTAAAATATTGGTCCCTTTGGAATAAATGTTAAATAAGCATTATAAATATATAAGGATGAAAATTTAATAAGATGCTCGAGTGTCATCTGAGTATGAGAGAATGAACATTGGTATAAATGAGTAGTCGTGACATGTCAATATTATAAAATATCATTCTAAGTAAAAATATAGGAGGTCCATTTCTCTATTCAAATTATATAGAGATATATTTTTTTGGTGCTATGTTTATTTGAAGTGTTTTATTCCTAAGACTATGCAGTATAATATTCCATGGAAGCACAATGTCAATCTATTTGGACAAACATTGCAACACTATAACCTTAATATTTCATGGACCATCCATGACTAAATAAATAAAATGTTAGATTAAAGAATTATCTTTCCTATTCATCATTCTACTAAGGTGGATAAGATCACACCTAAAATAAATAAGGATGGATACATCTATATTTTTGTATATTTTCATAATATTATTCAAGTCTCGATCAAAAACAACTATCCTTTGCCAATCATGGATAAAATACTACAAGTTGTCATAAGTTTTGAAATAATGTCCATGATTGATAAAAATTATGGATATATTAAAGTTGAATTTGATATATAATAAAAATACAAGACAACATTTACCACCCCATGGAGAATATTCACATAAAAAAGGATTCTATTTAATCTCATCAATTCTTGAGACATATTCAAATTAGTAATGGATTTAGCCTTTGGTGACATAAGGAATAAAATCATAGTGATTTTACCTTTATGACCTTATATTATTACCAAATAAAAGGTAATGTTACTACTAACATATAAAAAAGGGTCTTTCAAAGATTTCCATCTCACAATATATCTCTAAAGCCAAAAAAGTTTATCTTTTAATAACCAAAGGTAAACACTTATGACATGCAATTTCTAAATGAGACACTAATATTGATCTAGAAATGGTAAAATTAATTTATCAATTGTATTTACTTGCCATCAATTATGCCATGCATTCATTCTTTAGTAAGGTCAACTTTCTTAGAAGTTTTTCCCCCAACTTTATTAAACTCACTAGGCATATTGTTTAGATGATGTGAGGAAATATCTCTTTCAAATGGAAATATCATGGAAATATTTCTTTCAATGAAATTAAGGAGGCTATTTCTAAGACACCTATTTTAACTTTCCTATATTATTTGAAAATATTTCATCACATACTGCTATTCTTCATAATATACATTATTTTATATATTTGTGTAGGAAAATGAATAAAAAATTGAGTCTCTAATTGATTTCATGAATTATGATATATAATAACATGAGCTATATTAATTGATTTTAAAACATTCATATGATGTGGTTAAATTAGTAAAATATTCAAAGTTTTACATCTTAAACTCCCACACAATTAGGAATGTCCAAGATCTAGCAGTTACATAGATTTTGACTTAACAATAACTAAGGATAAATAGAGGGGGATGGATCACCAAAGTGTAAGAATATGATTTAGGTATAAAACCCACCAATTTTTTAAGGGAATAAGGCCTTTGTCAATTTATTTTTTAAGGTTTTGATTACAAAGGGAAGATAAATAAGAATTATTGTTGGTTGTATTTGTTGATTCATGTGAATAGTGGTATTCTAACATCACATAATTTATATCATAAGGATAATGCCCTGATCATATTTATCCTAAATAGAAGAGAAAACTCAAGAAAAAGGTAGACAAATATATAATTGGGATAACACTCTATTTTAAAAGTCTCTAGATGGTAATTTCTTGAGATGAATTAATAAAGAATAGTAAAATAAACTATTAGAGGCTTTTCATGATAAGGTCTATGATAGACACTTTTATTGCTCTATAATATAATTAAAACAATTGTTCCTTAACACACAGATCCCATTTTAAAATTTTGAAACAAGTACCCATTATTTTAAAACATTGGGAGCTATTGGCCTAAAGATATATGACTAGGTTATCATGCATTTGTCATCTAGGGTTATTAATAGAAAATCGATCATTGCACAAGTTTAATTTTTTTAAAATCCAAGATTAAACAAGTATATTAAATCATTTTGAAACTTGGGTTTTCATGAATTTTATTTCAATATAGATGTTTTGATTTTTGATTTAATGGAAATAATCTTTCTAGGAATGTAGTTGTACTATACCTGTTGGGGTTGAATAGGGACATGCTACCAACTAGTCATACCTTGCTGATTGAGAGGGACTTTTAAACCAAGACCCTGTCACTAAACATGTGTCACATTTTACATGGAAGTCAACTATTTAGTAGGAGGTACTTGAGGAACATTAGAACCTCTAGGTTGCAAGAATCCTTGTTGGGAAGTGGATTCATGTTGGATATTCAACATCTATCACTAAAAAATATGTATACATTGTTGGTTAAACATAATTTTGTTTTTAATTAACATGTTAGTATGTGATTGAAGAGGTATGTTTATTTCTTATTGATAAGGTGGAACATTGGTTTCCCCTATTGAGGTGGAAATATGTTTTACCTTTGCTATGTGGGTATGTGTGATGGTACCTAATGTTGTGGAATATTACTCATCACCTAATGGGGTGAAGTAAGATTCATCACATTCTATTGTGGGATGGTACTATTCATTGGTTTAATACTTAATCCTTGTTGATGAGTGCTCAAATGAACAACTAGTTAAGGATTAGAGGTAATTGGCTAAGGTTGGGAAGTAGAAACTCCTACCCCACTAAGTTTGTGAAACACTAATGGTGTTGTTTAAAGGAACATTTTATTATTGACTATTTATTTGTATGTTAAAACCACTTTGGTCTAATTTGGATGTTAGTTACATATTATCCACTACATTTTCTCACTATTCTATGTAGAATCAGAAGACACTTCCTTAATGATTACAGTATTGAACATGTTTTTGACCAAAGGGATTTGTGTAATTGGGTCAAAACCCTAATTTTATTGACCAGTAAACTCAAATAAAACTCTTGTTAAATGGAATGATTGAATAAGATGTGTATTTGACATGGAAATATTATTGAAGTTACATGCTAGGTTTTGATAGGTTTGGTATGGTGTGTTTATGATCAAAGAATCCAATAAGGGTGGTTAGATCATATGTTAGCTTCAAAATGAAAATCAATCAAAATGGAAACAAACACACTAACATTCATAACACTATCTTGCCTAGATCAAAGGGAGGAGAATGGTGAAGAAATACAAATTCACAAATCACAACTAGAAATGGAAAGAACTCACATAATTATATACCAATTCCTTGAATGCTCCAAGAGGTTTCTTCATTTGGATTGCTCGGATTGTACTCAAGAAGTCTTCATTTATGGGGATTGGCTATCTCCATCTCCTCTTAGCACCATGGTTGGATTTGATTTGAATTTTATATGGCTTAAAATGGTTTGTCTTGTGATTTTGGAATTATAACACTATGGTCATCCAAACTTGCTTAAAAACCTGCATTATAACACTACTATGTTCCAAGCTCTTTAAATGGAAAGGCAAATGCTTGTATTTATAGGTTTTAAAATCAACATAGAATGAGTTAAATCCTAACATAGATTTTCTTAATTAATCCCAATAGAGTTAAAAGTTGTTCAAACCTCATGATTAGCATGGAATAGGTGTGCTTTGAGATATTCTATACTTTGTGAAACTCACAAAAGCTAATGATGAAAACCTAAGATATTATTTGATTTTAAATTTTCCTTTATGATAATTCATTTAATTACACAAGGATGAATTCAATTAGGATTTTCATGTTAACTAATCCCTTTTAGGATTTTAAATATTTCCAAGTTTTTATTTAATTGATTTGGGCATTTGCTCTATTTAATTGATTTTTGGGCCAAATTAATTTAATTGCATGTTATGAAGACAAATTTGAGACATTTATAAATTATTAGGCTATATATTAAATGGTTGATAATAATTTATCTAAAGTCAATTAGAAATCCACTAGTGGATAGTTTTAAGTGTCTATAGTTTGCCCTTACTTGGGAAGGCATTACAAGATATAAGCATATTAACATCTTCTCAAAGAATAAAAATGTTCTTTGTGCTTACGACTTCAAAAAAAATGGATGAACTATAGGGTATCCATTAAGGGAGAGGTTAGAAAAGGGGGTTGGTAAATGGTCCCTTAAAAGAAGGAAATGAGAGAACCAAATAGATGAAAACATAATGATGTTCCCAAATGTGGGCAGAATCATTAATAATTTAAGTGGGATAGTATACAATGGTTTATCCAAAGACAATTATAATAATTTTATCCCGATGGTGGCAAAAATTATATCATAACATAATGATTTACCCCAAAGGTGTTTATGATCATTGATAATGCAGGTGGGATGGTATACATTGATTTTCCCATAAGTGGTTATAATCATTAATATTCTGATTATGGAGAAATATATTGATGGTTGATGATGGAAAATATGATGATGATAAATTGATACAGAGGATAAATATTAAATGGGATAAATTTCTAGTAAGGAGGTGACCATTTGAACTAGCAAAGGTTGAAATTCTATTAGTGTTTACTTACTCTTTTTGGAATATGATTCGAAGTAGATTGAGATTATTGCTGGTAATGATACTAAGGAGATATCGATACTGCATTACTATATAGACTTATTGAAGCTAATTTTTTATATAGTAGGTGATGGTAAACATCATGATAGAACACCATGAGGACTCTATCTAAAATATGCATAAGGACTGACTCTTGATCTAAAAATCAAAGGAAAACAATGTACCAATGATAAAAAAACCATGAGGAAAATATTAATGTATGAATATGGATAGATTTAAGAATAGTGCATAAGGAATCACCAAATGAATGCACATATATTGAATCAAGGCTATAGTACTAAAATAAAATAAACAAGCACACAAATAAATAAACAAACATCGATTAGTCACAGTCTTAGTATAAAAAAAGAAACACAAATAATATGAATAACATTACCCCTAAAAAATATGTGATGACTTAAATGGGATGGCCAAGTTGCCTCCATATGCACTATACAAGTGGACACTGCCTACATAGCTCCATGGGTGTAATATCCAACAAAAACTTTAGGTTGAATGTAGTTCTCCTAGGTTATGGGATAGAAGAAAATGATGATTGAAAAATAACATGATGGATGTGATAGAATAATATGAATGAATTCACAAAATGGTGAGAACATGGGATAAAAGGAGAAAAATGATGGGGAAACTAAGTGACAAGTGATTTATTGTAACTGAGTGAGGGTTTCTAGAATACTTAAGGCAAAGAAGTGGTCAATTTTTTTGGTTTTTTTAAACAATTTTTGAATGATTTTATAATTTTGGAGTATCTCAACTCAATTGAGAATGATGAGATACTAAATGGTTTAAGCTCACAAAACTATGAGAGCATGACTAACTTGAAATATTTCTCATAAAATGGTGAGAGCATTCAAACTTAGGATGCTTGTAAAATGGTGAGAGAGTGGTAGAAAAGAGGACTATGCTAACCTTAGCAAGTATCGAGTGCTACCCACATAGTCTCAAAATCACCTCAAGTGACAGTAGTTCTACCTTATAGTGGAGGAATTTGACTAGTATACCATACAATTCAAATAAAATAATCATAGTTACCATAGTGGCACAATATGACATACAAATGGCCAGGTTGGTATGTCAAAGCCAAAAAATAAATGTTGACCCTAGTTTGTCTATAGGTAGTTATAATCAGGATACAATGACTTAGATCAATGATAATATTTTTCCCATAGGTGGTTATAATTAGTAGCAAGACCAGTGAGACATTGATTTACCCATGCATGTGGATATAATCAGGCTCACATAAACAAACATGATTAGAATGAAATAAAAAATGAAGGATGAAACTACCAAAACTTCTATCATACTACTCCAAAATATTGCCTTTGTCTAGAATTATTGAAATACCTATTGAAATTTATCTAATTCATTATATTGAAAGCATGAAACTAATGCATGAATCAAGGTCAAATGAGACAGGTGGGGAGTGATAAAAACATGTTAAGTTGATAGAATGGAATGGTAGGATGGTAGACTAATAGGATGGTAGGATGATATAATGGTATAATACAAAGAAAAAAGTCCATAATATGGTATAACTTGAAATGATCCTCATAGACAATACACCAAGTCACCCAATCATAATACCACTTAAGGTGTAGAATGTTCATAGTCTCATAAAGTTCATCCCCATATGGTGTGGTGAGCATATATGCTCCTACACCATAATCCAAAACAATGATGAAAGGACCTAACCAATTGGTTTTGAACTTGTATTTATGCTTTTTCTTAGCCATGGTATTATTTTGGTTCTCTTTGAGGACAAGATCACCAAGATCAAATTGTCTATGTTTCACACATTAATTGTAGTGGCTAGGGAGTCAATTATAATATGTTTGAAAGGTTTTTTACTATATCCATGTGTTTATCATCAAGTAACTCTAGATTTTATAGGTGAGATAATTGATAGTCTTTTTCATCCAACACATGATTCAAAGACATGCATAATGAAGGTAACTCAACCTAAATGGGAGGAATGGTTTAAGTACCATAAACAAGTGAGTATGGATTTAGACAAATGAGAGTGTGGTGATTGGTATAGCATGCCCAGAGGGCTCATAATATTTGAAGATGCTAATTATAGTTAACATCATTGATAATATTTTTAAGGATGTTGATAATGGTTTTGTTTGATGTTTCTCCCTGGCCATTACCTTGAGGGTAATATGTTGTGGAAACATGTTGAGTAATCATATACTAAAAACATAACAATTTGACATCCTTATTTTTAAATGATTTACCATTATCAGATATAATATCAAATGGGATGCCATAGTGGCAAATGAGATGATTATAAATGAATTTATAAATTTGATTTCCAATCATGTAAGTGAGGGGTATAGCTTCAACCCACACAGTGAAATATTATATGGTGGTAAGGATATGTTTATGGCCATTTGATGAGGTGGGGTTTATATTACCAATGAGATCAATTCCCCATGTAGTAAATGGCCATGGTGTCAACATTAGTTTAAAAGTCTTGGCTAGGGCATGAATCATATAGGCATGCCATTGAAATTTATTACATCTTTTCACATATGTAGTTACATCAACATCCATCATTGTCCAATAGTAACCCATATGCAATAAATTTTTGGATAAGACTAGCCCACTGGTGTGGGCTCGACATAATACTTCATTAACTTCCCATAATACTAGTGTAGATTCTACCAAAGGTAAATAACACACTAGAGTTACATCCAAACTACAATAGTATAGGGTTGGTTTAAGGAAGGTATAACATTGGGCATTATGGATGAAGGATTTGGTTTGTTTTTAGGATAAGTATAGTGGAAAAACATGGTTGTGTAGGTAAGTATATAGGCTTGAATACCAAGTAGATCTGGAATAAACAATATTACAAATCATTATGATGGTTGATGGTTCATGAGCTGGCACTATTAGATTTTTGCTGAGAAATTGTTAGTCTTTTTTTGGATCTGCATGTTGAATCAAAGATCCAATGGTAGCCATGGCATATGTTATTTTGTTACTTTCCCTTGGTATATGTTCAAAGTAGAAGTCAACAATTTGTTGCTTAAGAGTGTTGACCATGGATTTATAGGGAACAAACTTGTCATCATTGGTCTATAACCTGATTGATATTAACTATGAATCACCAAAAAAAATTAGGTGATATATGTTCCATTGTACTACTTATAAAATACCTATAATGAGTGTTTCATATTTAGACATGTTATTAGTACAAGAAAATCTGATTCTAAATGACTTAGGTATTAGATCCCCCTATGGAGTGATAAAAAAAAGGCCTAACCCTAATCCATGTAATATGAATGAACCATCAAAATATAGATTCTAGTGTTGATATTTAAGAGGTGTGTCAATGATGGTCATAACGGATTTATTGGGAAATTGTAATGTGAGTGGCTATATATTTGTAAGGGTTAATTCAACAAGTTGATCTATAAGAGCTTGTCCCTTGATGGCTTTTTGGTTCACATATTTTATCTTAAAATCACTGAGAAGCTTGATATATTTATCCATGTGGCCTTATAGAGTTATTTTAGATAGTATATACTTGAGTATATATAATTTTGAAATGACCATGGTGTTATTATTCAACATGTAATGTCATAGTTTTTGAGCTATGAAGACCATGGCTAAACAGGGTTTTTCAATGGGCGTATAATTATGCTCATATGTGACTAATGTATGTCTTAGATATAATATGGCATGCTCTTTTCCATTTTCATCATGTTGAGATATAAGTACCCCTACGTATTTGTCTATTATTGATAGGTATAAAAGGAATGGTTTTCCTAGCATATGACACATTAAAACTAGTGGATTTACTAGATAGTCTTTTAGCTATTGAAAATATTTCAAACAAACCTCATCCCAAAGAAATGTGACACCCTTGTTTAAAATATGTGAAAAATTATGACACTTATAAGCCAATTGAGATATGAATCATCAAATAGATTAGAATTTTCCCTATAAACTATGGAACTACTTCAAATTAGTTGGTGGTGGCATGTTTGTTGTGGCTCGTACTTTAGCTAGATTGAATTTTATGCCTCTATAAGACATAATGAAGCTAATAAATTTGATAAAAGTAATTACAAAAACACATTTCTTAGGGTTGATCCTAACATTTTTCTTAGGAAATCAATCAAATATCCTCCTCAATGTTGTTAGATGATTAACCCTGGTCTTTGATTTTCCTAGTATGTCATTAATGTAGTCTTCAATAATGTCATGAGTAATATCTTGAAATATGACTATCATGGTTATTTGATAGGTGTCCCTTATGTTATTAATACCAAATGGCATAACCTAGTAATAGAATGTTCCCCACAGAGTGGTGAATACTATTTTGTGTTGGTCTTCTAGTGATATTCAAATCTAATTATAGCCTAAGAATGCATCCATTAGGGAAAACATCTCATATCCTACTATGGAGTCAACAATGATTTCCATGTTTGGCAATGGAAAGTATTCTTTAGGGAAAGCTTTGTTAATATTCTTAAAATTAGTATAGATTTTGATTCCTTATGGCTTTTTGTTGATTGGAACTACATTGGAAATACACATAGAATAGAAAATTGTCCTAATACACCTTGTTTCCAAGATATTTTATAAATATTTATTTACCAATAGAGAAATGTGAGGATGCATTTTGTGTAACTTTTTTTTCACTAGTTTGTCATTAGGATGTACCACAAGGTGGTGAACAACCAAGGTGGGGTCCAAGCTAGGCATGTTAGTGTAGGCCCATGCAAATATATCTATAAATTCCATAAAAGGGGTTTTAAGTACTTCACACTCATCCCTTAGTGAGGTATGAACCTAAGAGACCCTATGTTTACCTTTGTTGTGTCTTCCACTAGAAGGGTTGAACCATCTTCAAGAATAGTGGGCAAAGATTTAAAATGTTTGGCTATGTTAGAGTCTTATGTTAGGACTTGTTCTTCAAGTTTTCCTAGACATGATGAATCAAAATACCTTGATGGGAGGGATGGACATGTAAAAAATGCTATTGGAAAATCCTGAATGATGTAAATAAATACCTACTATTCTTCAAGACTAAATTCAACCCCATAGGTAAGTTTATCATCATTAGTATCTTAAATGATTTGATCAAAATCCTATTATTATTCAAGACTAAAATCAAACCCATAGATAATTTCATCATTGGTGGTCTCCTAGTATATACTTGAATAAGGTTGAACAATCCCATCTAGTGGTGCCTAAAATAGGTTTTCACCACTAGACTAGCCTTTATCTTTACTTTTTCCTTGGTCAAAAAATGCCTCAAAGAGGTTTTCACTTTGGGACCGCAATGTTTTATTTATTAATTTTTGCCTAAGGGTATTCACCTACTCTCCAAAATAGGCTTTAATATCCAATTTTACTGAGAACCTTTTTTTGTGGTCTCCCAACAAAACATTATCCCTTGAGCCTAGAAAATTACAAAAGGCCTCATCATTTTGAAACTCATCAATTACCATGTTGGATTCTTGTTAGCCCTAGTCTATCAGTTGGGGATAATACAAAGGTAATAGATTATGTTGAATGACTAATAAAAGGATACAAATGGTTTTATTTTTAAACAAATTGGTTTGGGCTAAGTCATCAAAATGGCTACGATCATACTTTACTTTACTACCAGCATTGTCATCACTAGTCATTGATAATAGAACTCAAATAAGATATATGGGATCAACCCCATGTGGTTTAAATATAAAACCATAGGTTCCTTTGTACTTAGTCATAAAAATTGGCTCAAGTGTTCTATATTTATTTTTCTTGGGGCCTTCTCCTTCATAGTCTTGGTTTTCCATAATTTGATTAGGAATGGGATATTTGGAACTCTTGTAACAATCAACCAATTTGTCATTTTATAACCATGTTTAACCTTATTTGAGAGAGTCTTATTCTTGACCAAAGACTAGAATGAAAGTGGTAGGTGTTGGACTATGTATTTGGCCTTTACCCTTTCTTTACCATTACATGAATGGTTTGGATTTTGGTCTTGTAAAGGACTTGGGTATCTATGGAAGCTTTGCAATGTGAAAGTTATCATGGGTCAAGTATTCTCCTAGGCCAGTATCCAAGATGGTGTAATGATTGGACATTTTAGGAGGCAACATGTGGGAAAGGGAATCAAAGGTATCTAGGTTAATGTAGTTGGCCTCTAGTAAATCAATAAATATTGCTTTCCCTTTGTCCTACTTGGTGACTAGATTCATGCTAAAATGGTAATTGTAGCTCTTGAACCCAGCCTCTAAATGTTTATAATGATCATATGGATGAAAATATCCTATAATATCAACCTCCAGTCTTGAATAGGATGACCTGATACACTCATGAAATGTTGATGGAACTGCATGAATTTCATGTGACCAAGGTCTGCCCAAATGCATGCTATATGACAAGTCAATATCTAACACATGGCAAAGTATATCATGGGCCAAGGGCCCAATGGTAATTGGTAAGTAGATGGTGCCTTGTGATTCTCATTCTTAATTGTTATAGGCTTTGATGACAATTTTTGATGCTTGGAGAACTATTGTCATATACCCAAAAAGATTGATGAGCTTTAGAGACATAATATTCAAAACTATTCCATTGTTTATAAGGACACGACTCACTTTATGCCATTTTATGTAAACTTTGATGTACAATGGATTATTATGCATTGGACCAAGGGATGCTATATCACTTTGGTTGAAGGTTACCTGTTGGGCTATAGCTAGATATCTTACCAAAGCTTGAAATTTGTCACGAGATATGTAATTTAGAATTATGGATTAAACAAGGGAATATATCAAGATGTTTTTTATGGATGGTTGATGTAAGTAACAAACCTAAAATGGATATTTGTGCTGACATATTTTAAAATTATTCCACAATGTCAAACATCTTTTCTTAGATAGTGGTAAATGGCTTGTTCTAAGGTATAATGGTTGGTTGGATGGTGGGTGAAGTGGTAGATGGTTATGGGCCTAGTATGGTTATCTTTGACTTCTAAGTTATGATTAAAAAATTAGTATTAGGTATAAGACCATTATTACTAACAAATGATGATGGAGGGGGATTAGATAGGATAAGTCTTGGTTACTAATGCACTTATTTATGTTTATGGGCTAATGATGTCTTCTCATTATAAGGCCATAACATGGGAATCCCTACTTGTTGATTTAGTTGTGTATAATCCTAGGTCAAGGAATGATTATCATAATGGTTTGGTTGATTTGGTATAATTAATAATGGTCTTCTCTGATTAACACTTGGTCTTGATTAATGGAAATAGTGGTAATGTAACCTCCTAAAATATGGATTACAACTAAGTTATAGTAATGTTTAACTACATGGTAGGTATGTTGGTTGTTTGCATCATTTTGGCTTTGGTTCTATCCATCATTTTGACATTTTGGTTCTACTATTAGTTCTATTGATTCTGTTGGTAACAAACCTAAAATGGATATTTGTGCTAACATATTTTACAATTATTCCACAATGTCAAACATATTTTCTTAGATAGTGGTAAATGGCTTGTTCTAAGGTATAATTGTTGGTTGGATGGTGGGTGAAGTGGTAGATGGTTATGGGCTTGGTATGGTTATCTTTGACTTCTAAGTTATGATTAAAAAATTAGTATTAGGTATAAGACCATTATTACTAACAAATGATGATGGAGGGGGATTAGATAGGATAAGTCTTGGTTATTAATGCACTTATTTATGTTGATGGGCTAATGATGTCTTATCATTATAAGGCCATAACATGGGAATCCCTACTTGTTGATTTAGTTGTGTGCAATCCCAGGTCAAGGAATGATTATTAGAATGGTTTGGTTGATTTGGTATAATTAACAATGGTCTTCTCTAATTAACACTTGGTCTTGATTAATGGAAATAGTGGTAATGTAACCTCCTAAAATATGGATTACAACTAATTTATAGTAATTTTTAACTACATGGTAGGTATGTTGGTTGTTTGCATCATTTTGGCTTTGGTTATGTCCATCATTTTGACATTTTGATTCTACTATTAGTTCTATTGATTCTATTGGTTTAACCCTGGTTACTGATACAATTATTGTTGATGTTGCACTAGCCACTAGTGTTTTTATTTTTTGTATGATTGTTATGTTGGGGAAAAGGATTCTAATAAATTATGAGGCTCTGATTATAGGTGGAAGCTCCACTATCTAATGTGATCTCCATATTTTCTAACATATTTTGAATTACATGTCTAATTTTCACACTGATGAAATTTATTTCCATTCACCCTATTAAAATCATAAATTTTTAATGTCCTATACAAGTCTAGCATATTAGTGCCCTTATGAACTTATTATTTTTGAATAGGGAATCTATTCAAATTACCTATTATGAGTTTGGAAAAGAATGATTCAATGGTCTCTTCAAGGTCAATAAAACCATGATGAGTAAGCAAGTTTCTCTATAGAGGAGGAATGTTTTACAAAGGCATAGGTTGCTACACTTTTTGCATTGGCTACATTGGCCTAGGTTATTGCACTTGTTGTGGCTGCTAAAGAGGTTTTTGGTTAGAAATAAGCTAAAAAGGTGGCATAGGGTAAATAAATAGTGTTTTCACTATTTGGACATGTCATGACTTTATTAATCAATTCCTTATAAAATTTATGTTGAAATTGAATTACTTGTGTCTGTTAGAATTATTGGTCTAGGGTTAATGTGATGCTTACACTTAAACTAGATTTTGATTCTAGCTATTGTTTTGATTATTGGCTCTAGTTTTGATTTTGTCTTTGATTTGATGAGGCTAGTTTAATGATCCCTTTGTTAATCAGGGCTCTTTCAATCAACAGAACTTTATCAATGATATCTTTGAATGTGTGTGCACATTGCAACTCCAAATTGTAAGATATCTTGTTTTTTAGATTTTTGTTAAACATAAAAGGTAATTTCTTGTTTGGTATATTGTGTGTAAATTAGCTTGCAAGTGCTCCCCATTGTTTTAGATAGCTTGAACATATTTCATGACCTCTCTATTTTTCTTATGTTAAATCTACCAATAAAGTGTCATGCTTGAGATTGTAAGATAAGTGATGTATGAACTTGTCTAAGAGATCATCGAAATTAGGTACTAAATTCTTGGGAAACTTTAGAAACCATTTAATGCTTGCACTATGAGGCTTCATGGAAATAAAAACAAAAGGTAGATGTCACTATAGGCCACTAGTTAGCATGCAATAAATAATTCTATTAGATGGGCCTTGGGGTCACCTTTTCCCTTGTATTTATCAAACTTTGGTGGCTCATACCCTTAAGGAAATTCTATTTTTAATTACTCTATGTTGAAAGGGTAAGAACACACATCATCCAATTTGCACTTTTTGGTCTATTTCTATACTTGAATGAGTGTAATTACATCCTTCATATGTTGTAGTTCTTGTGTGAGGAAACTAGTTAGATCATTTGCCTATTAAGGTGGAGGATATGTGGTAAAAAGTGCATTACTTTGATCAAGGTATGATAGAGGCATTTTCTAGGGAATGGACCATAATTATGCATACATGGGTTAGGGTACAATTATTTAAATTGCACTTATGATTATGCGATATTTACATTGGGATTAGGTATGTAGAATTGATACTTAGGTTAATATACAAGAATATATTCATACTATGCCTATTGAGGTTGAATAGGGGCATGTTGTTGACTAGTAATACCTTCTTTATTGAGAGGGACTTATGAAACAAGACCCTATTATTGAACTTGTGCCACATTCGGCATGAAAGGTAACTATTTTCTAATAGTTAATTGAAGAACATTAGAACTTCTAGGTTATACAAATCCTATTGGTAAGTGGATGCATGTTGGAGATTTAACATCTATCATCGACCAATATTTTTACATGATTTGTTAAACATAATTTGGTTTTGAATCAACATTTTAGTCTATGAATAAAGAGGTATGTTCATTGCTACTTAGAGAGGTGGAAAATTGGCTACCCCCTATTGAGGTGGAAATATGTTTTACCTCTACTACATGGGTATGTTTGATGGTACCTAATATTTTAAAATATTACTCATCACCTATTAGGGTGAAGTAAGATTCATCACATTCTATTATGGCATGGCACTAGCCATTAGTTGACTACTTAATCCTTGTTTTTGGGTGCTCAAAGAAATATTTGGTTGAGGATTAGAGGTAGTTAGTTGAGGTTGGGAAGTATAAAATCCTACCCCCTGAGTTTATGGACCACTAATGGTGTTTTTTAAAGGCACATTTTATTGTTGACTATTTATTTGTGCATTAAGACCACTTTGGTCTAATTTGGATGTTACTTACATATTGTCTACTACATTTTAATCATTGTTCTACATATAATCAAAATACACTTCCTCGATGATTGGAGTATTAAAAATGTTTTAAATTGAAGTGCTTTGTGTAATTGGGTCAAAACCCTAATTTTATTGACCAATCAACTCAAATAAAACTCCTATTAAAGGAAGTGATTGAATAAGAGGTGAATTTGACACAACCATATTATTAAACTTATGCACTAAGTTTTGATATATCTAGTATGGTTTCTAAATTTTAATGAATTTGTATTCCATGAGGCCAATTTATGTGACAAATGTATGTGGATATTGATATGACATTATTACAATGTCATTATGGCTACTAGAATAGGCATGTTCATTATTCAGTTTATAAGACATGTTATAAGGCCCTCTTGGTAGACTTGTAAAATTAACAAGCCCTACCTATGTGGATCTATTAAGATCATAACTTAATGGCATGGTTATATAATATGTTTATTGTTGGACATTTTCTTCAATCCTAGGTATGTTAGCCAAATATTTCGCTATCTATTCTTGGTCTTGTTTTGTGTAAGGAAGAGTACCAACCAAATAATTAGCCAAAGGATCTTGAATTTATTTCCCTTTTTGAATATTATATGGTGGATAAGAATCCATCTCCTAAAAAATATCATCTCCATAAGGGTCTTAAATAATGTCCTCTTGTGTGCTAACATTTCCATATCCTAGATTGTACATAGTTCCACTACATGTGTAGTTATCTATGGTTAAATCTATGACAAATGTTTTGTAATAATATTAAATTATAATTATACAAAATCTAAAAAGCTATGTCTAAAAAAATAAAGATGTTCAAACTCTATCTAGATTGGTCAAGGGTGGAGTTACATCTCCAAAAAGTCTATGTAAAAACTTGGTAAAAATAGTAAAACATCAAGTGTCTAATGTTAAATGTTTCACACAAAAGGTCAATTAAAATGACCTAAAAACAATACACCAAACTCCAATATCCAAATATATTCCAAATAAATCTAAACTAGGAAAGGGAAATGTTTTTTGGTTATTTGTCCAAACATAAAGTCAAAATCTAGGCTCAAACAAGTTGTGCTAGGAATTTTGGCCAAACATGACATCAAAATCTAGACTTGAAACAAATAGATGATGGTTAATCTATCAAACTTAGAATAGTTTGGAAAGACTAGGCACTTGATTCTAGACATAAACATGATTTGATTGGTATAAAATAGTAAATAAAAGGCACTTTGAAGAAAGACTGATTCTATAAAACAAAGTCATAAACAATAAAGTTTCTCAATTTGATTACTGAATTAACCTAAGTTATAGAACCGAAATGATAAACATGTATGTATCAACCCTTGTGTGTCGAGGCCTAAACAAAAATAAATCACTGTTTGGATCTAAGCTTACAAAAGTTAATCAAAGACTCAACTTAGGTAAAATAGGGTTTTGATGACCAACAAGCTAGGAAAATTTGAATAACATGACTGTGCTAAACACATATCCAACGAGGCACAAATGATTGATTTAAACATTGATAATTTAGGCACAAGACAAGACAAGTCTTTTGAAATAATTTGGGATTCATAATAGCATTATAGCTCCTAAAATATGTGACAACATTATGTTTCAAAGACTTCTAAGGCTTAAGACTTGAAATGATTTGTGAAGCATAATGTTAACCATCTCAATCAAGTACCATACTCTATTTTTTTGACATGAAAGTCTTGTAAGTTAAATCAAGGTGTCAAATGGATGGCATAATGCCTCCTCAAATAATGGAGTAATATTGGACACAAGACTCATTCATGATGTGTTTTAAACAATAAATTTTTATATTCAACACACCAAGAAATAAAAGAATAAATTATGAACATATAACTAAATATAATCATCTTAGATCCTATCAAGGTGTGGGAAAATGGGGTTGACTAAAAATTACAAGTTATGACCATGTAAATTGATCACAAGCATGGTTAACATAAGAAAAGAATCACATTACTTGAGTCCATACGAATCAACTTATCATGTAAGGGTATATTCCTTTGCATGATGGTACCATCATTAGACTTATCAGTGGTATCCCTTGGTTTACTAGACCTAACTCAGGGTTTCATTACTAAAGGAGAGGTTAGCCACTCAACCCATAGCTCTAGCAGTATGCATTACTATCATTATATGCACCACCATGGAGCATGGTTGGAACATTAATGGGAGATGAAACACCTTGTCAATGATTACCTAGAGAACTCATGAGAGGTAATGACATCCCTTTCAAAAGCCAAAATACACAAAAATAAAGACTAAGTAGAAAGACTTTAGGGTTACTTTTAAATCACCCAATACCATGAAAGTTTGGGGAGTGTTGACACTGGAGATTGCACCTGATGGTAGGAAAATAGGTTCCTACCCTCTCCCCACAACATGGAAACTCCTCTCTCACCTGTGGGATGGTGAAGCAGGAGAGGAGAGTCTCTAGGTATGGGCTAGTTCCCTCTGATGTATCTTGTTTGTTTTAGCAAGAAAAATATAGATATATAGGTATACTGGGGGGGATGAAAAGGGAAGAAAGTGCAAGAAAGCAAACAACCTACTCTAAAGAGGTGATACACCAAAAAAAGTTAACCTTCCACATCCACTCTCAGAATCAAGAAAATGTGAATATACTCTATACATCTGGCAGAAGAACTAGGCTACTAAGACTAATAGGGAGGCTATAATGGAAAATACATAATAGAGGTTTACCAAGGTGCTGTAAAATACACACTTGCAAGCAATTTCTTTTATCTTGTTCTTCTCAAATATTGCTCTTCTCCTTTCAGCTGCAGAAATGGCATCTTGTAAATGGCTGGTGTATTGACATTAACTTGTGAAAGCATCAAAGATAATGACTAAACACAAATAATACTCATGACATACACAGCAAATCTATCCAAGATGGAGGCAAAAACTGTATTTTATTGATTTAGGTGGAGAATTTGCAGAGCCATGCTCTTACAAAAATGGAGAAGCTCTTTTAAAATGACCAAGTCTGCCAATTTATATGGAAAAGCCAAGAGGAGTCTCATTGGCATTTTGCTTGCAAGTGGCTACTTGAGTCTTCATTGGGAAATGGAAAAACACTGTAGATGACATCAAAAAACTACTGGGACCATGCTTGTTATTTTGTCCTTTTCCCATTTTGTCTTAAATGCTTTTATGACTTGCCTTAATGTTTTGCCAACTTGACGTCCTTCATGCTGGCCCAGACTGTTGATGTGTCTTTCTTGCTTTGCATGCAGCCTGCTCCTCTGCTAGTTAGTTAGATTTTTTTCCATGTTTCACAAGATTTTTTCCCCACAGACTACCGTTCATAGTTATATTACCACTCAGTGCTCTCAAGCTAAATATTGGATGCTGACTTTTCTTGTTGGTGTGCATTTCCTACAGCCTGATCCTTTTCATGGCACGCTTAACTGTCTGCTAGCTAGCCTACATGGACTACGCATGGTTGGTGGCTTGCCTTGCTTGGTTTGCTCGCAGCCTTTCACAGGCCTTTTTCTTTGTTTTCATGTTGTTTGCAGCAATTCTGCCACTCATAATAGTTTAACTACTGTTCATCGTAATTCTACCACTCACATCAGTTTGACTGCCATTCACGACAATTCTACCACTCTTAGCCATAGACTGTCATGTGTGGCAATTCTGTCACTCATGACTGCGGACTATCGTGCATGGCAATTATACCGCTCATGGCTGTAGACTATCATGCGTAGCAATTTTGCCACTCACTACATGTTTGTGGTCTCCTTTTGCTCTTGGGTTTGTTTATGTTTCCCCTCTGTGGGCTTTTGTCCCACTTACCTCAAGGCTTCAAGTCTTTTCTTGTGGGCCTTTGGTTTTTTGCTGTGCCTGGGCCTTTGCTTTTAAATTTGAAAACTTTGGTCAGGATTTAGCAAATTTTGGCAAGTTTGAACTTAAACAATAAGACTTACCCAGATTTCCCTTTGAAGAGTCAACCCTCCACTAGGGCAATGAACTTGGATGTTGTATGGACTAGGCTAATGAACCACTTAGTTGAACCAAGAGATTGAACCCAGAGAAAGAACTTGCCTTTGAATTTGAACTAGGCCAATTGATGAATTGGGCTGAGCCAATGCTTGAAACAAAACTGTTGAAACCTAAAGATGGACCTTGCAACCTAAAATTAACTGGTCTTGCAATGCAAGTGTAGAAGGTGACCAAGATTTCACCTATGGGCAAAATTGGTCAACAAATTGGTGACTCACAGGAGAAGTGTGCCTGCTATGCTTAGGACCCAGTTGCCTTTGAATATCCATTGGGTGCGGAGTCAGATGGTAACTTTGAAGAGAGTTCACAATAGCCTTCGAGATCCCAAAATTACACCTAAAACTTTCAGCTCCATAGATAAAAGGAAACACAAAAGGCTAAAAACAACTAACTGTGCAAACTACACTTAGGGAAAATAAGAAAGAAAACAAGGGAAACTATGTACAACCAAACCAAAACTCAATGACAATGCTTTAGATGTATCCCATTAACTGGGATACATAGTTTTTCACTGTCTAACCTAGAAAGTTGGAACGCATTACGCTGCTTGCATTGAGTGATCATATAAGGACCGCTCCATAGGGCATCAAATTTTACATGTTTTCCAGGCATAGCTCTATCTTCATCCCATTTTAAGACAATGTCTCCTTCAGCAAGATTTTTTGATGAAGATTTCTTGTCAAAATGTCTTTTCACTTGCTATTGGTGACTGATCATAGAGACCATGGCCCAATTCCTTACCTCCTGGAGCTCCATTAGCTCACACAGTTTGACTTCCATGTTGGTTCCTTCTTCTAACTGTAGCTAATGGGTGAGATCTAATGCTGGTAGTTCAAGTGAGATGGGAAGCCTAGCTTCCCTTCCATTTATGAGCATATATGGGGAATTTTTGATTTCTCTCTTCGGAGTGATTCGATCAGGCCATAGAGCTATCTTCAACTTGGCATGCCAAGTTTTTTGTCCATGGTCCTCTTTATAATCCTGATTAAATTTTTATTAGTGGACTCAGCCAGTCCATTTACCTATGGGTAATAATTTGATGAAGTGCTAAGGTATATACCATACTTCAGCACCCATTCACTCATTCTGATCCCCAGGAAAGCCAAGGCATTATCTGAGATTATAGTGGCTGGGACTGCAAAATGTGTCACTAAGTCCTCATAGAAATCCAGGATTGCACTTTCATTCACTTCCTTCAAAGAAATGGCTTCCACCCACCTGGTGAAATAATCCATAGTAGTTAGGATCCATTTGTGTTCAGCATTGGAGGGAGGATTGATCATCCCTATGAAATCCAGGCCCCACTACATGAATGGTTGTTTAACTTGAATGGGCTATAGGGTCATGGTAGCCAATCACTATTTTCTATCAAAAAGTGCACACTTTTGGCACTTCCTTACCCAGGCATATGTATCCTTGAAAAGAGTGGGCCAAAAATAGCTAGCTCTCATTATTTTTGTTGCTGTGGTCTTAGGGGCGAAATGGCCACCTACTGGCCCATTGTGAAACTCAGCCAATACCTTGTCAGCTTGACTGGGGTCAATGCATCTTAGGAGAACCCTAAAGAGATCCTTCATAAATGATACTCCATCAATCAAAACATAAGGAAGGGACTGAAGTTTAAAATACCTTCTTCTGGCCCTACTGAGACCCTGTGGACATTCGCCCGTAAGAAGGAAGTGCCTCATGTCCAGCGTCTAATATCTTATGATAGTTGGTTCTTTTGTAGTGGCTACATCATGGATCAGCAAGCTATCTTCACCCTTTTTCCTCAAATTTGTAGCTAGCTGTTCACACAGGCCCCTTCCTCTCACCAGCTTGGTGATTTTGATGTCTATGTCATATTCCATCACTTTGGTGATCCATCCCACTCTTTTCTCATTTAAGTCTCAATTGGTCAATAAATCCTTGATGCCAAGATGTGGAACCATGAGACGAATCCTACTATTTGACAACATATACCTAAATTTCTTTAGGCTGCGCACTATTGCCAGGACTTGCTTTTCTATGTAGGTGTACCTAATTTCAAAGTCCTCTAACCCTTGGCTGAAGAAGGCGACTGGTTGCTCAAGCTCATCAATGTTTTCTTGAGTAAGCATAACAAATATCATTTCTCCATTATTGAAGGTGTAGAGATTGAGGTCTTTATTGAAGTCAGGGCTGATTAGAGTGAGAGCCTAGGTCAAAGCCTATTTGATGGCTTCAAAGCTATCTTTTCTTGGCATTGTCCATTTGAATTCTTCACCCTTCCTCAGCATAGAGATTAGGGGTTTAACTATCTCAGCAAAATTTGGAATGAACCTCTGAATGAAATTTATCTAGCCAAAGAAACTCTGTAGGCCTTTCTTGTGCTTTGGTAGGGACATCTCTAGAATGGAGTGGACTCTCTCGAGATCAATAAACAAACCTTCCTTTGACACAATGTGGCCAAGAATTTTCCCTTCATGAACAATAAACACACATTTCTTTGGATTTAGGGAGATGCCAAATTCCTTGCACCTCTCAAAAATATACCTAAGGTGCTCCATGTGTTGTCTCGCCTCCCAGGAGAAAACCATTATATCATCAAGGTACACCAACACATTCTTATTTATCAAACCACTAAAAGCCATGTCCATGGCTCACTGGAAGGTAGCACTAGCATTGGATAGTCTAAAAGGCATATTCTTGTAGGTGAATGTTCCCCATTTAGTGGTGAAGGCTATTTTATATTAGTTGCAGCCTCATACTAGAATCTGATTATATCCTGAATAACCATCAAGAAGGAGAAATGTTCAAAACCAGTTACCTTTTGGAGGATTTGCTCCATGCTCGGGAGGGGATAATGATCCTTTAAAGAGACTTTATTAAGGTCTCTGAAGTCGATGCACAGCCTGATCTCCCCATTTTTCTTTCTAACTGGAACCAAATTGGCCAACCATGAGGAATGTTTGATCAAAAATATAATGTTGAACTCAATCAACTTGACCAATTCTTTCTGCATAAGGAGTTTGATCATCAGATTAACAAGCCTCTATTTTTGTATGACTAGTTTTGTACCTTCCTCTAATTCCATGGTGTGCTGGGTGAGTCTCAGATTGAAGCCTTTCAAGTCACTATAATTCTAGGCAAAGATGTCAGTGAACTCCTGACACAGCAAAATGAAAGCTTGCCTTTCTTGAAACATGCAGACCTTACCAAGCACTAGCAGATTATCCTTGAAGATTTCAACTTTTTCATAATTCTCCTTTCTGGTAGTGATGCATGCTTTGTCATCTCTTAGTTGGTCATCTCCATTTAAAATACTTTCAAGTGTGACCAGACCCTTAGGGAGTTTATTGTTCTTCAATTGAACAATCTGATTTTCATATTGTTGCTACAATTTTGCTTGATTGTGAACTACGAACTCAGCTTCTTCATGCAGGAAGAAAGCTATCTTCTGGTCACTTTTGAAGACCTACCAATTTGTAATATTGTCTAGAATTGAAGGCCGAACCACCAATTTTAAATGGTGTGAACCACAATCCTTGCTTATCTCTTTTGAAACATCAAATTGGGCACCAACAACTGCCAGCCTATCATCCTACTTATTCTATTCTTTGGGAATCAAGGTAATGTTAAGAGCAAAGAAATCCTCCATTAAGTCCCAGACTCTGTGCTTGTAAGACTTCAACAAGGAGTTTTTGGTCAGGTTCAGGCCTCTTATTTGGTTCACAATTAGTTCACTGTCCCCCAGGATTTGCAACTTCTTGATCCCTCTCTTTCTTGCCCACTCAAGTCCATGAATCAAAGACTCATATTCTAAAACATTACATGTGCAAGAGAATTGGAAACAAAAATTTGAAAAGTACCTTTCTTTAGAAGGGGAAACTAACATTGCCCCACCACTAGCACCCAACTTACTCCTAGAATTGTCGAAGTACAACTGCCACAGGCCAAGGTCTTCTTTGTTTTCCTTCATTATATTAGGCATAATGGCACCTTCTTCATGCAAGAAATAGATGCCAAGGTCTGCCTCCTCAATAAGCTTATAAGGATCATGCTCGAAGTTATCACTTCCCCACTTATTCAAGAGTAGATCTATGACTCCTTTAAGAGCAGAAGATGAAGATTGGTCTGTCTGAGATTCTCCTGGATCGATGATAGTGTAACTGACATTCACTGGCTTGGGTGAATAGGGATCTAAGTGGTCCTTATAGAGTGGCTCAGATTCAATTTTCACTTTGGTCCCGTACTTGGTTTTGAAAACTAGATATGACCAATTCGTTGCTAGATAGCCACCTATCTTGGATGTAAAGTCCCTAGACAAATAGATTGCAAAATATGGAGGAACATCCGCTACCACTATATCATGGGGGATTGGGAATGTCAAGCAGGCATGCAATGTTAAACTCAATCCTTTCAGGATTCTGACTATCTTTGCAAGTGTCCCATCTAGTTGTAAGACTCCTTTGTTCATTACTTCATACTTTAATCCCATCCTATCAGCAATGCACTTGGGCATCACTGAAGTGTTGGCCCTGCTATCGATTATGTAATTATGTACTAAGAAATCCCCTATGATCAAAGATACATAAAAGGGGGGAGTCATTTCTTCTTTCTTTACCTGACTTGAAGCAGAAGGCTGCCCATTTGTCATTAGGATGTTATTAGTGTCTGCTGGGACAGCCTGTCAATCTAGCTCATGTAATTCTTTCTTCAATACGTCCCTTTGTTCTGGAAGAGACAACGAATCCCATAGAGAAATGCTCACATGCAATTTCTTCATTTGATCAACTATATTCACTTGGGGGTTGATTCCCTTTGTGCTTTCCTTTGGGTTGATCCTGGCTGGAGCTGTAGACTAAGGAGCTGGAGGTGCAGATGGTTGTCTAGAAATTGGGGCCCTTTGAAATAGGTGTGATGGGGAATTCATTATTGCCTGAGGGGAAGCTTGCACTTCTCCAACTGCTCTTCTTTTAAATCTCATGTTGGCTACAACGCAATCAACCTAATTATCTGTGGTGCCCCCATGATTAATTACATAGACCTCACCCTCTTCATGATTTATCAGGGTAGAATCCAACTGAGTTTGATTGTTACTCGTGCTGGGCTAAGCTAGAAACTCAAAAAAATAAGAATGGTCAGTAGCCTAGTTTTCTAAATTCTAGAAAAAATTCATCATGTCATTCGTATGGACAGCTTGCTCTCGACCATGTCCCATGGTCGAATAGCTAGGTTGTTCCTATACAAGGTTATTCTAAACTGACACCATGGCTTTAGATGACAAAGAGGGTCCTAAGTTATAATTTTGATAAGGCCTGGTCTAAGTAAGTTGACCCTGTCCTTGATTATAGCCTTAAAAAGGGTTTCTAGGTGCTTGACCATAACGTTGATAACCTAGATTTGGCTTGTTATTTTGAGCTTGTTACCTTTTAAGAGCTACAAGTTCATTTGACATGTTTTGTAATAGTATTTAAACCTCATGTAGTTCATTTGACGAAAAAGCAGTTGGCTTCTCAATGCTAGGCATAGGGGCTAATGTGGGTGCAACAGTTTGTATAGGGGGTAGCATCTCTAGGAAAAGTGGCATGTGGGGCCTAGGGGTAATTTTCCTAGCTTGAACCAAGAAATTTTTGGCTGCTATGGCAATGCCATAAGTAGCTGGCAGTATATGTCCTCCCATATATTGGATCATCACAACAATATCACTATTTAATGCCTTTAAATAGTACAAGAAAGCGTAGCTGGGAGTCAGTCTTACCAGGATGGGAATTTTATCCTAAGTCTTTTGAAACCATGTGTTGAAGTCCTGCATGTACTCATGCAGAGCTCTATTTATAGTTGTCAGTTGCTCAGCAAGCAAGAGACCATCACTCTTTTCCCCAAAATGATCTATCAACTGAGTGCCTAATTCATTCCAAGAATGTATTGAATTCATAGGCAAGGTGTCGTACCAGTCAAGAGCTTTGCCTTTAAGGGATAGTGCCAATAATCTGATGGCAATATTTTCCTCTATTATATTATGAATATTGCAAAGGTTGGTGATATTCTTGATATGCTCAACAACTGTAATTGGCCCCACTCCATCAAAAGAAGGCACATTTTTTAGAGCTATTCCTAGAATCGAACCATAGTGTGGGAGGTTTAGTGGGCTCTCACTGTGAAAAGTTGTAAAAGGCAATGCCATGGCTATAACGGGTTGTAACTATGGCTGAGCTGGGTTGGTGTTACTAGCAACAAGTATAGGAATATTTACTAATGGATAAGGGTGAGTTCTTTCAAACCTAAGCCTTTTAGCAGAGTTTAAAGGCAGCTCAATGAAAACAAAAGGGACCCCCCTTGAAGTTGACCTCGTGGTGACTTTTGGCATAGAATTTCAAGTGAATGGTCTTAAAATAAAGAACTAAGCTCTTACCAGTGGAGTCGCTAGATGCTGGAAATATTTGAAATGACTATAGCAGGACCAACATTAATCTTGAAATACTACTTCCTTCGAAATCGATAAAATTACCATCCCACCAGGTGTGCCAAAATTGTTGACGCTGGAGATTACACCTGGTGGCAAGAAAATAGGTTCTTGCCCTCTCCCTGTAACATGGAAACTCCTCTCTCACCTGTGGGATGGTGAAGCAGGAGAGGAGAGTCTCTAGGTATGGGCTAGTTCCCTTTAATGTATCTTATTTGTTTTAGCGAGCAAAATATAGATATATAGGTATACTAGGGGGATGAAAAGGGAAGAATGTGAAAGAAAGCAAATAGCCTACTCTAAAGAGGTGATACACCAAAAAAAGTTGACCTTTCACATTCACTCTCAAAATCAAGAAAATGCAAATATACTCTATACATCTAGCAAAAGAACCAGGCTACTAAGACTAACGGGGAGGCTATAATGGAAAATACATAACAGAGGTTTACCAAGATGCTGTGAAATACACACTTGCAAGCAACTTCCTTTATTCAGTTCTTCTCAAATATTAATCTTCTCCTTTCAGCTACAGAAATGGCACCTTTTAGATGGCTGGTCTGTTGGCATTAACCTAAGAAAGCATCGAAGATAATGACTAAACACAAATAATACTCATGACGTACACAACAAATCTATCCAAGATGGAGGCAAAAACTATATTTTATTGATTCAGGTGGAGAATTTGTAGAGTCGTGCTCTTACAAACATGGAGAAGCTCTTTTAAAATGACCAAGTCTGCCAATTTATATGGAAAAGCCAAGAGGAGTCTCATTAATGTTTTGTTTGCAAGTGGCTACTTAAGTCTTCATTGGGAAAGGGAAAAACACTATAGATGACATCAAAAAACTATTGGGACCATGCTTGTTGTTTTTTCCTTTTCCCATTTTGTCTTAAATGCTTCTACGACTTGCCTTAATGTTTTGCCAACTTGACGCCCTTCATGCTGGCCCAGACTGCTGACGGGCCTTTCTTGTTTTGCATGCAGCCTACTCCTCTACCAGTTAGTCAAGCTTTTTTCCATGTTTTGCAGGGTTTTTTCCTTATGGACTACTATTCGTGATTATATTACTACTCAGTGCTCTCGAGCTAAATATTGGCCACTGGCTTTTCCTGTTGGCTTGCATTTCATATGGCCTGCTCCTTTTCATGGCATGCTTACCTATCTGCTAGCTGGCCTGCATGGACTATGCATGGTTGGTGGCTTGCCTTGCTTGGTCTACTCATGGCCTTTCATAGTCTTTTTTTCATGTTTTCATGTTATTCATGGAAATTCTACTGCTCATGGTAGTTCGACTGTCGTTCATGGTAATTCTACCACTCTTGGCCGTAGACTGTCATGTGCAGCAATTCTGCCGCTCGTGGCCGTGGACTATCATGCACAACAATTCTACCGCTCACGGCTGCGGACTATCATGCGTGGCAATTTTGCCACTCACTGCATGTTTGTAGTCTCCTTTTGCTCCTGGGTCCATTTGTGTTTCCCCTCCATGGGCTTTTATCTCGCTTACCTCAAGGCTTCAAGTCTTTTCCCATGGGCCTTTGGTTTTTTGCTGCGCCCGGGCCTTTTCTTTTGAATTTGAAAACTTTGGTCAGGATTTAGAAAATTTTGGCAAGTTTGAACTTAGACAATAAGACTTACCCAAATTTCCCTTTGAAGTGTCAGCCCTCCACTAGGGCAATGAACTTGGATGTTGTATAGACTAGGCTAATGAACCCACTTAGTTGAACCAAGAGATTGAACCCAAAGAAATAACTTGCCTTCAAATTTGAACTAGGCCAATTGATGAATTCAGCCGAGCCAATGCTTGAAATGGAACTGTTGAAACTTGAAGATGGACCTTGTAACCTGAAATTAACTGGTCTTACAAAGCAAGTGTAGAAGGTGACCAAGATTTCGCCTATGGGCAAAATTGGTCAACAGGGAGAGCCTAGGAAAATTTATTTATATGCCTTTTAATATGCACTAAATGAAATTAAAAAGTGATTTTGATCCCATGAGTTTCCTATAGTGGATTGGGGGAGATCATACACATGTTATTCTTTTTACAAAAATAAATAATCAACAAATAGTTTTCAAGCAATTATGAGTGAAGTTTGATTTTAGGAACCAAAATAAAAATGTGATGATGTTATTTACTTTGGCCATTGGATTAAATGTGAAATATTGAAATAATTTCACAAAAAACAAATTTAATAAAAATCATCCATGTTTGTTTTAAGTCCAAAAGTCCTAATGTTTAAGATTTAGCCTAAGTTTATTTTTAAACACCAAATAGTAAGTGTTCAATACTTAAGCATTCATTTTAAGCACCAAAAAATGTTTTCAAACATTATAATTCCTAACTGCTTTTAATCACCAAAGACCAAATGTGTGAGACTTAACATGTTCATTTCAACATTAAAACTAAATGTGACTTGATTTAGCTAGATTCCTTTTAAAATCCCAAAATAAAATGTGTATTAGCTAAAACATGTAAATTGGTGTTCTAAATTATGTCCATGACCTGAAATTTTTAAATAATAACATCCTAACTTTAAGAACTTTCTTGTATGGGTAAATTTTATTTGAAATTTAGCTCTTAGGTTTTAATTTTTTTACACATAGTGATTGTGGCCAATCAGAGATGACCAATGTTAGTTCAAGGTAACCATCATCGATCAATCTATGAGAGAACCAGTACTAATTGTAAGAATAAACATTAGTAAATTAATACCATCATCAATCACCTATATACCTAAAGGAAAAACCATAAAATTTAAATGCATTAAGTTAGGTAATGGTTAGAACAAAGATTAAGAAAACCTATAAGGCAAAGTTTAATTTATGGATTTAAATGCTTTTGAAACCTAGAAATAATAAAAAGGAATAATATAAAGAATCAAAATTCAAGATTTATGAATTTTTTCCCCTTCAATACTACCATTAATTGTTACATTGAATCAGGCTTGGTTAGAAAGAACCATGGTTGGTATAGGCCAAACCGTTGCCAGTTACACTTGATTGTCAGCAATCTCTATATAGATTTAAGAAATATAAATAAATCATAATATGACCAAAATAAGGTTATAAATGCAATTTTAGAGAGATTTAAGCATCCATTTCTCAACTTTTAACTTGTACATTTATCTTCATGTTATGTGGAGAGCTTATGGTCCCACCAAGCATGCCATTTGTGATCAAGGAATCCAAGAAGGGTAGTTGGATCATATGTTAGATTCATAATGAAAATTAATAAAAATAAAAATAAACAAACTAACATGTATAACATTATATTTCCTAGATAAAAAGGAGGAGCATGGTAAGGAAACACAAATGAATAAATCACAACTAAAAATGGAAAGAACTCACACAATTCTTTACCGATTCCTTGAATGCTCCAAGAGGTTTATTCATTTGGCTTACTCAGATTATAATAAAGAAGTCTTAATAAATGGGGATTGGTTATCTCCATATCCTCTTGGAAACATGGTTGGCTTTGATTTGGATTTGATATGTCTTGAAATGTCTTGGCTTGTGATTTTGGCATTATAACACTATGGTCATGCAAACATGCTAAAAAACTTGCATTATAACACTAATATGTTCTAAGTTATCTAAATGGAGAGGCGAATGCTTGTATTGATAGGTTTAAAAATCAAATTGGAATGAGTTAAATCCTAATATAGGTTTTATTAATTAACCCCATTAGAGTTAAAAGGTGTCCAAATCTCATTATTAGCATGAAATGTGTGCTTTGAGATATTTTGGATTTTGGACAACTCAAAAGCTAATGATGAAAACCTAGGATATTCTTTGATTTTGAATTCTCATTTTTGATAATTAATGTAATTTCTCAAGGATGAATTCAATTAGGATTTTATTAGATTTTCATGTTAATTAATCCCTTTTAAGCTTTTGAATATTTTCCAAGTTTTGATTTAATTAATTTGGGAATTTGCTTTATTTAATTAATTTTTGGTTCAAATTGATTTAATTTCATGTTATGAAGCCAAATTCAAGAAATTTAGAAATTCTTAGGCTATATTTTCAATGGTTGGCAAGAAATGATCTAAATTTGGGTATGAAGCCACTAGTAGCCATTTTTAGTGTCTACACTAGTTTGTATATTTTGGATCATAGGATTAAAAGTTGAGGATTATTAAGCTCCTCCAATTAGGACCACACTATTAGATTTCATGCATTGTGATACACGTCACTCTCACATCACTCATAGATTTAGATTATTACAAAAATTTTAAGCCTACATAGCTTTGGACATTTACAAGATTTATGCTTTGTTGAAATTTTACGTCTTCTTGTCTACTAGGATCAAAGAACTTACCATTTGATATATTAACATTAAAATATAAACATAGAGACTTAATCTATTTACCAAAAAAATTAATAGTTATACATTCCAAAGTGCTAATGTTTTTGATCTCCTAATCCTTTAAGGTCCATCAATCAACACTTGGCACATTCATGGTAATCTAAAGCCATAAGAACATTAAGTAGTTTTTTGGTCTACAATCCAATGGTCCTAAGCTCCCAAGCCTCTAGGATTATAAGATAGTTTCATGTGTCTTGATCATGGTAGCCCACACCCATGGGAGGTTATTCATTGAAAGGTATACCAATCTAATTCTCTAGGATTCCATGCTTCTCATGCTCTAAGATCAGGACATGTGGTTTGATCACATTAACATACCACTATAGGACCTACCCAACATAGTGAAGATATTTGAAGGGTTAGATTAATGAGTACATGACAAATGGAACTATCTGGTGAAGGCATGAAAAAAATATAAATGGGAAGGATCTTTAGCAGGGTAAAAAAGCAAGTCAATAAATGAGTGATAGCTATCTCAAAACTAATGACTACACACAAATAATTAAAGAATGATTACCATTTGGAAAGTAAGATCACCTACCAAAGCTGACTCACACATTTAATTGAAATTGGAATTTTTGGTAATTTGGCCTATCAAGGCCAAATTCCACCCCCTATAACTCATAACTTCTTAGGGTACCATTATAAGCCTATTTAAAGTGGTCTAAACTTTGTATTTTGGACTAAAATAGATAATTTTTTACCATTTAATGATAAAATTGGTTCCAAAATGTCATAAAATACTTCATAATACTTTCAAATACTTTCATTTTCATGACATTAAGCTTTATATAAAGTTTCATGCATTAAAAAGGCCATTTAATGTATTTTTAAGCTTGGAGAAGGTCCAAATAGAGCTCCCACATTCAATTTTTGCCTATTAAAATATGTATAAAATTATATTATTTATTATAACACATTCAAAACCTCTTGGAATTATCTTTCATTCACTTATGTGGTGGTTCTAAACTTAAGTTATCAATAAAAGGCAAAAAAACCCATTTTCATGCATATTTCACTATAAAGAACAAAATTATATAGCCATTTATATGGTGGACATCATAATTAGGATAATAAGGGATTAAAAAGGGTTATATAATAAATATAAGGCAAAAATATGCAAGATAGGCTCAAAACCAGTCCTTTACAGTTAATTGGTTTCTTTGCACATAAGGAGAGCTCTTCAAGTTTGCAGGTGGTATGATCAAGAGAGAGAAAATATAGGTATACAATTTTGGCCAAAGAAATTAGACTAAGAGAGATTCATTTTAGATAAAAATTTTCTCTAATTGGTCATATCTCCTTCATGAATCATCCATTTCAACTCAAGGCATACATCAACAGTCTTGCATCCAAAAGGCAGTTAGTTTTCTACAATTTCTCCTCATTAGGGAATAATATCAAGAAAAATTAAGTTTGTAGGGATTATTAGGGACATGAATTAACTTTTCATGGAATCCATAAGTTATTTTCCACACATATGAGGGCCAATTTGAACTCAAAAAGGCAAGAGAGTGAAATTCACAAGCAAAATATGAAGAATTGTATGGTCTATGAGAAATAAAGGGTTTCAAGATTTCTTGTTTTCTTCTTGGTAGGGATCCCCATCATATTCATGTGTTCTTAATTAAAGTTTCTCAAGAGATTCTACAAATATACATAAAAAATCCCTTGTTATGTTCTCAAGCATTTCAAAATCCCTATTTAACAAATATTAAGGTTTCTTTGCATATTTTAAGGTACTTAACGTAGTCATAGGTTTCAAATTCAACCTATTATCCTCATCCAATGGCTTCCAAATTGATATATTAGGTAGAAGATAAGATCATGATTGTATAATATGTTTCAATGTGGCTCTAATTTTTCCCTTTCATGTTATTTTCACTTCATTTGGTTCATCTCCATATAAACTATCACACACAACCATTTATCATTGTGTTTCATGTTCCTTTCACCCTTCATTCATGGTTTTTCCATCTCTCATCCATCATTCCCCCCTCCATTAATATCCATCCCATAAATTAACTATTAGAAGGAGATAAGAAAAAGTGAAGGTTTTCATGGTCATTCAAGATGAGGATATGCACAAAGTGAAGGTTGTCATGGTCATTAAAGATGAGGATATGCACACCTAAACCATACCTACAGTCATGGCACCTATAAACATGAGCTTTTTCATGAAATTACAAAGAAAGGCAAATAAGGAAGTATCTTTTGAGGGTCTATGATAAAATTACCTCCTTAAATTTTAGTAGTGGAAAGACAAAGAACATGTTCTTATTTTTTTACCTCTCCAAGGTCAAACACAGTTTATGTTCATACAAGATGATCTCATATAATCACCTATGCTTTACTACATAACCACTTTTAAGGGTAGGTTATGATCAATGTGTGAATGAGGTGAAATTAATGAAAGAATACTGACCAAGGTGATAGCTTCAAATTAAATGATCTTGAATTATACTACCATAAGTGAATTCCAAGTGTCTTTTGTACACCTATAGGCATAAATGAGATCACCACCTGTAGCAATCATATGACTTTATAAGTCTTAAGGACTCTTCTAGGCTTATGAAGGTTTTTTGGTCCATATTTAAGCATGGATATGAATAACCTATATATATATATATATTAAAAACTATACATTTGAGGTTAAAATAAGGTTAAAGAAACATAAAAGCACACCAACAACCAGCTTCAAGGATGACCTCTAGCCAAGTAGGTGAACCATGCTTAATGGAGACTTCAAGGGTATAAAATCTCAATCAAGATAATGAGATTATTTTGAGATCATTTTAAAATTTAATATAATATATACACCTATTTTCACCTTGTGTATTATCAAAAACTCTCAAATAATCATTAGTGTAGTCCTTGTCTGTATAACGACCTACAGGTAATAGGGTACAATCAAGCATAGAAAGAGAGGTCTACCTTCATAATTATGGAATAATGGTCTTAATGAGGTATACCTAATACTATAAATATATTTAGTTAAATTTTTTTCATAAATAGAATTCAATTAATAGGCACTAAACTTAGCTTAGTCATTTCACCTCAAAAGACCACTTACAGTCACATGAGAACACAGGCTTGTCTTTAAGCTCATAGAGCATGAGAGAAAAGTTATTATTTTTGTGGAGTTTCTTGATTATCAATGGTTCATTGGAAAAATTAGGTTTAAAATCATGAAAGGGATTAAATTGAGGCTCTAATCACTTATTTATATAGTTAATCACCTTTAAAAATACTCACCTACAACCATCATGAGGCTAATAGCCTATCTACAAGCTAGTGTACAAGTTGAGGGAAAATGGTGTATTAAGGAGTTTTCATATAAAATGAAAGATAATTTATCAAGGGAACATGATTATATAATATCATTAATAAGATGAAGGTAGTGCTCAATGACAAACACTAGTCAAGTCAACTATCAACTCAACCTACAACCATGTTAACATAGGCTTCTCTTCAAGTTGGAAAATATGATGGAGTTTCATTATACATGATAGAGATACATGCAATAAAATGTTTATTATAAGTATTAAATAGTAATATTTATTTCAAAACATCATGATATGTCTCAAAAATCATTAACATAGTCAAGGTAAATAGTTACAAAACACATACCTACAACCAAAGATGTCAAATTCCTCTCACAGTCATATGATCAAGATGCATAAAAGATACCTTTAAAATAAATGAGTGAACTTTGAAGTGATAATAAATTTTAATTGAAAAACATTACTTCTCTAACACCTTGATATATCCACTCAAGCACTATCATGAATTTGAAGGTGAAAGTATAGTAGTTGTACAAAAATGATAATGTTTAAGGCCTAAAAACATAGCTTGAGAGTCAATAGGATATTAAAGAGAATGAGAAGAGGTTTAAAATGTTTTAAGTCATATAAAAGGTATAAAATCATGTTTAATTAACTAATAAACACCTCCACACCTCAAAATTACCAATTTAAGCACTATTGTTATGCAATTATGGTGAGATTTCTTAAGAAGTAGGGTCTAAGATAGGTTGCATAAGGGTGAAAATTGACAAATGGAGGGTGAGATAATTGAAGAGGAGTGTCATGGAATATTAAAATCACATTAACCTTTTTATATCTAAAACTAAGGTGTAAAAGGAGGAAAGCATAGTCATATGCCTAGTCTCACTAACTCAATGTAGGCAACTCAAAGTATTTTTTTAGTAAAAATAGCCTTTAGGATAAAATATGCATACTACATTAATGAAATTTTTTGGAGTTTTTCCTTATGACTTTATCAACGTATAAAAGTATTTATGTCATTTAAGGATGGTAGATGCTCACTATTTTGACATAGTCCCCTACTTATCTCAAGATAATCATGATGGAGCTAGAAGAGGTCCTTGGAAGGTTTTGATGTTTTCATAGACGATTGGAAATTTTTAATTTTGGAAAGAAAGATAAGGTGGTTTTAAATATACATACACATTTTTATATGGGATCATACTCCTTTTTTGAATCAAGCCATGACCTTAAGGGATAAAGAAGGAAAACATGCATGTGTGCTCTTAAGATAATTGTGTTTATTTTGATACTTGTATACACCTTGAAAAGAGGTTTTCAAGACATTTTAAATGTTATATAGTGTTTATAATATCATTTAAAATTATAAGATAGGCAAACTCAGTGATCAAGGGTTACACAAGCTAATTAGCAAGGAAACCCTATAAATAGTCCTAAGAGGCTCAAGGCAAAAGTAGAGTTTGGGATGAAAAAGTAGGTAATAGGGGATAGATATGAATATGAATTAGTGTTCCCCCCACCCATAATAACACATTTATTTTAAGTGAACTCAAAGACTCATATTTGGCCATTTAGGCCCTAAAACTAGCTTAAGACCTATAAGGACTACAATACCATAAGACACTTTTAGACCTTTCAAGGAAAGATGAAAAAATGATAAGGTTTAAGGGGATGATACATGTATTGTATGAGTGATTTCATGTATATATAATTAATTGAAATTTTAATTTTATCCTTTGGAGAAGTTTGAACTACTGTAGTCCAAGACACCCATTCGAGCCACATGATAAAGTGCTCATATATTTCACCATGTCAAGAGTTTGTATAAATTATATTAGAATGACTTTAGGAACCCTATGAAATTATAATTAATTAAAAATTAAGTTTGGTTGAGGGGATATTATTTATCAACAATTGTTAAGAGCATAAGCATGTCGAGAATGCAAGCAAAATCATATATGCAAACATCTTTACATAGGTATATTTTCATACCTTTTGCATGGGAACCCAATATTCTCAAGGAAGTTTATGGTGTATATAAAATATATATAAATGGAAATAAGTTTGGGTTTGGAGGTTTTAACTTTATGAACCATTATTAATAAGGTTCACCTCTAAAATCCACCCAAACCCTCATAATGACCAATTTTGAGAAAAGTTGATTTTATTATAATAAAAACCTCATTAATCAACTTGAAACATATTAAAACATGAATTAAACTTAGAGATGGTTCCATAAATGGTACTTTATTTTATAGAATTGTACATATCATGGAAAAAAAACATATTTTTTTGAAGAAAAAGTGTTGAAAGGAGAGGTACAAGGTATTTTAATAGATTCCAATTCATGGAGGGTGAATCTTGAGACTTTTTATTCATCCCCAAATAATTAGATGATAAAAAAAAATATTCTTTTAAGTGTCCTTATCATCTCATCTAAAATAACCATTCTATAAGAAATTTAGGTAGTTTGACTAAGTTGTAAGTGTTTCTTCATCAAAAGAACCTATTTCATGATATGAAGAATTTTTACAGGCCTAAATATCATTTTATTTTTAGGTTTAAATGTTTCCATGTTATTTCCAATGGTCATTAGTGCAATAAGTTAAGCTACTAGGCTTGTTTGGCCTAGTAGACCTGTTTGATCAATCAAATCAAGTAAATGATGGCATAAAAAGGATAATAAATGAGTTAATGCAGAATATCTATGCCACATATATGGTATTAAAGTATAAATATCATGAACTTTCAAGTATTCAGCTTTTATTTTATGTAAGGGAGGGATTAAGAAGGATTTATCTTGTCTTAAGTTTCAATCACTCTAGTTGACTAATCCTTGACTAGTCATCATGCATTTTTCTTGATCTCCATGAAAGAAAGACATTTGCATATCTTGATCTAATATTAAGTGGGGTTATTATAAAAGTTATGACATATAAAACATGTAATAGGAGATTATATAAGTCAAGATGACCCACCATCCCTTTCCAACCCAAATATCTCATGCAAGGAGCCCATGCAAGGACTTTCAACAAAAGAGATATCATAAGGAGTATTTAATACAAGTTAAAGTGGATTTTGACTTGATTTAATATTGAGTTTACCTCCTCTTCTCTCTTATATTCCAATCTCTTATCTTTATCTATTATATTATTCGATATATTCATGATTTCAAACCGATTTTGAGATCCCTCTCTTGGGATGATTAAAATTTACCAAGATTGAGATTTATCACCTTTTGAGATGAAAAAAATGACTATTTTGAAATTCATATATTATATTATAGTGTGTTATATTGATTTCATTTTCACATGTGGTAATATTTTCTACCTTAAAAGGTCCTTATCTCACATAGTTACTAGTATGTCATCTTGTGCAGGTCATATGCAATGTTTGATGTTGATCTATTAAGCTAAAAGTAGATATATTGATTGGGTAGTGCCTTGAATCAGGCCTAGTCCATCATTTCCCTCATGATTTAATAACTTAATGAACCTTTATATAAAATATTATTGCATAGGAGTCCTTTGGAATTGTAGGATTCAATGATTTATTTGTCTTATTAGTGTTCAATGACTTCAAATATAGTGGATAAACCAAAAATATAGGTGTATCACCATCATTATAATAGATTTCCCTTTCAGTTATCCTTTTAACCCTTTTCATCTCAAAATACATTGCAAGTTTTTGTACATAGAGAAAAGTGATACATCAGAGGAGATAGACTCATAAATCAAGAGGTATGGTCTGACATTGAGGTGTCCCACACCTCAGACCATTCCAATTTTAGTCTAGATATGAAGGAGATCTTAAGCAATCAATGTTTAGCAAGGTGCTATCTTGGTTGCTAATAGTTTTTCCATGTTTGGTGGGGCACATTTTCAGCCATTAAAGTACTCACTTGTAGAATATCAGTCTTCAAAAGTAATTTAAAGTACTCATATGGTCATTATATCAAAGGTAAAAGGTAGATTTTTTTTCAAAATTTAGTTGTTTTTCATGTGTTTTCTAAACTATGATAGCCTATAGAGGATAATTCTATCATCCATCTCCTTATCAACTATTCTAATATGATCTATATACATCTTGTTATGATCCTTGTCACCCCTATCAACCCTATCATGATCCATATCAGCCTTATGATGATCCTCATGAACCTTTTTATCTTCTTAATTAGTCTAAGAAAGTCCAAATACAATTTATCTCAAACTTAAAATAAAGTTTATTTGGCTATGAGAAATAGATAGTAATCATAGACACTTATAAGAGATATAGAAAGGAGATTCCCAATCATCAAATTTAGAGCATGAAAGCTCATTTACAATAAGCTTAAGAGGTATGTGCATCTTTTATAATTCAAGTCCATTCAAAGTTTAGTGTTGATATCCTAGACATAGGTGGTCTAATTGTAGGAATTAAAGAGAGGTTGTTGGTCCATGGGAAACACCAAGGTCACCATAATCAACAACATGTTCCCATAGAACTAACCTTTTCTCTTCATGAATGTCAAACCAATGTATATCACATCCCTTAATATTTAATCCAAGACTTTTCAATATTTCCTACCTATACATCTATCCAAGAGATACTTCAAAAAGTTAAATAAGTTTGTTTTGAGGAGGCAAATCTTCATGTTTCACAGCAGATCATACATGAGCCTTCATCTTTAGTTTTTTAAGGAGATAACTATAATAATTTGGTTCAATATTTTAAGGCTCATGTATCTAATAAAATTTAGCTTACAAATCATCATCTTCAACAATCAATGATATATGTAAATACAACACAATATCAGTATCAAATTCTTCTTTTATACCCATGGATACAACAAGTACAAAGGAAGAAGCTCCTAAAAACAAGTTCAAGACTTAGAAATAGGTATAATAGTCCAAGAAGAGTGAATACCATTCAAGTATAAATCCAAGTGTTATTTTTGAAAGTAATAAGGAGGTCATTTAGTCTCCGCTTCTTTCTCGTCAAATGCCCAAGGCCTTTCCTTCATGGAAATCTATTCAAGAGAACTTGTAATAGAGAGAGTAGGTGAAGGTGATTCAAGTTGAACATCCCTAAGAGTAGAATAAATCATCTATGGTAACATATTTAGACGTTTTTCATCTTCTTGAATATTTTTAGGGGTATACCATGCCAATTATTGAGAAGGAAACCCTCCTTTGTGAGGCAAATCAAGAAAGTTCAGCTGAGATGAGTGAAGATGAGAGAGTCTTGAGTGAACAAGATGAATAAGACATCACCATTAAGATACTTGAAGGTAAGGATAGCCATGAATTAGTATTTAATAATGTCAAATAAGATGTATTTTAGGATGAGATGCAAGTAGAAGATGAGATAAAAGAAGAATAAGTTTTTATTAAACAAAAATGGGTTATTTCTGAAGGTCCTCTTGATCACATAGCAATTGTTCTTCATCAAAATGTCTCCCATTAAATTTTACCATTGACCATTGGTTAATATAATCATATAAATAAGATAAGTTTCAAGGTAATGATGATGAATTTTGGAAAAAATATTTGGATATTTGTAATGAATATCAAGATCTTCAAGGTCTCACACTTCATTTTGAAGATGTTAAAGACCAATCAGATACTGAACCTATCAAGTTTTTCCCATAAAAAGAGAAATTTTATGATGATGAGAAGAATGAATAAGTGTTGTTTGAGGTAGTACCTCAAATAATTTCTCCTAAACACAAATAAAATGAAGATATCTCATCCTTTAGCATGCCTAGAGAGATACAAGAGGTCAATCATGAAGGTCTTGACAAGTCACCATTCAATGTGGAACAAAGTAACCAAGACATATCAGATCATTAGTAACCCATGAATGAATAAGAATTGGTGTTATTATTACAAAGTATAGGAATATGGGAATAGGATTATTGTGTCTTGGATCCACATTTGCAATCCATGCACCCTAGAATGTAAGTAGAAGGCCCAACTGCATCACCAAGAAGCCATGAATGTACAAGTGTTCCTATCTACGAGAATAGGTTATCAAGAGATGAAAATTATGTTTCAAGGCTCCATGGTGAACAATATAAATTTCCTTTTGATTTTGGAGGAAATATTTTCACTTCAGGTTAGTTGTTTTAGGCTTGTTTTATTTTAATAAGTGATTAATACAAGTAGTAGTTTGCTTCCATTTTGTTGTGTTTGTCTTATTTTCCTATTTATTTATCTTAGTTTTCCTTGTTTATTATTTTATTTTTTTTCCTTTAAGTCTTGTCATTGTTACAGTTAAAAGAGGTGTTTCAAACTTCAAAAGTATGTTTGGCAGTTCATCAAAGTCATCATATCATATTATCATGTCTCATATTGCCATTATCATGAGAAATCTAGTAGGTTCTTTTTACTAGCAGGCTGGCCAACCCTTGTGATTTGATAAAAATGTTTTAAAATTATCCTATCAAGGCCGAATTCCACCCCCTATAATTCAAAACTTCTCAAGGTACCATTACAAGCCTATTCAAACTGGTCTAAACTATGTATTTTTGGCCTAAAAGGGACAATTTTTGACCATTTAATGATATAATTTGTGTAAAAATTCATAAAATCCTTCATAATACTTTTAAATACTTTAATTTTCATGACATTAATCTTTATCCAAAGTTTCATGCCTTAAAAAGGCCATTTAATGTATTTTTAAGTTTATAAATGATCCAAATAGAGCTAGTACATGCCAATTTTTCCTAGAAAAAAGATGTATAAAAGTATATTATTTATTATAACACGTCAAAATACTCATTTAATTATCTTTCATGAATCTAAGTGGTGTTTCTAAACTTAATTTATCAATAAAAGGCAAAAAAAAACCCATTTTCATGTATATTTCATTGTGAAGTACAGAGTTGTATGGCCATTTGTATGGTGGAGCTCATTATCAAGAGAAAAACTACATAACAAGGGTTATAGAATAAATTTAAGGAAAAAATATGTAAGACAGGATCAACATCGGTCCTTTACAGTCAACTACCTTCTTTTTGTGTACTGAGAGCTCTTCAGGTTTGTAGGTGGTATGATCAGGAGGAAGAAAATATAAGTCTTTAGGCCAAACAAATTAGAATCAAAGAGATTCTTGGTGGAGTAAGTGGTTATTATATTTTTCATCTCTCCTTCATGAATCATCAATTTGAAGTCAAATCATACATCAATCATTTTGCATCCAAGAAAGCATTCAATTTTTTGCAATTTCTCCTCATTAGGGCATAATATCAAGAAAATTCAAGTTTGTAAGGACTCTTAGGGACATGAATTACCTTTTCATGGCATCCATCAATCCTTTTACACACATATGAGGGCTAATTTGAGCTCAAAAAAGATAAATATATAGAAATTCTATATATTAAAAGCAAAAGATGAATTATACGATCTATGAGAGAGAAAGGGTTTCAAGATTTCTTATTTTCTTCTTAGAAGGGATCCCCATCATATTCATATGTTACTCATGAAAATTTCTCAAGATATTCTACAAATATTCATATAAAAATCCATTATTATGTTCTCAAGCATTTCAAAATCTCTCTTTAGCAAATATTAAGGTTTCTTAGCATATTTTAAGGTACTTAACATAGTCCTAGGTTTCAAATTCAGCCTATTATCCTCCTCTAATGGATTCCAAATTGATATATCAAGTAGAGGATATGATCATGCTTACATAAGATGTTTCAAGGTGGCTCTGAGGTTTCCCTTTCATTCTATTTTAACTTCATTTGGTTCATCTCTATATACACTGTCATACATAGCCATTTCTCATTATGTTTCATGTTCCTTTCACCCTTCATTCATGGTTTTGTCATCTCTCATCCATCATTCCCCCCATTCATCTCCTTTAAATCAATTAACTATCATAAAGATGAAATAACAAGTGAATTTTTTCATGTTTATTCAAGATGAATATGTGCACACCATAAACCTTACCTATAACCAAGAACCTTATCTATAGTCATGACACCTACAATCGTGAGATTTTTCATGAAATTACAAAGAAAGGCAGATAGGGAAGCTATATTTTGAGGGTTTATGATCAAATTACCTCCTCAATTTTCAATAATGGAAATATAAAAAACATTTTCTTTTTTTGTGACCTACCTAAGGTCACACATAGTCTATGTCTATACGAGATGACTTCATACAATCACCTATGGTTGTACTACACAACCACTTTTAAGGGTAGGTTATGTTTAATGTGTGAATGATGTGAAATCAATGAATGAATATTAACCAAGGTGATAGATTAAAATGACATGAGCTTGAAGTAGACTACCATGAGTGAATTATATGTTTCTTTTGTACACCTATATGATTGAATGAGATTACCACCTATAGCAAGCATATTACTTGACAAGTCTTAAGGACCCTTCTAGGCTTGTGAAGGATGTTTGGATCATAGTTAAACATGGAGATGAATATCCTAAATATATAGATCAATAAATATACATGTGAGGTTAAAATTAGGATAAATAAAAACAAAATTACACCTATAGATAGCTTTAAGGATGACCTACAACTAAGTAGGTGAACCTTGATTAATGGATACTTCAAGGGTATAGACTCTTAATCAGAGTAATGAGATTATTTTTAGATCATTTGAAAAGTGAAGATCATATTTACACCTCTTGTCACCTTTTCTATTATAAAAAACTCTTAAATCATCATTAGTGCATTCCTTATCGATATAAGGACCTACATGTAATAGGGTATAATCAAGCATAGGAAGAGGGGTCTCTCTTCATAATGATGGAATAATGATATTAATGAGGTAAACCTAATCCTTTAAAGATATTCAATTAATTTTTTTTCATCAAGTGAATTTAATTAATAGGCACCAAACTCAACTTAGTCATTTGACCTCAAAATACCACTTACAGTCACATGAGAACATAGGCTTATCTTTAAGCTCATAGAGCATGAGAGCAAAGTTATTCCTTTTTGTAGAGTTTCATGATTATAAATTTTTCATTGGAAAAATTAGGTTTAAAATCATCAAAGAGATTAAATTGAGGCTCTAATCAATTAGTCCTAGAGTCAATCACCATGAAAAACACTCACCTATAACCAGCATGAGGCTAAAGCCCTATCTACAAGCTAGTATACACATTGAGGGAAAATGGTCTATACAGGAGTTTTCATATCAAATGCAAGATAATTTATTAAGGTAACATGATGATATAATCTCATTAATGAGATAAATTTATTTCTCAAGGATAAACACCAATCAACTCAACTATCAACTTAACCTATAACCATGTTAACACAAGCTTTTATTGAAGTTCTAAAATATGATGCAGTTTCATTATCCTTGAGAGAGTTTCATGCAAGAGAATTTTTATTAGGAGTAATAAATAGTCATAAGGAGGTCAAAAAATCATGATGGGCCTAAAAAATCATTAACATAGTCATGGTCAACAATCAGGAAACACATACTCATAGCTAAAAATGTCAAATTCCTATCACAGTCATATGAGTAAGATGCATACAAGACACCTTTCAAATTAAGGAGTGATTGTTGGCCAATTTTGGCCTACATACAAGTATTTTTCCTATATTGATGTGCCAAGCAAGAGTTATGGATGGAATGAGTGGTCCAAAGATTTCATAATGCTTCCAAAGCTTTTGAAACACTTTAAGCAAGCTTAAAGTTTAATTTGTTGATCTTTGTGAGGCAAGTCTTGAAACATGACTAAAGTTGCAAGGTTAAAAACACCAATAGGTTCTCATGGTGTTTCAACCATTCATGAGGGAATGGAATATATTGCATAAGGTCTTAGAAACTCATTATAAGCCTTGAAAGGTCTTTCACAAGCATGGAAGATCGAGACTATCATCAACATATCATGCAAAAAAAAAGGTCAATTTGATTGCACATTTAATAAATTTTCTTAGGGAATTGTTCAAGACCAAAAAACCACATGGACATGAAGCTATTCATACCTAGATCATCCTTTGAAAATTTCATATCTTGATGAGCTTGTTATCTCAATATATAAATCTTTAAAGTTGAACTTACCAAGTGATCTAGACTCACAAACATCAAGTTTTATCTTTGTGAATTATTCATTAGAATTAAACTATCCCAAGGTTTAACATGAGAGTGACAAGTGTCCAAATCTTGGCAGTTAATATCAAGATCTAGTGATGAGCATTGATCTGAAAGATTTGAGTGGGTCCAAAGATATAATGGAGTGCTTTTGATTGTACATTGAAGATCAATGGTGAGCAATGAGTCAAAAGGTTAACATAAGAAATAAGTTGACAAGTGGTAAGATCTCAAGTGTCCTAAAAAATATCTAACGGTACACATCAACTAAAAAAGTTAGTGGGTCCAGGTAGATCAATGGTATGCTTTCACCCATATAAAGTAGGTCAACAAAAAGCAATGAGTCAACAAGTCAATGGATCTCAAAGGCTAATGAAAATATACCAAGTGTCACAATAATGTTAAATTGGTGGAAGATCAACCATATACATTTAATAATACCAAAGCATATCTATGGTGTGTGAGAGGTCAAAGATTCAACAAGATATTGTAGAGAAAATGAGGAGTTAATAGTTGACACAATATAGGGATCCAAAATCAAGATCAATGGTCAACAATAAAGGTCAAAGGTGATATATTATTGAAGGATTAAATTAAGATCAATGGATAAAATTCAAATTCAAAGATAACATTTTTCAATTAAAGGTCAAAATATAATTTTAAGTCAAACTAGGGTAAGTTTTTAGAGGGCATATGCTACCATTAGAGCTCATTCAAATGCCATTGAGAAGACATTGTTATAAAGTTAGGGGTTGTCAACAATAAGGTTTTGATGACATAAACCTCTGGTTTGAATATTTGGAACATATAAGGTCCATCCTTTAGGGTTAAAGTATTTTTTTACAATTATAATATTTTCTATTTAAATAAGGATCCATACATACAATGAGTTCTTAGCTTCTATAGGGTGCAGAGGTAGAATAGGTCTATTCCTAACATATATATCACAAAGGAAGCTATGTGATCTTTACGTATACATTGATATAATACCCATAGTAAAAGGAAAAAATTAGATTTGTTTTCAATCTATAATAGAGACCTATTCTCAAATGGAGTAGGGGTAGATATATAGTTATGGGAAAATGTCTCATTTGTCGACATGGATATATCCCCAATAGAACAAGTACATATATCCATTTAAATCATACATGGTGAAAACTTTGTTAGGAATGAGGATATAAGTACCTTGCCCTCATAATGAAGTAAGTGAAGATGGCATGGAGAATTAAAAAAGAGTGATGGTGGTTGGAGAAGAAGTTGGAGCATTGATTTTATTTAGATCTTAAAGATATTTCTCCAATAGACTTAGTCATGACTCATCATGAAAAAAAATCCTTTGTCCTCTAGTGGATCTCTCAACCAATAAGAACTCTTGAAGATTATTGGAACCAAATACAAGTTAACTTTTTGAAAAGGATTAATACTAATTGGAAGAAGGCATGTGTATATAAATCAATCAATACACTACCATCACATTTCTTGATCATTAATAACTCATCCATTCTCCCATGCATGTTACCCATCTCTTATTCCCATTCCACTATATATATAGGATTCTAAGACTTGAAATGGATCCCTCTCTGGGCCAATACTAGACTCTACCAAGATTGAGTTTTGTAACCTCTTGAGATGAATAAAAGACTAATTTTAAATTTCATTATTCTAGTATAGTGTGTCAATGTTAGTTTGATTTGCATATGTGGTAGAAATATCTCCCTTGTCAAGTCCCAATCTCACCAAGCTACTAGCTATCTTATCATGCAGGTCATGTTTAGTGTTTCATTTCATTTTATTAAAGTTATCATGTGTATATATTGACTAGTTAGTGTTTTTAATTAGGCCTCTCCATCACTTCCCTTAGGTTTTGATCACTTGGTGAACCTCTACATGAAACATTAATGTATAAGAGACTTTGGAGTTGTATATCTATTCATTTGTTTTATCTCATTAGTGTTTTAAATAAATAATCATTTTATATGCATCACCAACATTAGCTTAGATTTCTCTTTCAGTTATCTTTCTCTCTATTTTCCCAATAATTAGTAGGTTTTAGTGGAAATGAGCTAAGTAATACATCAGATGATTTAGCCTCATTAAAAATCCTAAAGTTCTAACCCAAGATTAGGTAACCCACATCCTAGGTTCATTCCCATGTTGGAATAGATTTGGTTAGAAGACTTGAACAGTCTTTTACTCAGCTAGGGTGTTATCTGTGTCAAAAATATTTATAGCTCAACTGATGGGATCAAGATCTAGAAGAGTGGAAATATTATTGGTGTGTCTTTCTTCTAATAATATTTTAGAAGTAATAAAGTTATCATGATTGGTGACTTTGAATCAAAGATTCTAGTTCTAAGTAGCCTAAGCATGTCTCATTAAATATTTTGGTTAGTTTTGTATGTCATTTGATATATGAGGTTGATATTAATAGCTATGGTGAATACCCCTATCATTCACCTTCTTATTATTAGTTCTAATAAGACCCTCATGATTCATATGAGCCCAATAAACCTTATCAAGAGTTATAACAAATCCATGATGAGTCTCATCAAGTTTCTCATGATCTTTATTATAAACAATATGGCTCTTACCTTCCTCATAACCCATATGATCCCTACCATGATCTATATTAACTGTATGATGATAATTACCAACCATATACATAGCTTAATAGTATTATGGTGACTCATACCAATGCTATGATAACCCTCCTAATCAATCATGGTAGTTGCATGGCATCCATAAACAACATATTCATACCCCAATGCATTTTATATGTAGCCTTAAAAAATCTCTATTATACCAAGAGAGGAATATGATAAACATTAATATGTTAAAGGGGTATGGCTAAAAAATTCTAAAACATGTCATCAGAGGGGTTATAAATTTAGTGTAGTAGGAAAAATAGGATTAGATGTCTTTCATTAGGAGAGGTTATCCTAGAATGTGCCTTACATAGATCAAATCATCTCAAATATTGATGAGAAGTTGGGATCCTATGAAGAACATAAAACACCCCACCACCCATATTATCTTCCCTCATTCACCCCATGTCAACCTCATGTTGAGCTTCCCATCACCACTCATAAGCCCTCACCATATGAGTTTCAAAGCCATCATAGTTCCTACCAACTCCTCTCAGCCTTCCCCTCATAGAAATATGTCCAAGAAAGAGTCCAAGAGGAAATGCATTTGTTTTGAAAGAGCCATCCATCATGAGCAATCAAGGTCTGATTTTGAAACCTCCCTTACTAGGTAAATTAATGGTGTAGATAAACTTTTTTACCATACATTAGAAGTTATAAAGGCAACATCACCTGAACTACACATACCGCCTTTCATTCCTCAAGCCATAATGCACACTATGCAAGAAAACCAGGAGACCAAATTTCCATCTTAGAACCAAATCATGTAGTCAAGTAAATCTAGATTCATTCAATCCCCACATTACCCTCCTTAGGAGTATAAGTTATTTCCATCTTAGAAATCCATCCAGATTAATATGCAAAAAAAGAGGACATTACTATCAAAGATAAATAGTTGGATAAAGGAGGTGTCACATATATCTCATCTCTCTTGGAGTCATCCCAACAACATATTATGCCACTCCTTGAAGAGGTAAGTAGTGAACTCTATGTTGAACTCATAATTAATGATGATGAATTTTTAGATTTAGAAGAGGATCTCATAATTGAGACACAAATGGGAAAGGGTGAGCATGTTTTAGTCTTTCAAGATGCAAAAATAGATGAATTCAAAGAAGAAGTTGAGATAGAGGATGATATTTGAGAATAATAATGAGTACATCAAGAAGAATATATTCTAATTAAAGTTCTTGGTTTCATGGCTTCTTAACCTAAAGAGTAATCCATAAAGGTACCAAGTTTCACACCAATTCCTTCCATGCCTCAAGTCCCATCCATATTACCAAATCCTACACATATTCCATTCAAAGTTCCAAGCTTCTTACCTCCCCAAGAAATAGTCTTACCATCACCCACTCCACCTACCATTCCTCATGAAACCCACCCATCTCAAAATTTGAAACATTCATGGGATATGCACTCAAATTATGTGATGTCTAGCCTTTGTCATGAGTATCCTACTATGCCTAGTCCATTTGATTAATCAAAGGAATTAGAAGAGGTAAAATATTTAAAGTTTTCAATCTTCATGAGATTCCTCTATGGAGAGGCTATCTAAGCAATTCAAGTCATATTAGAAGTGAAGACATCTTGCATTTCTACCATGCACACTCAAAAAGAGAAGAATGCCATGTGGGAAATAGAAGAGGAAATTATTGATTTAAATGATCCTCAGAAAGGAGGATGAAGGTGTCTATAAGGAGGATATTTCTATTGGTACCCCTCTTCAATGTGAAAGAGGAAATTATACCTTCAAGGATGAGAAAGTAGAGCTACCATCTTGTGTAGAGGATGAGGAAATGGATATAATAACTAATTAAATTGGTGAATTTGTGGGGCAACCAAAGGCTAGAAAATAGTCAAAAAGCTCATTAGATATTTTTTTTTGAATTTTTATGAGTAAGATATACTCTTCTCTAGGAGGAATATGGCCTGATTGCAGCCAAAGAGAAAAACTTTGTCAAGCAAATCAAAGAGCATCAGTTGTATAGAAATAATCTTATTTAAGGATTAGAGACAATTTGAGAGTCAATATGATATGAAAGATAATGATAATAGGTTTCAAATGGTTTAATTCATATTCAATGAACAAAATAATGTTAAAGTTACTACTATACACCTCTACACCTCAAAATTACCACTTTAATCATTATTCGCATACAATCATGGTGAGACTTCTTGATGAGTAGGGTATGAGATAGGTTGCATAAATGTGAAAGTTGAAAAATGGAGATGGAGATAATTGAATATGAGGATATTCATGGAATATTAAAATAAAATTAACCTTTTTATAGCTTAAACCAAGGTGTAAAAGGAGGAAAACATAGTCATATGCCTAGTCTCACTCGATCAAAGTGTCTTTTAGTAAAAAGAGCCTATAAGATAAAATATGCATCCTCCAATCATGAAATTTGGTGTAATTTGTCATTTTTAATTTATAAACCTATAAAACATATTTTTAGGTCATTTTAGGATGTTATATTAATACATTTTCTACATAGTCCCCTACTTATCTCAAGACAATCATGATGGAGCTATAAGAGGTCTTTGGAAGGTTTTCAAGTTTTGACAGAGGGTTGGAACTTCATTTAATTTTTGACAAGCATGAGGTTTTTTTAAATTTACATACACTATTTTAGAGGGGATCATACTCCTTTTTCAAAGAAAGCTATGCCCTTGAGGGTTAAAGTAGGAAAATAGGCCTGTGTGATCTTAGGAGACCTATATTTGTTTTGATTCTTGTATACACTTTGCAGAGAGGTTTTCAAGACATTTTAAGTGTTATAAAATGTTTATAATATCATTTCATATGATAAGATAGGCAAACTTAGTGATCAAGGGTTACATAGGCTAATTAGCAAGGAAACCCTACAAATAGTTCTAAGAGGTTTCAAGCAAAAATAGAGTTTGGGAAGTAAAATGTGTTCATATGGGATAGAGATGAATATGAAATACTCCCCCCCCACTCATATCACATACATTTTTAATGACCTCAAATACTTAGATTTTTCCATTTAGGCCCTAAAATTTACTTAAGACCTATAAGGACTATAATACCAAAAGGTACTTTTAGACATTTCAACTAATGATTACACCATGAAAAGGTTTAGTGGGATTATATAGATCATATATGAGTGATTAAAAGTATATAAAATCAATGTACATGTCAATTTGATCCTTTGGAGGAGTTCAAACTATTGTAGTCTAAGACACGCATTTGAGACACTTGATCAAGTGCTCATATCTTTCACCATCTGAAGAGTTTAGTAAAATGATCTTATCATGTTTTTAGGACCCATATTTAATATTAATTAATGAATAATTAATTTTTTTATGGGATATTATTTATCAACAATCATAAATAACATAAGCATGTCCAAAATGTAAGTAAAACCCTACAAGCAGACTCCATTATGTAGGTATATTTTCATACCTTTTACATGGGAAAATAATATTATTAAAGAATTTGAGGGGGTATATGCACTAAATATTTATAGTAATAAGTTTTTGTTTAGAGGTCTGTACTTTATGAAACATTGTTAAGAAGGTTCACCTCCAAAACCCTCCCAAACCATCATAATGACCATTTTTGAGAAAAGTTGATTTTATTGAAATAAAAAATTAATGAATCAACCTTAAAATTATTAAAAAATTAATTAAAATTATAGAGGTTCCTATAAATGGTACTTTTTAATGGAATTATATGGATCAAGGAAGAAAATAAAGTTTTTTGAATAAAAAGTGTTGAAAGGAGAGGTACAAGGTAGTTTAATGGATTCCAATACATGGATGGTGAATCCTAAGACTTTTTTTTCATCCAAAAATCATCATATGATCAAAAATATTCCTATAAGTGTCATTATTAGCTCATCCAAAATAACCAGTCTATAGTAAATTTAGGTAGTTTGACCTAGTCAACTAGTTTGACTAAATTATAGGGGTTTCTTCATCAAAATGACCTATTTTATGATATGGGGAGTTTTTATAGGAGTATATATCATTTTATTTTATGTTTTAAATTTTTTAATGTAGGTTCCAATGGTAATTAATGCAATAAGTTAGACTGCTAGGCCTATTTGGCCTAATAGGCCTATGTAATCAATCAAATCAAGTAAAGAATGACATGGAAGAGATAATAAATGAGTTGATGTAGAATATCCACACCACATATATATTATTAAATTATAAATATCATTAAATTTTAAGTCTTCAATTTATAGATCATGCAAGGGAGGGTTTAAGAAGGAGTTATCTTGTCTTAATTGCTAATCACTATAGTTGACTGATCCTTGACTAGAAATCATGCATTTTTCTTGATCTCCATGCAAGGAAATTCACATATCTTGATATCATATTAAGTGGGGTTATTATAAAATATATGGCATATAAATCATGAAAGAGGAGCTTTGACAAGTCAAGATGACCCACCATCCCTTTCCAATGCCAAAATGTTCATGTGATGAGCCCATGCAAGGACTTTCAACAAAAAAGATATCTTAAAGACTATTTGTTGTAATTTAAAGTGGATTTTGAATTGATTTAATATTTATTTGACCTCATCCTATATATTATATTCTAATCTCTTGGATTTATTTATTCTCTTGTTATATATATTCAAGCTTTCAAGCCAATTTTGAGATCCCTCTCTTGGGCAATGATTAAACTATGCCAGTATTGAGATTTGTAACCTTTTGAGATGAATGAAATGATTGTTTTTAGATTGATATATTATATTATAGTGTGTTATATTGGTTTTATTTTCACATGTAGTAGTATTTTCTCACTTGGAAAGTCTTGATCTCACCTATTTACTAGTATGCCATCTTGTGCAAGTCATATACAATATTTGATGTTGATTGATTGAGCTAATAGTGGATATATTGATTGGTTAGTTCCTTGAATCAGGTCTATTCCATCACTAATCTCATTCTTTGATCACTTAATGAATCTTTATATGAAATATTATTGTATAGGAGTCCTTTGGAGTTGTAGGATTCAATGATTTATTTATCTTATTAGTGTTTTATGAGTTTAAATAGAGTAGATGAAACAACAATACATGTTTATACCATCATTAGAATATATTTCCCTTTCAACTATCCTTCTAATCCTTTTCATTCCAAAATACATAAAAGGTTTTAGTACATAAATCAAAGTGATACATCAAAGGATCTAACCTCATACTAAGATTCAAGTGTCCCACACCTTAGACCATTCTAATGTTATTCTAGTTGTGAGGATCCTAAGCAATCAACCTTCAGTAGGGTGATATCTAGGTTTCTAACAGGCATTAAAAAAATTTATTATCAACATTGAAGGCACATGAATACATTCAATACTTAGGCCTATCAATGATATATACACAATATGCAAAAAGTAAAATTCACTTTGTTATTTCTCTTTTTATTAAATAAGTGCATTTTTTAGTTTCCCTAGTGTCAAACAATCCCTAATTTTCTTTAGCCAGTGAACATAGAATGAACTGGTCTAGGACATAAAATAAATTAAAACAACCAAAGTATAATAATGGAATATTCATCAAAATAAGTTAAGACCTTAATTCCCTCACCATAAAAATTTAAGGGATTAACATAATACAAATATATGGTACTTAATAACAATGCCCTAAATTTAAAATTCCCCTAGTACTTGGCTCTCTAGGAAGAGGTAAAATCCATTTAGTCATATTCTACCAAAGATTAACTCTCTCTAGAGGCCAATAAATACATATATGATTTAATATCAATCAAAGAGCAAAGACTCCACCAAACGGTGGCTAAACTTGAGGTAATGCCATGTATTGACCTCTTGAAAGTTTTATGCATTAATGAAACCATTATTGGAGATATCATTCATGTTAGTAAATTCAATAATGACTCTTCTTATGTTTTGGATAGGGGATTTTATTGATACCTTAGGATTCCATATCATAAGACTACCTACAATCAAGTCTTCACCAATATTTTCTTTGAGAATAACACCATAGATAGAAAGTTAAAGCAATGACTTATAAAAGGTTAGAGGCTGAATCCAAAATGGGTTATCTCCTCCATTTTCTTGATTAAATTCAAACCCATATTTTCAATAGTAATGGCCCTTTTAAATAGATTATATGGTTTCTTAAGTATTGTGTATATTCAAATTAAATAGATTCTATTATTGGATATACTCCTGACAACTAATCAAGTGGTGGTACTTGTGGAGATTATAAGTGCATGACTAAAAACATAAATACTCTAGGAGGCCTGAGGAAAATAATTTATACATGATATCTTATCTACTAGATGTAGTGATGGTCACTTTTTACAAACTCTATGGTTAGAAATGGTAACCCTTGGATGAATATTTTGTAAATAGGGTTAGAGAGGATTTTTATTTCATGTTCATTCATATGTATAGGAATAAAATAGAATGATATACAATAATGCCTATCCTCATTTATATCAAGAAATTAAAATCACCTCGATGACTAGGCTATCATAAAATATGACAAGAAAACTAAGTAAAATGGGAGATTATTAGTTATACCTAGATGTAATCATCATCCAACTACATTGAAATATCACTACTCTTATACTACTATCACATCATGTTCTAGACCATATAGCATAACAAGAAATAACATATCAAGTCTTTAATAACATCTATGAATAATTAGGTCAAATGCATTTAGCCTACTACATCAAGACTCCTTTTAGAATTAGATGTCATCAAAATGTGACCACATCACATTTAATTCATGGTGGCAAAGTAAGAACATAGTATAACTTACAACCTTCAACTTTTGGAGAATGGGACTCGAGGAATAAAATAAGGGGGTATCTCAAAACTATCCTAGAAAAGAAGAAAGTGCATGTCTCATATGATCACTAGACATATTATCATGATTAGATATTCCTAAATGCCTTGGATGATTCATAAATATGGATAAATGTGTAAGTCAAATCAATAGGAAATTTGAAATAGTTCTAATTGATCTTCCTAAATTCCCATGAAAAAAACATCCCCATGAGAAGTGGTTAGATATAAAATTCCTCAAGTCCTTATTCAAATAAGTGCCTCCCTACCAACTAATTTTATTACATTCCTTATTGTGACCTCTCCACCTTTTACATCCTCAAATATTGCTTAGGAAGAAGAAAAAAGAAAACTTATTATTCCCCAATAGGTGAGGGAGATGCATAATGTTAGAGATGAAAGAAAAAATTTGATCTTAACTAAGATACCCATAGTATTTACTCGATTCAAAAATAAAATTAGGGATTTTTAGAGAGTGAGGAAGATTAAAATGGTGAATGTGAGAATAAAAGGTGAAGAGGAATTGGAACAAAGAGATATATTTCTCTCTTTAGCCAAGAAGCCTAAGAGAAATCCTAATGACCCTACTAAATATATTTAGAATTCTAAAACTTTTATGGATTACACTAGGGTGGTAATGAGGTAAATACACTAGAGTAATGAGGCATTAAAAAGGTGGAATCAAATACAAATTACACAGGCTCCTTAGGTAGTTATTGATGATGCCCAGAGTGTAGCTACAAAGTCATACAATATTTTGTATAATGTCAGAGTGTTTAAGATAGATAGTCAGTCCCATAAACCATATCTTATTATACTATGGAATAAGATTAAGGATAAATTAATACGATTGAATATTCCAATTCAGTGTTCTAGGTTTAGTGTTTTTAGTCAGCTTAATCTCATGACCATAATGGATGCTTTTTGGTGTTTAAAATATGTGATTTCCAATAGAAATGCCTCCCTAAATTGGCATAAATAGATGAGAAATTTTCTAGGACTTTTTATTAGTCATGAGAGTGAAGCACTACAAATTTTGGGATATATGAGAGTCACCAAGGTGATCACCCAAGCTGGGGAGCTTATAAACAAACCAAATTTTGAGAACTTTCTCCACTTAGCTGTCAAAAAATTTAGTTAAGAATTGGAAGGGAATTTTTTTAAAACCAATTAATAAGTATTACATTTTGTTAGTTTTAATAAGGATAGGGTAATGAGAGTAGAGGCTTTATTAACTAAGTTCAAGAGCTTAGAGGTAGAGAAAGAAATATTAATGGTTTATGAAGTTAGAATATTAAAGCCTTTGATACTAAATTTTGAAATAATAGATAAATAATTTGATGCAACTTGTGCACTAGATGAAGAGATAAAATAAAAATAAGTAGCTTGTATGTTGGTCCCATGCACATAATTGGTTGTTAATGCCCCCCAGATTCATAAAGCTCTTAGTCCTTACCTTAGTTGTAACTAATGTATCTCCATAGACTTATCCAATTAAAGGCACTACATGATCACATTAATTATACAATTATTATGTATTTTCATGATTATCACCAAGGTGGAACTTTAGTTTCCAATTTATTTATTTTACATGTATATTGTAATTTTAATTGAGAAGTCTATTCTAGGTATTATCATTATACATGAATCTTTGCATGATTTTGAATTAAGGGTTATATTTTAAACTTATAATTTTATCCTAAGATTTAAGAGATTAATCCTTCCCATCCAAATATTATAGATACATTTAACCTCCCAGTCTCAAAGGAGGAAATTTTTGGCTATCTGGACTAATAAAAAATTTGAAATAGTTCTACTTGGCTTTGTCTCTAAATAAAAATCTTGATTTTTATCAAATATATGGATTAATTTAGAAATTAAATCATTATGGTATGTTAGTAATTTGAATATGTATGATGTATCTATTTTAAATATAGTCTTTCATTTTTAGCTATAGTCAATTTGAATATCTTTTGCATGCTTATCATAACCCTCTTATAAATGTGCAATAGCAAACTATTAATTAAGAAAACTTTGATTTATTCATGTTTGAGTATATTTTGTTATGATTCATTTGAGTCTTCATTGTATTTTATTATTGGTATGATATAATAGTTTTTTATAAGTATTGGTTTAGATTCCTTGTCCTATTTGAGTTCAAATACTAGTCTTGAAAGGATTTATCCTTGGGTGTCCATAGGCTATCTTTTCTACCTTAATTTTCCCTCTTTTTGAAGTTTATTTTGAAATATTACCTAAATTAGTTAGATTAATCATCATTTAACCCACTCCCATTATATCTAGGTTCATCTATAGCTAGTTCACCCATGGTAAACAATTTTTGTCACTCACTATTGTTCTACCAATAGGTTTTTATAAAATAGAATACCCTACAACTTGTGCCTTGGAGTGAGACTATTCATCAATCCTAAAATGTTAGAGGAAACCACATAGGATTTTTTGGGGTTGTATAAAACCTATTGTGGCCAACATTCCCACTTTGCCTTAAAATGGAGTACCCCTCTGTTAAAATTATCAAACTAGAGCTCTCATGTCCTTTTTTATTCTTGTTGGCTTCACTTGAACTAGACCCTTGGAATATTATGTTTTCCCAATTTCCCAAAGAAAAAACAAGCCTTATTTATTTTTTATGACCAAGATATACTTATTATTTTATGGATTTAGGGTTATAACATTATAAATTAAATTTTAAAAGAAGTCCTCAAAGTTTTATTCTTTTCCTAGAGTAACAGAGCCATCACCCTTCATGACAAATCAAAATATTAGTGACAATCAGGTAATTAATAATTTATTACATGTCTTTTCATTTATTACTTATTACTTTTATAGGTTTATTTTATAAAAATGGACAAATTAGAGGGTGTCACATTGTTAGTTATTACAATGGCCAATACCTTGGACCTATTAGAGATGTTAGAGCCCAAGAGAGCCTATCTAAATTAGAGGGTACCATGTCACCTTTTTAAAGAGTGGCTAGTCCATCAAACCTATCATAGATATGAAAGCCTAAGAAAGCACAACTTAGAGGGAATCACATTATCATTTATTAAAGTAGTTACTCCACCAAACTTATCATATATGTTAAAGCCTAGAATATCTTATCCCATATATAGGGTGATACATCACTAGGTTTTAGAGAAGTTTATCCCCTAGACCTATCAAATATGTTAGAGCTCAAGAGAGCCTAACCCAATTAGAGGGCACCACATCATGAGTTTTAAAAGTAATGAATCCCTTAGACCTATCAAATATGTTAGATCCTAGGATATCATAGTCCAATAAGAGGGTACCACATCACCAATTATTAGAGAAGCTAATCTCATAGGTCTATATGAGATGTTAGAGCCTGGGAGATCCCAACCTACTTAAAGGGAACCATGTCACCAATTTTCAAAGTGGTTAGTCCCATAGACCTATTATAAGATGTTAGATATTGGGAGAGATAAACCCACTTAGAGGTTGTCACATCACCATTTATTAGTGTCTAATCCCTTGGACCTATCAAAATATGTCAGAGCCTAGGAGAGCCTAGCCCACTCAAATGACACCATGTAACACAACAAGCCATTTGAATGGGAAGCTACATAATGCCATTAAATGGTCAAAATGGGATAAAAATAAATACTAAGGACCAATAAAAGGGTGGTATGAGTCCTTAAGTTACACCTCTCCCTCCCTAAGGGTATGACATGAAATAATGTTAACCATTTTTTATCACCATAGAGTACCAATGTCTAATTTAAAAAGTAGCTTCAAGATTGTTTTTAGGATTCCAAGTTCAATTAAATTAAAGAAAAAATGATTAAGTCTTTGATTTACTATATTTTCAAGGAAGGATTTAGGTCTTAAAAAAATTGTTTAGGGAAAATGCAAAAAAAAATTAGAATGCATATTCTAAACAAAAATGTTGAAAATAAAACTTGTGAAGACTAAGACCAATGCTTGAGCATAAACTTTGAAAGCATGCACACAAAGCACAAATCTTAATTACTATTGAAAACTCTCTTCCTAAAAATATTTTTCACTAAACTATTAAGGTTCCTCACCTTATTTTAATAACCATAGATTCTAGTCCTACTTCATAGCCTTCAAAACACACCCTTTGTGCATAATGTAACCAAGTGATGGAATAGTACATAGGTATAGGTGTGCAATTTTCCCATAATTAAAGAAAATAAGAGATAAGTGCATAGGGAGTATTTCTAAATCATGAAAAACATGATAAAATTTACCATTTCTTTTACATTCTATTATTCAAAGACTTCCTTGCACTCAAAGGTTGAATTTCAATGACGGATTGTAGAATTTTACTTCTATACTCTCATGTTTTGCATACCATGATCTAAAATGCATACCACTTCCTTTGTTAACTATCATAAGTTCCATATATTAGCCATAGCAGTTTTCTAAGGCAAAGATGGATTTAAAAACACTTATATGTTTCTTCCTTTATTAGGAGCCACATATTAGCATTTTGTAGCCTCGAGCCTATTAAAAAATCTTTCATGCCTTTGTATTTTATGTGTCTTTAGGGTGAATAAAATGGCATAATCAAAGTTACAAACTAATATGGCTATAAATATAACACCATGTGGTGAAATCCTATCAAACCAAAGCCTTAAGATGATCCATATAGCTATGAAAATTTTCTAGAGTAGTAGGTTAGTAGGAGGATGACACATGGCATAATCCTAGTAACCCAACATCATAGAGCCATATATGAAGTTCAATCCTTCCAATATCATAAGTTCATGAAAAGTTTCCACATGTAAATTTTTAGAATCCTTTGATCTTAATAAAAATGCCACTACCCAAAGTGAGAAGCATTGTGATGATGATGTGTGTTCGTGGTAAAGTCAAAGAACCAAGTGCACATGAAGGTTGACTAGGAGCCAAATTCCAAAACAAGTTTCCAAATTAGTAGAACCAATAAGTAATTGATGGAGAAGCGGAGGGTTATGAGTAGGATAACATGTGGCAGTGATGATATTAGTAATACACTAGCTTGAATTTGATGGCCCATCCAAGGATTAAATACATCAAAATTTGAGGATCAACTATGTAACTAAATTGATTCGTAGAATAAATCATAAAGTGGTAGTTATACAAGGATTCAACATTGTGGTATCAATGTTGGAATCTATGGATGCAAGATCAAAGTAGTTGGGAGTCAGGCCTACACAACTATCTCTATGTATCAACTAAGTGGTCCCCCATAGATACTTTTATGTGATTGAGGAGATTTTATTTGTTTTAAATTTTTAATTATGGTTATAATTTTAATGAGTGACCATCAAGGCCTAGGATGGGAATATCACATAATTTGGAGGTGAATCCCATCCTCATTTGTATAAGGCAAAGCTATATTATAGTATAGGTGTCAATAAAAACTTGCTCAAAAGTGTTGTTAGATTATAGCTAGGATTTCACCTAGTTTTTCATTCATATATTTGTATTGTATATTTAGCCACGATCAAGTTTTTCAACAACATTTTCTTCCTTTTAGTTAATATGATTCATATTTTTTTTAAAGGGATTGCTCTACCTCTCAATTATCTATCATCTCTATTTTTAATGCTTATCAATGCTAGATTAATTGAATTAATAATATGATATTAAATGTATGTTATGGTTATGATGCATTTGGATATTATAATCACTATATGAACTTTCTCATTTCTCTTTCACAATACTATTAATTTGTGTCTTAATCTACAAATTAACATTAGGTGTTTATGTGTAGTTTACTATAAACTCCTAGTACTTATATTTAGTGATGGTTTATACTTGAGGCATACTCCACTATTTCCTTAAACTCTTCCCACTATGTGTTCTTAGAGGTATAAATTTAGTGAAACTTAGTCTATAGTGGTATAATTATGGTAAAGGCATTTGGTTTTATGGTTAATGAATTGAGTTCATTATAGACATAGAGGCCTCATTTTTTGCCTTACTCTCCCCTTTCCTTTTGTGTTTGTTTTATAAGACTAAACTGTCCTCTCTTTTTAAAATTATAAATATAAGAGGATAATATGTGAAACCCAATAACAAATTTTAATAATTATAATTATGAGCAAGAACTTCATACTAAACTTTGGGTGTCACTGGTGACACTACGTCTCTTGGAGTCTATTCATGTAGACTCCATTATGAACTCAAATACCCATATCCATGCCTTAGGCTGATCTTAGATCAGTATTAAAATGGAGGATGAATTTTTTTCATTTTTACCATATTCCCTTTTATATAATACCCAATCTCATCAATGTTTTATTAACCATAGTTTTGACCAGACAATAACTGTTGCTAGGAGGGCCTGAACCCATATATTTTAAAATTTTCATTAGTTTATGGATGTATTGAGATTGTGATTATTGATAATAATTTACTAACCACTATTTAATTTTTAATCATCTTTGACAATAGTTCACTTGTTATTAGGCCTAGGTTTGATTGTAACTGATTGGTAATTTACCCTTATTTTTCCATTAAAAACCTAGGTTCAGCCAAACTAGATCTACCTTGATAACAATCAATTTATCCCCATAACCTCTTCCAATTTTTCATCCTAATATGTCTTGTTTATTTTAATATTCCATTAGCATCCCAAGAGTTGTCCATTATTTACTTAGGAGACTTAAGAGGTATCTTCCCCATTTCACCCATGGTATGGGATAAACTACCGAAGAGCACATAACTTCTTATAAAACTACCCTAAGGCTTATAAATTTAGAAAACAAGGACCTGGTATACATGATTTTCTACTTCATACTAATTTAATTAGAATATGATTGGTTTCTTAACCTCCCTAAAGACTCTATCCTAAGTTAGGACCATTTCAATATGACTTATTTCACCCATTTCAAGCAAGTGATAGACCCTTATGTATTTTACGAGTATTTTTATTGTATCAAAAGGGATCCCAATGAGTCTATTACAAACTTTAATGTTAGGTTTCAAAATATGTATAACTGGGTCACCTTGCTTTATCAACCTAACCCTCAACTAGAACTTTATATGTTTAAGAATGCACTAGACCATTGGATAGAAATGTTCCCAAGGAGAGACATAACCATCATAAACCTATCCTTGGATTATGTAGTGGCTATAAAGGTAGATAGGAAATTAAACCCCCAAATCCATATGATGGCCCTCACTCCTAGTGTGCTAATACATATGCCCTCATTAAGCTTCTTTCTCAGTGTTAATCAAAATGTTACAATGATTTAGCCTCTCCTTATAACACATCAACTCCCACTAGGTCATCCCACTTCAAACTAATAATTAGGTTTCCTTAACACATGGGATCATGAATTTATCCCTCATATACAAAACTAGGTAATATTGGTAGTAACTAACAATACCCAAACCACACCTCAAGAATCCACTAAGAATGAGATGGATGTCATTCTATGAATGGTATAAAAACTCAACATTGATTTATTTGGGCTATAAATATATTGAGTAATAGTAATGAATAAATTTCTAATAAAAAATTCACATATCAAAGAACAAGTAGGAACTATAAATGTCCTCATAATCCCCTAGAACCCTCACACAATAGGCTACCTAAAATCAATATCTTCAAGATAGCCTTACCTAAATGGTGTCAAGTGCATAAAATGACAACCCATGGGGAATTATACTACATGGATTTTAGTTATTATTTTGAGATCTTTAAAAATTAAATATAAGATTACAAATTTGTGTCCATTAATCTCAAATCCTCCAACATAGGTAAAGCCCCTAATATTGCTATGGTGTTAGAGACCATAGATTTCCCTAGATGGGAAGAAAATGAAATAGAGGGTATTAGCGAGGTTTAATTATTTTATAAATTATATAGGAGTATTTATGCCCTCATTAATATATAATAACAATATTCCATTACTACCTCAACTTACCCTAATAATGGTGTAACCCCACTAGACCAAAATTCTAAGAATGATCCCCCACTTCTGAGACCTCAAAAAATGAAAACACCCATGAAAACCCCACCAATCCAAAGTTAACAAAGTTATATCATATTGGATGATATTAAAAATATTGAATCCAACATCACACTTCATGAGCATTATCAAATCACTAAGTAATAACATCTCCTACTGAAATCCTTGACTCAAAAGCCAACCCCACTGACCTAGCCAAAACCAAGATTAGCACACACCAATGTGCTCATTCACAACAATAATATGGATGTTCACCATTTCCTCTTAACTATATAATTTTTTTAAATATCTACATAAATACTTAGTATATTTAGGAGACTCAGCCAATGTGATGCCAACAGGCATATGTGAGAAGCTCGAGTTGATCCCCATAAAGTTAGATAAGGTAATGGTCTAGCTATACAAGTTATAAATAAAAGTGATAGGTGAACTACTCAATTTAAAAATATAATTTTAGTTTGAGCCTAGTATTCAACACTTCATAAACATCCAATTGGTGGATATCCTTGAAGCTTACATCATGATCCCTAATAGATTTTGGTCCAAATCCCTAAGTGGGTGTATGGCCGCATATTTCTACCATATGTGGTTGTCATGGAAAGGAGTATCCAACCAAATCTAGGTAGCTTTATAACCCTACATGAAACACATTATAACTAATTACAATGAATTAATGAGAAGGTAAACCTATTTTTCTCAAACCTAGGCATCTACACATTGAGCACAAATCCACCCAAAGATTAAATTAGTCATATCCCAAACCTGCTCAGCCAATGGTATCTATATATAGAAGGATCTCATTCCAAACAAGTAAATGGGGATGATTTTATACTTATATATCCCCTAGGGAGAAAATATTTATCATTGTATAAGTTGTAGTTTCCTTACATGAACAATATGGTGGAGTATGAAGCTCTATTATTAAGATTGTAATTTGCATTGAAATATAAGGAAAACAAATTGAGAGTATTTAGTGACTCTAATATGGTGGCCAAATCGATCAAAACTAAATTTAAATTCAATTTTTCATACCTCATAAGGTATAAACATATTGTTTGGGACCTAATCAAGATGTTTAATGTATTTAATATCATACCTGTCCCTTGGGATGGAAAAGGTGTAGGTAACTTACTATCATCTATGGTAGTAAACCTAACTCCCTTGGATGATATTGAGTAGCAATAATTCTCTATTGAACTAATCCTATATACCTCTATCCCCACTAATGTGATAAATTTTTAGGTCTTTGAAGATGAACATAAGATCATCCAATTTCTTAGCAATGAGGGAATATTTGAGACCTAATGTATACATGATAAATATAGAGACAACCTCAAGATTGAGATGGATAAATATGGGATCCTAAATATTCATGGAAATTAGACCCCAAAGGGGATGGTCTCATTATAAATATCATTAAATGTTATAGAACCCACCTTTCCAACAAAAACCTCATGTTTAAGGACCATAAGTGTTGACCCATCAACCTTGATCTTGTAGAAAATTCCCAAATGGTTAATGTGGGTCCTAACTAGATGGACCACAAATTTTAATAGTTATAAAGGTTACTATTGAGATACAATGATGTGATTTTTTAGGTCGATAACGATATAATGTCTTTGACCTAAGAGTGATCACTCATAATATCCCCTTAAAACCCAATGAAAAACCATTTAGGTAAAGATAAATATTATTAAACCCAATCATGGAGCACTTAATACACAATGAATTTCATAAGTTTCTTTTTAAAAGGATAATTTTCCTAGTTTGCCAATCTAAATGGGTGGCCAACCTGATCCCTATGTGAAAGAAATCACGAAGTGCACTTGTGTGTAGACTTCCAAAAATTAATCTGATCCTTGGATAAAGATAATTACCCATTTCCCTCCCTTGATAAGGTGATATAAATTGTGTGTGGATCATAAATGATGTCCTTTTTGGATGGATTATTTAGATACAAACAAGTTTTGGTCAAATCCAAAGATAGGACTAAAATTTATTTCACCATCAAGTGTGGCATAATTTATTATTAAAAAAAATCCCTTTAGGTTGATAAACATTGGTGACACTTTCCAAAGGGAAATGGAATTCAATTTTGAAGGGGTGATAAGTAAATGTATAATAATATATATGGATGACCTAACATTGTTTTTGAAATATAGGTCAGATCATGTGTGCCACTTGGAAAAGGTATTTGAAAGATGTAGAAGGTATGGCATTTCCATAAACCAAATAAGGGCATTCCTGGTATCATCTAAGGTAAGCTTCTTAGTCACATTATCACAAAATAAGGTATTGCTATTGACCCTAAAAAGGTAGATGTAATTTCCAAACTGCCTTTACCTAACAATAAGAAATAACTAAAATATTTCTTTGGGAAAATTAACTTTGTGCATGAATTTATTTTTGTATTTGATGAAATAGTAAAAATCTTGAATGCAATGTTGAAACAAATGTAAAATTAAAAAGTCATGAAAAATTAAAGAAGGATTTTTAGTACATTAAGGAGTCCATTATGCAAGACTCAGTTCTCATCAACCTAGAATATATGTAAGATTTATATATCTACCCTTTTGATTTAGAACACACCACCATTGCTTGCCTTACCAAAATATTAGAAGGAGAAGAGTATCTTACTAATTTTATGAACACCAATATTAAGGATGTCAAGTTAAGATATTATACCCTAGATAATCACAGCTACACCTTGGTTAAGGTGATGAAGAAATCCATACATTACAAACTCCAAAATAAAGTACATGTAATTGTCTTAGACACAACTATAAATTAGATGTTAGGGTAGAATGAGTTGGGTGAATGAATAGACTGATTTATGAAAAAGTTATAAGAGTACAACTTGGAAATCAATTCATCCAAATTGGTTAGAGGGATAAGCCTTAATAATCTAATAATGGATATGGATCTGAGGATTATAGTACACCAAGGAGACCAAAATAAAGTGCTACAATCAAAATAGTATTCCCTAGTCATGCATTTCCTACTCAATGGAAACACACCTTCAAGACTCAACCACACACAGAAGAGGTACCTCTAATGTAAGTCTACATAGCATATTCTAAATAAGGGATTTATATTTATAAGTAACCATGAAGTAATCTATGTCTAGTGTATGTCACAAGAAGTGATCAAAGAAATAATGGCAAGTTTCCATGAAAGATTGGGAGCTAGAAAACTTATATCAAATGTCGTGGCCCACAAAGTTCTTTGGGAAGGCCAATAATAGCCCACACTATTCAAATATATTCATGACCATGTTCACTTTTTCCATCAATGTTAGAACTTTACTACAAGAGAAACACATCAAAAAATGCCACTGCAGCCCATCATAGATTCTACACCATTTGTATAATTAGGGATAGATTTCATAGGAGTCATCAACCCCAATTCATCATCCAACCATAAGTTTTTCCTCATGGTAACATATTATCACATAAGGTGGTTTGAGGCAATTAGAACTAAAATAATCACTATTGTTGAAGTCATCAAGTTCCTAGAAATAACCATACCACCCAGTTTAGGGTCCCCATCTCTTTGATATCTGATAATGGTCCTACCTTTCAATATGTAACAATCATGGAGCGGGCCTATGATAATGGAATAATGATAAGGTTATCATATAATTAATACATATAAGGGAATGGATTGGTAGAGTCCACTAACAAGAATTTAATATATGCCATTAAGAAATTAGCTAGAGATAATCCCCAAGAATTGCACTCATTACTAAATTTCACCCTATGAGTACACCAAAATAGGTATAAATAATCCCTCAAAATATATCCTTTCCTTTTATTTCACAAACTAGATCCAATCATTCTAGTCGTGCCTAGGCTTTTAACTTATAAATTAATGCAATTTATGAAACTAGATGATAAGTTAATTCCAGACTCCTAGCCCTAATTTAATTAGAATAGGCCTAGGATGAAGCTCTATTAATCTTTATTAAACACCAAGATATATTCAAAATGTGGTTTGAAAATAGAGCTAAGGTTAAGACCTTTATAATCATTGACCTAGCCCTAATATCAAATAAGGTTCACGAGAAGAAAATTTGATCCCTTCTAGATCAATCCATACTAAATAGCCAAAATCCTAGGTTAGAACACCTTTGATCTCAAGGATCTCGAGGTAAATGAGATACCACTTATAATAAATAAGAAGTTCTTAAAACCCTATTTCTTAATTATCTTATCTAGTATAATTTTTGAGTAATAAAATCAAGGGTGGTAGTTTATATATTAGATAGGTTTACTTTCTTAGTGTGGATATTTACATTATGTGTTTCCTTTTTGTCTAAAATTTTATCCCTCTAGTTTATACTTTGTTTTGTGGTGTTCCTCTGATGCCCAACCCTACTAGTAGCTAATACAAGTGATGACCAAAACCTAAGAAGGATTATTGAGAAGGACGACCTAAGTTGAATTCTTCAATTTGAGCAAGTCAGGGATGGTAATTGAAACTTATAACATTTTATATCTCAAAGGCAAATGATTCTATGAAAATCAAGTGGATTTGAAAACAACCCACATCCTAATAAACCCACCAAACTACACTTAATATAAAATCTCAATAAAATACTAGATTATCCAATCAAATTAAGGACTAGATGGGTGTTTAAGGCTTATTCATCATCCTTTCACCGTTATCTTGGTCATGAACCCTCAATGGACAAGACTAATAAAACAAAATCTTTTCACAAGGAAGCTTGGAGGACATGAAAAGCATGTAGAATATAATTTTTCAGTCTTCCTTGAAAGGGATATATAAGAAACCTCCACCATAATTATTCTAACCTAGATAGTAGTGGAACATGGTCATGGAAGGGACCAGAGGTATCTCTATTAGGGTTATAGATGCCCATCTAGTAGTATAACAATGCTTGATCCACTCCACTATAAGCCATTAAGCCCTTAACAACTTTGAAGGATCCTGACACCTAGTCTAACCTCTATTTCTCAAGAAGAATCTAGAATTGAATGAAAAATGAAAAAAATCACTTATTACACACATTGGTGGCCATTTATAAGGTGAAAGTTTAGTATGAAACTTGTTATTATGAGATATTATTTCCTTCTCTATTCTACTATGTATGAATATCCCTCTTGCAATTTGTATTTTGTGTAAGGAGAGAAAATTCTAGTTAGATTCTAAGTTATTATCATCACTTTCTATATGAAATTCACCATTTATTATGGCCAACATGCCCCCTTTTCCTTAAAATGTGGGAAACTCTATTAAAATTATCAAACTTGAGCTCCCAAGGCCTTTATTATATTCTCATCCATTTTTCTTGAAGTAGACCCTTAGAATATTGTGTCACCCCAATATCCCCAAGAAATATCAAGCCTTATTTATTTTTATGACCAAGGTAGACTTGTTATTTTATGGAATTAGGGTGCTAACATTTCAATTCAACTTTTAAAATAAGTCCCTAGAGTATTTTTCATTTCCTAGAGTAATAAACCCATTGTCCTTTGCATCAAATCAAAATATCAATGACAATCAAGTAAAGTACTAATGAATTTCCTATCTTTTCCTTTTTTACTTAGTATTTTTTTGGATTTTGTAGGAGAAAATAGATAAATAAAAGGGTTCAATGTTGGTAGTTGTTAGAGCGGATAGTCCCCTAGATATGTCAAAGATGTTAGAGCTTGATAAAACCCAAATAAATCATAGGATACCACATCACTAGTTATCAGAGTGGTTAATCCACTAGACCTATCATATATGTCAAAGCCTAGGAGAGCCCAATGTACTCAAATGGTTTAATGTCACTAGTTATTAGTGGCTAGTGCCTTAGACCTATAAGAGATTTTAGAGACTATTAGATCCCATCCCACTCAAAGGGGCCACATAATCATTTGTTAAAGCATCCAATCCCTTAGACCTATCAGAGATGTCAGATCTTGGGAGATCCTGACCTAATCATAGGGTACTACATCACCAATTGTTAGAGTGACTAATTCCATAGAATTTTTAGAGATGTCAAAGCCTAAGAGAGGCTAGTCTAATTATAGGGATCTACATAACCATTTGTCAAGGTTTCTAGTCCCCTAAATATATTAGAGATGTTAGATATTGGGAGAGGCCAACCCACTTAGAGAGTACTACATCACTAGTTGTCAGAGTGGCTAGTACCCCAAACCTATTAGAAGATGTTAGAGCCCTAGAGAGCCCAATATACTTAGAGAGTACCATGTTTCTAGTTATCAAAGTGGATAGTCCTCTATACCTATTATAAGATGTTAGATCTTGAGGGAGTGTGGCCCACTCAGAAGGTGCCATGTAGTGTAGCAAGGCATATGAATGGGAAGCCACTTAAGGCCTAAAAATGGTCATAATGGGATAAATATGTAGATTGAGGACCAATTATATGGTGCCACATGTCTTAAAGTGATACATCACCATAATTAAGGGTATGAAATGAAAGAATGTTGACCATTTTTTATAACCATAAAAGATCAGTGTCTAATTCAAAAATGTGCTTCAGGATTACTTATAGGATTCCAAGTTTAGTTGGAGTTTGATAAAAATGACTATATTTGACTTATTTTATTTTAAAATAAGGCTCTAGGTCTAAAAAAGTGTTTGGAAAAAAATGCAAAAAAATGTCAGAATGCCTATTTTGAAAAAAAATGTCAAAGACAATACTTATGAAAACTAATATTAGTACTTAAGTATAAAATCTAAAAATAGGAACATGAAGTGCATACTTAATTCCTCTTATGCACTCTCTTACTAAAATTATTGCATGCCAAAGTGTTAAGGTTTTATGCCTTCATTGAATAATTATAGCTTTTACTCATACTACACAGCCTTCAGTGCACACCTTATGCATTTAATAAAACTAAGTGATGAAATAATACATAGGTATAGGCATGTAAGACTCCCATAATTTAGGAAATGAAGAGATAAGTGTGCAAGGAGTATTTCTAAATCATGAATAGTGCACTCAAAATTCTCAATCCTCTTACATGTTATTTAAGTACTTCCTTTCATTCAAAGGTTAAAGTTTAGTGCCAAATCATAAAATTCAACTTCTATGCTCCCATGTTTCATATGCTATGATATAAACTATGCACCACTTCCTTCATTAACTAATATAAGTTTTAGATATCAACTACAAAAGTTTTCAAAGACAAAGAGGAATTTCAAAACACATAGACACCTATTCCAATTTTCCAAGAGCCACATGTAAGAATTCCATGGCCTTGAGCCTATTCATAAATATTTCATTCCTTAGTCTTTTGTTTGAATTTTTTAGAGGAAAATGATGTTAAAAAAGAGCCAAGTGAGTGGGTTATTAGTATGATGCTACATGGAAAAATATTAATGAACCATATTCCCAAGATGGTATATGTAGCTAGTAAAATGTCATAAAAACAAGTTAATAAGATGATTCCACATGGAAAAGTCTTTGAAACCCAGCATCATGGATCCATCCATGAAGTTCAAGCCTTCCAAACTCTCAAATTTTAAAGAAGTCACCACATGGCAACTTATATAATCCCTTGATCCAAATATAAAATACACTAACCAAAGTGAGAAACACTAAGATGATGATCTATGGTAGTGGAAAAGTTAGAGAACCAATTGCCCATGGAGGCTGACTAGCTTCCAAGTAAAACAAGTTTACACATCAATATAGCTAATAGGGAAGTAATAGAGAAAAGGAGGGTTACTAAAAGATAACATGTGGTAGTGATGAAATTAGTAATACACTAACTTGAATTTGATGTCCCATTTGACCATTTAAATCATAAAAATATGAGGATCAATTATGTAACTAAATTAATTTGCATAATAAATCATAAAGTGATAGATGGACAAGGAATTCAGCCTCATGGTGGCCAAATTAGAAGCTAGGGATATAAGATCAAAGCAATTGGGATTTGGGGCTATATAGCCACCTCCGCATATCAACTATGTTGTTTCCCATGGATATTTTTATGGTATTGAGGATATTTTGTTTGTTTTGAATTTTTAATTATGGTTATAACTATCATAAGTGGATGCCATGTCCTAGGATGGGAATCTCATGATATTTGGATGTGAATCACATCCTCATTTATAAAATGCAAAGTTGTATTATAAAATAAGGGTCAACAAACATGCTCAAAAGTATTGTCAGATTATAGCTAGGATTTAACCTACTTTTTCTTCATCTCTTTGGATTGTATAGTTGGACATGATTTATTATTGTAACAACATTCAATTCCTTCTAGTGAATACACTTTTCATTTTCTATAAAGGTCTTTCTCTACCTCTCAATTATCTATCATCTCCATTTTGAATTCCTATCAGTGATAGATTACTTGGATTAATACTTTTATATTAAATGTATTCTATGTTTATGATGTGCACGGTTATTATAATCAATATATGATCTCTCATGTTTCTCTTTGACATAATTTTAATTTATGTGTTAATCTACAAGTTACCATTGGGTGTTTATGTGTAGTTTACTATAAAATCCTAGTACTTATATTTAGTGAGCATTCATAGTTGAGGCATACTCTTTTGTTTCCTCAAACTCTTCCCACTACATGTTATTTGACATATAGCTTTAGTGAAACTTAGTCTATAATGGTATAACTGTGTCAAGGGTACTTTTTTTAATGGTTTATGTATTGAGTTCATTCTAGATATTTGGGTTCCCTTTTCTACCTGACTCTCTCCTCTCCCTTTTTTATAATCTAATACTAAACTATCTTCTCCCCTTATATTTATAAATAAAATAACATAATATGTGAACCCCAATAACAACATTTCATAATTATATCTATGTGTAAGAACTTCATAATGAACTTTTAGTGGTGACACTACATCTCTTGGATACTATTCACATATACTCCATTGTGAATTCAAATACCCATGGTCATTCCATGGGCTCATCCCAAATCAATATTAAAATGGAGGATGAAATTCCATCATCATTCCCATATTAATTTTTAGGGAATACCTAATCTTATGGGTGTTTCATGAACTAGAGTTTAGACCAAACAACAAAACCCACATTAGTAAAAGTTTTAAATTAGTTCTAGAAGGAGGCCCTCCATCCTATTACTATATCTTAAGAATTAATATCACTTAAGTTTCATTATACTTACCTAGAAAACTAAAAATTTAAACTGCATATAACAAACTATTACATCCACCTTTAGAGATCCATAAAAAGGTTAGGTCTGATAGAGGTGTTTCTAGAAGACCCAAGGTAGAATCATCATCCATAATAAGATAGCCTCATCTTATAATAGTGTCAATTTAATATATATATATAATCCACCTCTTAATCCTCCACCTCTTTCCAATCCCCCACATCAAGCCCCAACTTGGTTGACTATCTCGATTATGAATGTCGTAGGAGCAGTGCATGATTTTCATAGAAACCTAGAGAAATATCTTCCTTATTTCTACCACACATGAGTAATGACTATAGAATAACATACAAAGTATTTCAAATCCAACTTTGGTATATTTAATTTAACTCATAAGGATGCGACTTATAGACTATTTCCTTTTAATTTTTAAAAAGTAGTCTATAACTAGTTTCTAAATATTCTAGAACGGTCAATTCCAACCTAGATAAATGTCAAGATCCCTTCCTAGAATAATTTCATCAAGTTACTAGTGTGAGTGTTATCTATAAACAATTTTAAATCATGAGTAAAAATCCCAATGAGCCAATTTGATCATTCAACACTTAGTTTTAAAATATGTATAACATATTAGAGTCTACCTGTCAGCGTAATGAGCCATTATCCCTTAAACTATATAAACACACCCTAGATTCCATGACTATTATATTTATGTGTAGGGTTGTAAGAATTGATAGTTTACCCTTATCTTACATAGAGGTAATCAATGTAGATAAATAATTATATCTTTAGTGTTAATCATTACTCTACTCAGTCTTGGACCTATCTACCCAATTTTAAGACCAATTCTCAATGTATCCCAAAATATTACAACATATAACCAGACCTTAGTGCACAATAAATTATCATTAGCTGATGTTTCATAGAATCAACATCCTATTTTTGTTAAATTCTAATTCTAACCATCAGATCCAAAGTCAACCTATTTTACCAATTAATATCACTTCCACATAGGACAATGTTCCTAAATCAATTAAGATAGAGATGGAAGCCATCTAGAGAATGGTAAAAAAATTAAGTATTGAGTTCCTTAGCATGTATAAATGTATGGTAAATATTGGTGGATAAAACTCTAATTAGAACAATCAATATAACAGGTTTAAGAATGATAATGGACCTTTTCACAATTTTGGAAATAATCAAGAGCATCAAGTTCCATCTAATAGGATGCTATAGATCAAAATCATGGATGCAACTCTTCCAAATTAGTGGTGATTCCATAAAACCATGAAACATGGGGAAATAGATTACATTGAGTTCTACAGTACTTCTAAAATATTCTAGTAGGAAATGGAGAGGTAAGAAAATTATGATAGTTAGCGAGAACCATTTTCATCAAATTATTTGGGAAACCTTATCATGACTATGGTATTTGAATCTTATGACTTCCCCTTCCCAAGGGAAGATGACAATGAACTTGAGGATAACATTAATGAGATTCATGCTTTCCAATAATATCATTAGGTTAAGAACAACTACAACCTAAGAAATAAATAACCTATAACTTATTAAACACCTCTTAATAATAGTTATACTCCTAATCCGAATGCTAAAAATAATCATCATCCTCTAGCTACAAAGGATAATCAACATCCTCCTAAGGAAAAGGATCAGTCACAAATATCTAGACATCAGGGTAAGGGAAGATATAATATTTTTGAAGAAATAATAAAGATTAAATCCAATATCAATCTTCATTAGCATGCTCAGATCATTGAGCAAAGGGAGATAATACTCAAGGCCATGATAGGGAGTAATTTTGACAAATCCAAGACTTCTCATGAAAATATAATGATGTAAAAATATAAAATTGAGGTATTTACATTCCTATTAACTATTTGAATGTTTGAAAAAAATATACACAACTACCTCATTAATTTTGGGGAATCAACCAATGTTATGCATATGATGATTTGAAAAAAATTTAGGTTTGACTCCTAACAAGTAAAAAAGAGTGGTACTAAAAATAAATAAATCTCTAGTCTTATGTGCCATAGAATTGACAAACATCCACAAATAACTAGAATTAGATCCATATGTGCATTATACTAATGACATCCTAGTCATTGAAAATCTAGAGGCATATGACTTGATACTAAGTTAAGACTAGTAAAAAATGTTGAACAGATATATGGCCATGAATTTCTCACACATGTGGCTACCCTAGAAAGGGCTACCAAATCAAATCAAGATAAATAGAGAGGCCAACATGAAGTGCTTAATTACTATGTAAAATATTAATGAAAATCAAGTTGAATTCATATCATCACATATAGGAATTCATAATTTCACCACCAAATTAAAATTACATGAACAATAATCTAAAGGTCCTTCTCAACTATGAACTTTACACTTTGATGGGGTTTGTTCAAAAAAAGGTTCTAGTGTGGGTGTGACCCTAAAAAAATGATAAGGGAAATAGTACCTAGATACTTACAAGTTGTATTTATCCTATTCCAATAATAGGGATGAGCATTAATCCCTGATCTTAAGCATGTAGTTCACATTAAAACACAACACCAAACAACTATTAATGTTTAATGACTATGAGTTAGTTGTAAACTAGATAAGGAATAAGTACAAGTACAAGCTTGGATACTTGAATAAGTATAAACATTAAACTTAGGACATGATTTAATATTTTGAATCATTTGACATAAAGGCCATCTCAAGATAAAATAATGAGACAATGATTTCATTTTTCATTTGTAGTGTTTGCTGCTAATCTAGCACCACTCTAGGAATAAAAAATGTAGAAATTTTTAGTGGAACTAGTCCATACCCTTATGTCCTTGATAATGTGTAAAATTTATAGGTGTTTGATGATGATCAATAAATCATATAGTTCTTGAATAGTTTAGGATATTTTGAGGCATAGATAATAGATTAAAGAAATATATAGCTTATACAAACTAAAAATATGGGTGAAGAGGGTGTTCTATAGTTATAATAAAAATAAATCCCCTTGGCCATGGTTTCTTTAGAATGATATTTTGATTTTGACCTTTAGGCCTAGAAGTAGAAATATATGAAAGCAATTGGGTCCTACTTCACCAAACAAAACTTTGAGACTAACTAGACTCTACAATTGGTGAGTATAGGTATAAATTATAGTGAAAATGAGAAGCACATTATGAATGGGTTGCTTATATTTTAAAAAAATGTCATTTCTTTGATATATGATGACTTGAAGATATTTTATCCAAGGGTCATTACCCATACCATCCCTTTATGGCCAGAACACAAGTTGTTTAGGCAAAAATCAAGACTAGTGAACCCAAATTTGGAACCTCTTATAGAAACCAAAGTAATAGATGCCAAAATTGTTATTTCAATTAGGCACTTGACCTGGTTAGATAACACGGTACTAATTAGGAAAAATAATAGAGAAATCATGTTATGCATATACTTTAGGAACTTAAATAGAGCCTTAGAAAAAGACAATTATCCTCGACCTCCTTTGGATGTGGTAATATATATGGTGAGTGGTTAACAAGTGATTTACTTCTTGAATGGATTCTCAGTCTATAACCATGTATTGGTTAAGGAATAAGATAATATGAAGATCACTTTAAAAACTAAATAGGGAACCTTTATGCATAAACATATGCCATCTAGCCTAATCAATGCAAGATACACTTTCCAAAGAGTGATGAATTTTTCCTTTTAGGGATTTATGTGGAAGTGCCTCATCATCTACATGAATGATCTTAAAGTATTTTCAAATAATATAATTATCTGTATAGGCCATTTAAAAAAAATCCTAGACAAGTGTATAAGGTATGGAGTTTATCTTAACATAAAAAATACATTTTTGGAGTTACTAAAGGAAAATTATTAGGACATATTATCAACAAATAAGGGATATCCATTGATCCAAACCATGTTCAAGCATCTTCAAGATAAATCTCCCCAAAAATAAGAAATATCTTATTTCTTTCTTTGGAAAGATCAACTTTGTGAGAAAGTTCTTTTGTATTTTCATAAAAATCATCAAAACATTAAAGGCGATGCTGAAATAAGATGCCAAGATTGAGTGGACATTATAGACCAAGAAATATTTCTAGGGCATAAAAATGGCAATCAGTCAATCCCCAATCCTTATCAGCCCAAATTTTAATAAAGGTTTCTTTTTTTATTCATTTGCCTCAAAACATACCATTGTTGTGGTATTGACACAAAAGGGTGGAAAATAATGAGCATTCCATTACATTCATGAGTAATAACCTGAAAGATGTGTAACTAAAGTATTCCATAATTGATAATTAGATATAGGCCTTGATCAAGGTTGTCAAGAAATCCAAACTTTATATTTTTTAAAATAATACATATGGCATTATTCCCAATCTAGTTGTCAAAGTCACGCTTAGGTAAAATAAGATGGGAGAAATAAGAGGGAAATGGATGGATAAAATTTAGAATTTTTACCTTTAAATTAGACTAGTTACAATGGTAAGAGGCTAGGGCCTCATCTAATTAATGACTCAAATTGACCCACATGTACACATTAAGAAAATAAATAAGGCCCAGGTAATAAGACATGCCCTCTAGAATTAAATAGAGAGAAAAAGTGAGCCATCAAGATCAAATTGATTCATTTCATGATCAAGAAATAGGTCCTTTATATAGAGAACTATTAAAGCATCTACCTAAGGTGTATCTTGAAAGAGGAAGTTACGAGCATTTTAGATAACATACATTAGAATATTGGTAATGGGCATGCTTGAGCAATACTAAAACTCATAATTTTCTAAGGATGGGTTATTATTAGCCTACAATATTCAAGGACACCCATAACCATGTCAGAGTCTGCCATGCATATTAGGTATTTATGAAGATAGAGGTGAATGCTACTATTCCCTTGTATCTATCCATTTAAAGATGATCAGTTGCCTAATGAGACTTGGACATTATTGGGGTAATAAATCTAAACTCTTTAGTAGGACACAAGTTCATGCTCATAGCTATTGATTACTGTACTTAGTGGATAGAGGTTATTTCTACTAAGAATTCATGAGACATATGTCATCATTTTTTTAGAGGGAAATATAGTCACAAGATTTGGCAAGACCAGTTTATTTGTCTATGATAATGGTCTATAATTCCAATATATTAAATTCATAGAATAGGCATACCACAATTAGATCACCCTCAAGTTCTCTTCAAACCATTACCCATAATGAATTAGAGTGGCTGAGCCAACCAATAAGAACTTGATGGATGCCATAAATAAGTCTACATATAATAAACTAAGAGAATGGCATTTCTTATTGAAATATGCACTATGGGTAGAAATAACTAGGAATAATAAAGCTCTCAAGGAATATATTTTTCTACTAGTGTATGGATGACAACTAATCTTCTCCATCACTCTCAAGCTACTAATGTACCAATTCATGCAAGAGCATATGGGAGAAGATGAGATAATCACTTCTAGAATACTTGAGATATATCAATTATAAGATGTAAGAATTGAAACACTACATATCTCCAACAAACATTAGGATATTTCCAAATGTTAGTTTGATAATAGATCCAAAATCAAGGATAATAGACTTTCAAACCTAGTGTTTCATTGGGATAAATCACATGATAATAAAGGAAAACACGACAAGTTCACTCTTTTATGGATTGGGCCATATCAAGTTTCCATAATCCTTGGAAATAATTCATTTTAGTTAAAATACCTCCAATTTAAGGACCTTGCCTTTCCAATCAATGGAAATATTCTGAAACATTGGTTCATGGCTACCCCAACTGGGGCTACATCAAAGTAAACTATAAATGGAGATTTACAGTATGAGTATATTATATTTACTACATTTTATATTAGATTTAACACTTTCTAGATTAAATTTAGTAATTTATATATTATATTTCTTGATTTTTTCACTTGGTTTCCTTTAGGGTAGTTTTGTTTCTTTTAGTAGTTTAGTTCCCTACTTTCTATTTTAGTTTCCTAGGTTGTAGAATTATCTCAAAAAAATTCCTGAACTAAATCCAAAAATATATTCCAAAATAAAGAGCATGATACCTAAATGGAGTGTAATCAATGCTCATATAAATTTATTCTAACAATACTAAATTTTTTGGAGTTGAGGTATGTATTATGTTTGAATTTTTTTAATTTATATTAAATAAGCTTACTAAGCTATTGGAACTTGCTCTATTATACTCATGAAAATTTTATAAGATCTTCCCATTTCCAAAGATGTACTACAATAACATATTCTAAAACTTGGGTAGGAGATGATAAACATAAGAACAAATACATCTTGATAGGGACATATTGGCCAATAAGTGTTTTTATTCATACACCCAACCAAAAGTGATTCCAAACTTTTCTCTATCTATGTTTCCAAAAAATAATTTGATAGAGGATAGGTGATTCAAGTGAAATCTACTGAGGCTATAGACCCATGAGTGGAAATAGATCAAGGCTTTAGATAGAACTAGAAGTATCTATTTCAAGGCTATGGATGCTTAGATAGAAGCAATGTAATTTTTAGGCTTTATTTTTCATTGGTTACAAATTCAAAAGTAAAAATGAAACCTATAGTGTTTATTTAATTCTTATTGATGTGGGTTTTATGCAAAACATAGAATGTTAAATGAGGTAGCCTCTAACATTTTGGACTCTCTATAAAAGGAGTTCCACTCTAATGCATGAGTTTTAGGTATGTGGTTAAAACAACCAAGTGATGTAATACTAGGTTAAGCTTGTGGGTTGTTTAACTAGGTTTTATGTTTTGTGGATATATCCATGGAATCTAATAGAAATTAAACACTTAAGTGAGTTGGGTGGGTAGAGAATTATTCCTTTGGTGGGTAGATCTTAAAGAAATTCAAAAAGGGAAAGAAGGGTAAGGAAGAAAAGAAGGCTCTATTTTCTTGAAAGACCACTTCTAAGACTATTTATTTGGTGGAAAAATATCTCTAAACAAGTGTTTTCTACTTGAATTTATTACACACTCACAAATAAGCATAATTAGTAGTCTAGAAAAACAAGTATGGTACACTCAATGATCTCAACCAAAGGTTTATCTCCTTGGGGTTTTTGTTGCTCACCCTTATCCAAGAGATTATAGCTTAAACCAATTTTTTTTTAGGGTAGTTATGGATCACACCTAGATTAATATACCAAAACAAATACATCTACACACCTTAAACTATCAATTCAACCTATACTAATTAATTAAATCAATTAAACATACCAATCCTCAATTGGTGTAGCACATCTAAGATCGATATTCATCAATTAAAATAATTAGATTCATCTGTAGCATTATCACACTTCAAAATTATTGAAATAGATAAATAAACTTAAAATTCATTAACATATAAATGGAAGAAGAAAGAACAAACATAGTTACATGAAAAGCAATCTCTTGATCTCTTCTTGTATATTGATCTAAAACTTTGACCCTTTGAAAATAGGGATTCACATGTATTTTAATGACTTGGGGATGGGGTATTATCATCATATAAGTATAAAAAACATTTATTACATCATAATAACTAGACCATAAGTTCTAGTTGGATACAAAACTGCATGTTGTAAGTTATAGATTATCTCAAATATGCAATGTGTGCATGTTGGAAAAAAAATAATTAATTTTAACATGGATGTAACAAGACTTAGATAGTCATTTATGATTTTTACATGTAAAATTATACAAAATATCCTTTAACTAAGGGTAACTCAACTCTTCCTTTAACACTTTTCAAGGTTGTTGTTAGAATTATAGTTGTAGCCTAAGTTATGTTGGCGACTATAGTTGAACTTGTTGCAACAATCATGGTAACTAGAGTTAAATTTGGGGATAAAATAGAAACTTGATATAGAGTTATAACTAAAATTAAACTTAGAGGTAGTAGTTTTACACTTGTTGAGCTAAGAGGAACTGAAGTTGATGATAATGTTGTAACTAGAACTATAGGTGGAGTTTGATCAATGGAAATAGCAAGTGGTGTTGAGGATACTTTCTTCTTCATGTAAAACTATTAATAATGTTTGTATGATTTTTCATGCTATGCTTGAATTATGCTCATATCAAGTAGATGAGGTTTGGTTACCCTATTTATCCATTCCACTAGCCTTGCATGCTCTATCTTGGTGGCTCAAAAACCAACCTAAAAGACATCCACATTAGTTGCCTTCTTTCTTTCTATACTCAACTTTGATTTAAAATATTCTAGACTCAATCCTTGTATATTTTTGTTGAAGCTATTTAAATCTTGTTCAATCATTTAATCGAAAATAGCTTAGGTGAGCACCTTCTTAGTGTTATCTCTTTCTCCTGTTAATTATATTTCATCCAAAATTTGTGTTGCATACTTTTCATACTCAGTGATAGTATTCACTAGAGCATCAACAACACTCACCTAATCCTAGGCCTCTTGAGTTTTTATGATAGCTAAATTCAATACATTAGTTGCCTCAAAATAATCTAGAGCATTTTCACTCTTCATATGGTTTAGGATAATTAATTAATATCCTATTTAATGGTATTTTTAATTTTACCATGGGATATATATTTAATTAATTAATATATTATTTAAATGGGTTTTTTAATTTTATCATGAGATATATTTAATTAATTAAATATCCTATCTAATGGTATTTTTATTTTACCATGGGATATATATTTAATTAATTAATATCCTATTTAATAGTATTTTTTAATTTTATTATGAGATATATTTGATTAATTAAATATCCTATTTAATGGTTTTTAATCTACCATTGGATATTTTATTCCAAAAAATATACTATTCCCACTCCCACATGGACAGTTATTTAAAATAGTCATGGGATATATTTTTAATTCTTTATCTCATAAATCAAGAATCCTACCACTCTTATATTATCAAAAAGACATAAAAATTCTTTTAAATAATTGATGTGGTAGTTTAATCATGGGCTATTTAAGAGAATCATGGTTGCATGTTTTCTTTTAAATCCAAGTCTTTATTCCACCAAAGAAATATAGGGTTGACTTCTTAGAGGTTTGTTAAATAAAGTGATGGGAATATTTTAATTCTTTAATCTCATGAGTTAAACTCCACTTTATTTTCCCCACTTACAAAGAATCATACGGTTGGTGGAAATATATTTGGTTCTTGATTTATTTTAGTGGGGAGATTATGTTTTTATTTTGGTGGAGATTTACATGCATATTAATATTTTGTTAAAAAATTATCCCAAGTCTTTAATTCCAAGATTATTCAAATACAACATGGTATTTAATTTGGACAAGTTTATTGCATGGTAATCTTTATATACCAAGAAAGTGCAAATCTTGATATTGAATTTTCAATCTTGATCTTAGCTTAAGGAGTCTTGGCATACATTTAATCTTGGCATGGAATAATTTTAAAGAAGTGCTTCTACATTCAAGTGGGAATTATTATTATTAATAATACATTGAAAATTATGTGGTAATTTAATTATTTAAATCTTCTCAAATATTCTTGACAAATGTTGTATGCGGAAACATTGACAGCAAAGGGTTTATAGCTGGCAAAGTTATTTCAACATATTATGTGGAGAAGTTTAATTATTTGATATTTATGATAGCGTGGATCAGTTTTGGTACTAATTATATGCCATTATACAAACTAAGATATATGTTAATGATGTTAAATTCCATTTTAGTATTTTTAATTTTGATCAGTTGAAGATAAAAACTGAATACAGGTAGTAGGAAATCCTAGACATCCAACGCCATGCTATTGAAATGAAAAAAAATCCAATTCAAGAAAATTGTTAGTACCCTAGGTAAATTTGTTATTTCCTAGCCAACATCATTTTTGGGAATATAAATATAATTCCAAGGTTATTTTATAGAAGCAATAACAAGATTTTGGGCAAAGAAGTAGTGGATTTGTACAAGGAAAATTATAGATAGAGATATCTAGATACAGAGGCAACAGAACCTTCAAGAGGTTTATTTTGTTACACAGATGGATATATGGTATGGAAAAAATTATTTACTCTGAGATATTTTTTTCAATCTATCTCAAAGAGTTTTTAATAATATCATAACACTCGTAGATTGGACTTGGGGATGTAGACATTTAGTGAACCCCGTAAACAAATCTTATGTGTTATTTTTAATTTTTAATTTCCTCTCTGTGATAAAAAATCCTTTCAATTTAATTTATTAAAATTATGAGATTTTTATAATTTAATTTTTGGATTTATTTAAAAAGGGAAATTGTAAATTAAAATGTTTTGTTTTATTTAAAATCAGATTTAAGCAGACTGTAATTTTCTTTTATAAGCTTAGATTTTTGGATTAGTTTTTAATTATTAAAATAATTAAGAGATTATTATACAAAGATAAAATATTTATGAAATGGTTTAGATGAACAACAAATTATATGAGTTTACCAAATCACTCATATTCAAAATTGTTGAAATTTACATTTTGATTAAAAAGTCAATTTCTTTTAAATAAATTTTAGAAATTGATATATTTTAAAAAAAAATCCATTTCCTATTTTATCTAAATGGAGAAAAGGGAATTTTGAAGCCAATTCTATTGTAATTATAGAATTGAGAGTTTTAAGTATCCATTTAAAAATTTGTGTGATTTATCTATAGGGGTAAATCTGGTTTATGGATCACAAAAGGGGTCATCATAGTTAGGTGGCTAAATACCTTATTAAGAGTGTACAAAATCAATAAATTCATTTTTTCATCTTCTCTAAGAAGTTTAAATTTTTTTTTTATTGTAGTTACATGTGGAACCAATTTGACTCTTAAAAGATAAATGTTATCCAAAATTTTGTATAACCTTAATGTCACACTCTATACATCTTTCTATATGCTAGAGGGGATGTGTATCACCTTATGATTCTCTCTAAGAGTTTATAGATATTTTAATAATTAATTTATATCCTTATCCATTCCATCATAAGTTCACAATACTGCTTCAGTGTGGGTATCCATTTAGGAATTGAGGTTCTCAACATAATGGGATTGACCCTTCTTTCTATCCTTACTTTTTAAAAGAGATTAAATCTCTTATCTTTCTTATATAATCAATCCTATGCCACTGATATCTTCAATATTTCTCTTCCTAACCATTTATATTGATGTTATTACTTTTTCAATTAGAAATCTCATAGTAGTTAGCTTGGTGATCTTCAAATTGGGCCTCATAGAAGCTGACACTCATAACTCCTTGGCCCAATCTGAAAGAGTCAACTTTGATGGAGCCAATGGTTGGGATCATATTTTTGTATCATTCTTAGGCTAAGGTTCAATCTCAGTGGATGTCTTATGAATTGAGGGCCATATTATCTTGGACTAGTCTACATTTTTTAAGTGTGGTATGGGGTGATTTTTGTTGCCACCATTACTATGGTTTGAATTGGTCCTAAATAAGGAAATGGTAAACCCAATTGAGTAGAGGAGGCATCCACTTGGGTGATGGGTTGGTTTGTAGATATGGAAGCATAGGTGGAGACTGAAAGAGTAGGGGTAAAGGTGGATGGAATTGAAGGAATAGTGGTTGGAGGGATGGAGACTGTAGGAGTGGAGACTATAGGTTTAATGGTTAGATAAATGAAAATAAGGTAAGTAAAGAGTGATTTCATAGGATTAAAAGTATAAATAATTGGAAAATTCATAGTAAAAACAACCAATAATGGAATAATTAGATAAAGGCCTAATAAAGTAGTCAAGTGGGCACCCTTACCAAATTAGTCACCACTAATTAGTTCCTTTTCTTTTAATATTTTCAAGCTCATAACCTTAGCTTATTAGAGTTCTTCATCATCCACCTCATGACTTAGATCACCTTCAACTGAAGGTTTTTCCCCTTTATTAGTTAGTTATATGGATAAATTTTATGGTCTTTTTGCCCTATGTTTTATTTAATAATAAAGTGTTATCTTCTTAGTTTGTGGAGTAGTCACTTATTGGGTAAGAGGGAAAAGAGTCATACTAGATGTTATGGCTGTTGAAGCAAGCATAGTAGGTGTCATCTCTTCCTCATCATAGGATTCCAAGAAAATGATCTCCACCTATTACCTAATAGTTTTGTCCGTATCCTACATTAGTTCTTATTCTAATTCCTATTTGAACTTCCTCAATTCAATAGTATATTTTTAAGCTAGAGGACTTTGTTCTTACTCTTCTTATGAAGCAATTGGTGTCTCTTTTAACATTTTCTCTTCTTTATGCTCTCCAGTAGCTGATGTTTCCCCTACCACTTTCTCTTTCTCTTGTTGAGATATCATTATAGTAGGTGGCTATTGAGGGTCTTGGATTTGGTATGTTGGCTATTGGTAAGGTCATCCACTTAAGAATTTAGAGGATCTCCATCCCCCTAGTTGTAAGATCTTAAATTTGGATTGATTGAGTTTAAGAGAGGAGTTTTCTTGTATTACCCTTAACAAATCTTTGCTTGGGCTAGAAATCTCAACCCTTTCCTTTAATTCCTCATTATTTTTTACATTAAGTAACAAGAATTCATGGTTTAATGGTTCAATTGTGTATGTAATGCCAAGATTGTGAATCTTTTATTTTACTCTCCCATGGGGGTCCTAATCCCTATGGAGTAGAGGTGAGAATGCATAAGACCTCCTTAAATTTCTAGCCTCTCTAAAATGTCTCTTATATGTATAATGTATCCTCTCAATAGTGAGATGGGATTTGTGGAAAGTTCCTTTTTACTCTTTTTCAAATATTCATATATACTATTCCATATTTGGAAGGCAATCTCTTGCTTAAAAACTTTGTCAAGGACAAATTTGGGAGCCAAAGAGGGTTTACCCTCTGTACAATAATGATGATGATAATATAATTTGGGTATATCTAATAATCACTCAAGTTCATGAGTGTATTGGAAATGCTCTTTAAAATCTTGGCTAAAGGATATCCATGAATGGCCATCCAAACCCAAGGATATAGGTCCTCTAAAATTTTGGCAATATTTCTTACATATGCATATATGTGGATGAAGGAATAGAAGTTGAATATTTTTTTCTTGATGTAATCATGATTGGGATTACATAAAACTCCATTATGTCTATAAACATTCCCCATGAATGCATCTAGGAGATATGACATCGTATATAAATTTCCACCTTGGGGCCTCTTGTGCTTGTATAGAATCTATTCATACAGGTGGGCACTAATGACCTCCCCTAATACATAGGTGCACTCTAAAGTAATGAGCAGTTGAAGTAGGGGTACCCATTATTGATGTAGGAAATGAATACTTGGGTTGTCAAAGAGTCCTTTAAATAATTCCATACTAGTATGAATTACCATCCTAAAGTGGGTGATGGAGATGGGATTATTTCAAGTTCCCTTAGTAGTGAAAGTACTACCTAGTAAAATCCACTTCCCTACTACTTCTAGAATATTGTTTTTCTTCCAAGTAAATACACTATCTAAATCAAATGTAACATCTAAAATGGGTCAGCTTAAATACCTTAAGAACATATCTCTGGATATGTATGAAATGACTATGTTGTTGGTGATGTAGTGTAGGTAACCACCATCTATAATTATACCTTTGAAGAATAAGTCTTGTAGTAAGTTGATGCATGGCATGAATTCTAGTTTGGTGGTTGTATATTGGAGTTCTTCACATTTTAATGGTACTAATTTATTTTTATGTTATTTCTCCTTTACAAAGACATCTTCCTCATATGTTAATGGATCAATGTTCTCTATGACCTCCCATAGAGCTGAGTAATTAGCATGGAGACTATCGAACATAGTTGCATCAAAGATCATATCTAGGTATTCTATGGAGTCTTTAATGGAAAACCTAGATGGTAGTGGATCCCCCTTATACACAATAGATGAATATGAAATTGCTTTTTGTTGATTTAAGATATTCAAAATGTTGGTCTAAAACTATGTTATATGAATTTCAAGTCATTTTAGATGTAACTAGGGTTTTTGAAATTGTAGAAATCTATGTGCACTCAAGCTCTTGAAAATTAAATGAGGTGAAATCAGTCTAAAGCTTGATGTTATATCTTTATGCATTCATTCTATTTCATGAACCATTAATCACCAACATCTATGTTCTCATCTCTTTCATTCAGTTTTAACTTGACCACCTAAGCCTAGTGGGCATGCCATATTAGATGCTTACACATTCAAGGTGTCACAATGTTACTTCTTCCTTTTGACACTTGTCATTATATGATTTAGTAATAGGGTCAAAATTATCCTTAAGGCCTAATGATATGATATGATGAGCCCAATATTATGAGATAAAGACTCCAAAACCAAAATTCTCTTCAAAGAGATTCATTCATGAAGATTTGTCTAAAATTCATCAAAGGTAAAGTTCATAAATGAAAGGCTCTAAACAGAATTCATTGAGGGAATAATTACCAAAGACTAAGTTATCTTCAAGGATATTATCATTTGAGAGGAATTTTTTATGGATAAATCTCCCAAATGAAAAACTTTTGAATGAAATCTATTAAAGAGAAAGTTCCCAAAGAAAACCTTTCAAACACTAAAGTTTCTAAAGTAAAGTTACTATATAATTAGTGGAAAATAAAATGATCTAGATAAATATTTCCAAACAAAAAAATATGATGCAGAGGAAACCTAATGGACCTTATAAACCACATGTTTTTTCTTTCATAACTTCTCCCTTGTGGCTAGGCTTAAGACCCCCCATTATGCACAAACAGGGTAATTTTCCAAGTAGGTGAGTTAATATCATTTTTATGCCTTAAAGGGGTGTATTAAATTATATAAAACATGTCTATATTTATATAGATAATCTCTTTATAGTCTATCACCTCTTTAATCCTCTTTTCATTCTATGAGCATGTGAATCTTATTAGCCCTATTTTTATGAAATTTCTTTCTATAAGAGAGTACATAGACATTCATGGTCAACTCAATAGATTTTTGGGGACCCATTTAGGTAATAAAACTTATAATTTATTTTAATTGAAATAAATACCAAGATGTCTTATACTTTATTCTTTAAACCTTCCCTTAATTAACCCTCTAAACTAACAAATATCCTAAAATTGGGTAAACTACAAAATTTCAAAACCCACTCAAGGTATTTTAGGATACCCATTTAGATCCAAAAATTTAATCCATAATTTATTTGAATTCATCTTTAACACATAAAAATAGGTTAAAATACAAATTTCTATAATTTTTCTAGGCTTCAGTCTTTTAGAATGCCCAAAACCCTAATTCAAGGTTTACTTTTGCTCACATTGGCTCAAAAGCCTAAATAATGCATTATTTTGAGTTTTATAGAGTTTAAAAAGATAAAATTACCTTTAAAAGGTATATTTTCATGAATTTAACCTTTTATAATGGGATATAACCCATATTCCATCAATTCCATTACTTAAGTCAACTAAAAGATAGTGGTTTAGCCTATTTTATCATGATAGTGTAAAGTCTGAGAATGAGAACCTTACCTTGAATTTCCTTGAAGATAATTAAAAATATCTTATAACCTTCACAAGGTCTATCCACATCTAAGGTACCTTTAAAAATTATTTATTCACCTACTACACCATTTATTTTATCTTATATTACTTAACATGCAATAATCTATGTATACTTGTATGACTGTGACAGGGGTTATTAACTTTCTTCACTTTACCAAAAGTTTCAAGGAATCCATATGGTTTAATGAAAATCCTATTAAATATATAAACATAAAAAATCCTCTTTATAATTTTATATCCATTACCTTTCTTAAGAACAAACACTCTCCTTTTTGGATTGACTGTGTCAAATAACATAACCCTTATGCAATAGGGGTTTATGATATCAAATTTGTAGGTGTTAAAAAGTGATAATTTCATTCATAATATATTCATGGAATTTTATATTCTATAATTATCCTTATTCAATATCCATTCACTTATAGTGATTCAAAACTCCTTACTTTATTCTTTGACACCCTATAACTAGGGTTGGACTATGTACACAAGATTCCTCTAGGCCAACAATTAGATCTTCAAATATGTTAAGTGTCATAATCATCTTAACTAATAAAAAATCATCCAAAAATATTATAATCAATATATACACTTAAAAACCTCTGTATCAAATAATAGTGGTTTGTGTTCTCAAAACCCAATCATTTGTTTCATCTTTTGACTAGTGTGCAATAGGGCACAAGGCAAAGTTATCTTTCTACAGAGTTTCTTCCAATTTGGAGTGATTTTAAAAACCTCAAGGGATATATAGGGTATATATACATACAAATAACACTTATAAAATGAAATTTATCATTTATCCACTTTAAATAATGATTTAATCCTCTCTTTTTGTGACCATATTCTATAGTCTACTAGTTCAACCTACAGACATACACATAGAGAGTTTGTGTATATGTAGACTTTAAGTCTCACATAAAACAATGTGAATACATATTAATATCAATCCAATAATATTGAAAAATACACAACAAAAATATCATCTTATCTTTACTTTTTGATTCAACATTTCTTTACAACATAGTCCATCAATGGACTTTAACAACTTTTCTTTGAAATGACAATTTTAGTCCTTAATGGCTCTCCTATTTTATTTATTGGATCTTATCTTCCTCCTCTCTCACATCTCCTTTCCCTCAAAACTCATTTAACATCCTCTATTTCTCACCAATTTCAATGTTATTTATCAAATTAGTTACTAAACTACCTCCTTCTTGTTAACTTAATGATGGGTGAGGGTGACCACGTAAAAACATGAATTAATCCTTATGAATTAACAAATATTATTCATTATGACCTTTTAAATGACTTCCTAATCACACTTGACTCATATAAGCATTAAAATCATGCAAATGGACCTTCTAGATTTATTTTGAATATTTGAATTTTTAAGTTCTTGGTTTTGGAGGGAAAATTCCAAACACCCTCAAACTTACTCCTATGTTTCCTAGTGATTCCAATTGAACTCAAACACATCTAATGGACCTTTAAAGGTCTCTTGAATCACATTACATTCAAACTTGACCCACTTTTAAACACTAATGACTAAAACATAAAATTGACTTCTTTTAGCTAGATGTTCCTACATCATACTCCCTAGGATGGAGAAAACTTGAGCCACAAAATTTCATATGTGATTTATAATTTGTTCTTTTAGGGTATTTCATTTTCACATGATTGATATTCTTTATTCCTTTCTCCTTGTTTTCCAAAATCTTGCATTTCTTCCTTGTGGCTTTATCTAGCTTTCTTGTCCATATATATTTCATCTCCATGAGGTGTTCCCACTACTTTAGATTCTTATTTGTTTCATATTCCACCTATTATATGTACATTTATCCTTTATCATACATAGATACAACCATATATACCTTATTCTCTTTCCTCATGCTTGTTTCATAGCTTATTTTCTCATAAATTTCACTTGATTATTGATTTTATAGAGATTCTTTTTTTTTGTTCATGATATCATCTTATTCATTAGGATCTAATGGATTTTCATGAATCCCACTCTTTGTCTTTGCTTTATAATACTTTTTTTTGCCTTTTTTTTTGAACTTCTTCACATTTTGATGTCTTTTTCCTATCACCTTGCTCACCATGCAAAATCAAATTTTTATTCCACTCATCCTCATCATATTGAAATATTATTGGACCAATACTTGACCTCCCATATGCATGCTTATAAAATCTAAACTCACCTTATTTATTGGTTCATACTCTATTTTCTTACTTGTTTTGATTCCTATTTTCACAACTTCTTGTGATTCTCTTTGTTTCTCCTCTCTTTATGTTTATTGGATTTCAACCTTGACCTTTACCTACCTTACCTCACCTATTTTAATCCCCTTAAATGGATTTAATACCTCTTCCAACATCTCCAACTCTTCTTCCAACTTGAATGCATCTATCTCTTCCAAATCCTCATCGAACTTTGGTTCATATTGTTCTTTACTTGCTTGGGAAATTTCTTGTTTATCTTCTCCTTAGACTCCTTCCTTTGTGATAGTCATATAAACTTCCTCATTATTCATACCATTAATTTCAAGCACCAGTTTAGGTGCTTCATTATCCTCTTGCCTTGTTACACACTCATTCATCAATGCCATTATTTCTATGTATAATATGTCTTCATCATTAGAATCAAATTCGAACATATCATCATATACAACATTTGAAAACACATCTTGCAAACACTTATCTTTATGCATTCATTTTATTTATTATGTGGATATACTTCCATCTCATTTGTTGTAGGCTTTCTATATTCTTCATTGTTCATGCTTACTTGGAGTAAACTTGCAACTTGATCCTCTTTTACTCTTTTATTGATTTTTACCACCTATTTTCTACCTTGTACCTTCTTGATATACTTCTTTATTTTATTTTCATGTCTTCCATGCTACAATCCTTTGTTATCTACCATGCTAACATGATGTACTTTTCCTTTAGTGATTTTCTTCCACACTTGTTCTTATTTTCCACCTATGCATTTTACTTATTTAATCTCTTGTTTGAGGTTCTCCTCTTTATTCTCATCACCTATTTGTTTCAGCCACTTAGGCCATATATATCCATGCCCTTTTTCTATCCATGAGGGCTACAATTTGTCATTCTTTTTCTCAACCTACATATCATCCTTTTCTTCTTCATAGATGAAATAAAAATAAACATTTAAACATTTATTTACCTCCAGTGACAACTACTCCAAGCTTATTCCTTCTTTCATATCTTATTTGGTGATCTTCATGTCCTCTTGGTGCACCATTTATTTGGTTTCAACTGCTATACATGGTAATTTATCATGGTATTTCTCATTTTCTTCAATTTCATCATGTGGAATATCTTTAATCTCCTTTAATTTATCTTCTTTAAGAGGCTCTTTCTCTTTGTCCTCCTCATTCCTCTTGATGGATTATGTGTTTGACCCATCCTTAATTAACTATGAGGCCTCATGTTTGGCCTTCACCAATTTATTCTTCATACCTAAATACACAAACTTAAAAGTAATGTTAGCATATAAAATGAGAGACCACATAGTCTCCTTGAATGTCTTTGACATAGACATTGTCCATCTTCTCTTCTTGCCTTCACCCTCATGTGCTCTTCTTGGCACTTCTATCTTCTTATTTTTCTCTTCAATGAGAACCATGTTAGTAATCTCTCTATCTTTTTTCTCACTTGGAAAAATCTCTCTTATCATTCCTCTTTGGGTTTCTCTCTTTTTATTTTTCTCATCTCTTAAGACACCTTTCTTGTGCCTTATCTTTCTCACAAGTAACTGTAATGTCCACTTTAATTTTATTCTCACATTATAGCCAATCCATTACCTTTATTGTTCTCTTATGATTTTCCTAATGAGCTCTATCCTCTTTATACATTACCCCAAATCTCTTTTTATGTCTTCCAATTCTCTTTATATATCCATCTTCTCACTTTCTTTGTTTTCTAAACCTATCTAGGCCTTCCTCTTAGCAATATTTACAATCTTTCTTCTTAAACCTCTTTTGGGACTTTCCTATTAATTGAGTCCTCTATCTAAGATCTCTTCTAAACCTCCTCGAGTCTCTTTTAGATTCTTTACTTCCTTTCTTCTCTTTTGCATATTTAATGCTCTCATTTAAACCTCTCTTCTCTAGCCTTATCTTTACTATCTTTTTGTCATTTCTCATAGAACTTTGGGATTGTACCTCTTCTCTATATTAATCTTATACTCCTCTATACTGGCTTTAATGGATCAGACCTACAACCTTTTCCTCCCTCAATACCATATAATGTGTCATCTCTCATGCATATCTCATGGCATTATGCATTCAATTCAAATAAATAAGTTATAAATAAATCAAAATAAAATTTTACCCAAACATAACCTACTCTGATACTAAATGATTTATAGGAAACCTGATGGACCTTATAAACCATATCTTTTTCACTTCACAACTTCTCCCTTGTGGCTAGGCTTAAGACCCCTCACTATGCACAAGCACTACATGAGATCATATCATTTATATGACTTCAATGGGTGTCTTACATTATATAAAACATTATCTATTGATATTAATCATCTCTTAATAATTTGCTACCTCTTTACTCCTCTTACCATTCTATGAGCATGCAAATCATAATAGCCCTATTTTTTATGAAAATATATTCTATAGGAGAGTACATGGAAATTTATGATAAAATTAATATATTTTTTGGGACCCATTTAAATAATATAAATTATACTTTATTTTCTTGACACAACTCCTAAGACATCGTACACTTCCTTCTTTAAACCTTCCCTTAATTAGCCCTCTAAATTGACAAATCTCCTAAGATTGGGTAAAGTAAAAAATTTCAAGACCCACTCAAGGTATTATAGGATACCCATTTTGATTACCCAACTAAATCCTTTCTTTATTTCCTTTCTTATTTAGACAAATTTTATTTTTCTTCACTACCCTTACTCCATTAGGCCTTTCCTAGACATAGTACTAGAAAATAGTCCAAAATATATATTTTTTCATACTTTATAAATCTAAATATTGATTAATATTTAATAAAACATAAAAATAGGTTATAATACCAATTTATAAGAAAATTATAGGGTTCAATCTTCTAGAATGCCCAAAACCCTAATTCAAGGTTTACTCTTATTCACACAGGCCTGAGAGCCTAAAGAATGCATTATTTTGAGTCTTATAGAGGTTAAAAAGATAAAATTACCTTTAAAAGTTTTTTCCCATTAATTTAACCTTTTTAAATGGGTTATAACCCCTATTCCATCAATTCCATTACTTAAGTCAATTAAAACATAGGGTTCTAGCTTGTTCTATCATGATTGTGTAAAGTCTGAGAATGAAAACCTTACTTTTCCTTTTCTTGAATATCATTAAAAATATATAAAAAATTTAAAAATGTATGTCCACATCCAATTTACCTTTACAAATTATTTAGTCACCTACCACGCCATTTTTTTGATCTTATATTACTCAACATATAGAAATTTATGTATACTTGTATGACTGTGATAGGGGTTATTAACTCTATTCACTTTCCCAAAAGTTTTAAGGATTACATATGGTTTAATGATCATCATATTTAATCTAAAAACATAAAAAATCTTATTTCTAAGTCTATATTCATTTCCTTTCTGAAGAATAAGCACTCTCCTTAATGGATTGACTGTGCCAAATAACATAAATCTTATGCAAAAGGGGTATGTGATATCAAATATGTAGGTGTTTAAATGTGATAATTTAATTAATAATATATTAATTTAATTTTATATTATATAAATAAAATTATTAAATATACCTTCACTTATAGTGATTAAAAACTCATTGCTTTGTTTTTTGATACCCTACAACCAGGGTTAGACTGTGTCCACAAGATTCCTCTAGGCCAATAGTTAGATCTTCAAATATGTTAAGTTTCATAATAATATTAACCAATAATAAATGAAAAAATTATATTATAATCACTACATACACTTAAAAACCTCTATCTTAACTAATATTGGTCTATGCTCTTGAAACCCAAGCATTTGTTTTAGCTTTTGACCAGTGTGTAATAGGGCATAAGGTAAAGTTACCCTTCCACTAAGTTTCTTCCACTTTAGAGTGATTTTAAAACCATAAATGGATATATATGGTATAAATACATACAAATAACACTTAAAAAATGCAATTTCTCATTTATCTAGTGCAAATAATGATTCAACCCTCTCTTTTTGTGTCTATATTCTATAGTCTACCAGTTCAACCTGTAAACATACACATAGAGATTATGTGTACATGTATCCTTCAAGGATCACCTAATTTTTTTTTAATACATATGAATATAAATCCAATAATCTTGAAAAAGAGACAACATAAAGATCATCTTATCTTTATTATTTGATTCAACATTTTTTACAACACAGTCCACCAATGGACTTTGACAACTTTTCCTTGAAAGGATACTTTCAGTCCTTCATGGCTCTCCTAGTTTATTTCTTGGAGCTTATGTTCCACCTATATCATATTTAGTATCCATAAAAACTCATGTACCATCCTATATTTATCACCAACTTCTATGTTGGTTATCAAATGAGCTACTAAACTACCTCCTTCTTGTCAACCCAATGTATGAGTGAGGGTGACCACATAAAAAAATGACTTCCTCCTTTTGAATTAAAAAATATTATTTATGATGACCATTTACATTAATTAATAATCCCAATTTATTCATATAAACATTACAAACATGCAAATGACCCTTCTAGATTCATTTTGAATATTTCAATTTTCAAATTCTTAGTTTTGGAGGGAAAACTCCAAACACCCTAAAATTTACTCCTATGATTCCTAGGGACTGCAAATGACCTAAAACACATGTAAAGGACCTTGAAAGTTATATTTAATCACATTACATTCAAACTTGACCCAATTTTTACCACTAATGACTAAAACATAAAATTCTCTTCTTTTAGCTAGATGTTCTTGAATCAAGCTGCCAACTAGAACAAAATTTGAAGTAAATTTCTTGACCAAATATTTCTTGATTGAAAATTTTATAAAGACCAAAATATGTAAGAATGAAATTATCTCAAATTCAAATAAAGATAAAAAGAGTTAATGAATGGTATGGCACGTCATATTCAAGCCTTGAACAAGTCATGGAGGAGGCTTAATGAAGGAAAATAGATTTGAAAGGGTCTACAAGCTCAAATAGGACTCTATATCTCCTTCCAATGCCTCATAGGAAGATAAAGTCAAAAGGGGTTGAAGAATTCTTATAACAAACCTATGCCAAGTGTTCAAGCTTCATTCATGAGCAAGTTATATAAGAGAGAGACTGAATAAAATAACCCAAATAATGAAAACTAAATACCTATCTCACCTAAAAATTATTCCAAAATTTCCATTAATAGATTAGTTTCAATAATTCCATTCAAATTGAAAATAAGTGCACTAAACATTATCCAATATCTAAAACATAAATTTTTTATAGATAATAAAACCATACCAAAAATGCACACATAACCCAAATAATAAATAAGTCCTCTAAAATTAAAAGGGTCACCATTTTTCAAAGAAAATCAAAGGTGAGGTGTGTTTAATAAAACAAATGGTGACTCACAGGGGTGAATACTCCCAAGTTTTAAAGAACCTAAAATCTCAAGTTTTCCAATCCTAATATCAACCATGAACCATACTAAAATAAATTATTAAATTAGAAACATAAAAGAGACTCTTAATAATCCTATATAACATACTAAATATAATCATACCCTAGACCGGTGTGTGGGAAAGTGATATTATTTACTCCTTGTTAAAGGATTTTAGTCAAAGACATGGGGTATGTTTTAGGTTTCATTCTGACTGGGCATTAGGTGCATATAAATTTGTGAAGATCAGGCATTGATATACTACTAGCCAAGCATTCATAGCCCTGATAGAGATACCTTTGATCAAAATTTCCCTTTTCTTCCATATTTTCTCATGATGTGTGATACATTGATCTTATTTCATCATGTAAGAAATTTAATCCTCTTTGATTTTTTTCTTTTAAACTCTTGGATTATTATTTTTTATTTTATTTTTCTTCTTTTTTTTACTTTTTAAATGAAAGAGGGATAAGGTGATCACCATGAGTTGGTTTGAGTAAAATGTGGTTAATCAAAATGTCCCTAACAACTTTACCCATGTTAATGGTTGTTACCTCAAAAAAGTTTTAGCATTTTATCTGCATTAGACCAAACAAGATAAGGATATATTTTTAAATTAGCATATAACTATGGGATTAGCTTTTACATACCTAATAGAATCATTATCTTTATAACATAGTCATGGCTAACTCTCTCATTGCTTACCTGGATTAAGAATTCTATGCAACACCCATTGATTTGAGTTGGATTCAAAATACATAAGCGATAATTTGATTATACAAAGAGAGATTAATTAGATTTATTTTAAGGAAAACTATTTTATAATTTACAAAAGCTACCTAAAATAAACCACTAGACTAAGCAAAGCAAACTAATGAAAGCAAAAGTGGCTAATCTAGAAATCATGAACTATTCTAATGAAAGTAAATGACTGAAATTAGGAATATAACTAATAAAACAAATATAGCCTAATATTACCTCTAATAAAACATCTATTATTACTTAGATACCTCTCTAGATGGAGCATTAATGAAGCATGCTTCAAAAACTATCCATTGATTGGGTATGTCAACTCATTACCTTAGAGGTCCTTCAAATGGAAATAATTGTTACCCAAGATCTCAAAGATATGATGAGTTCCTATCCAAAATGGGTTAAACTTTTCATTCATTCTTTTCTTCTCATGGGTTTTATCCAGTAGAAGCACTAGGTCATAAATCTTGAATTCTTTATATTTTTTTCTCTTATCAAACCATATTTTGACTACATCCTAATATATGCTAAATTTTTATAATGCTTCATTACTATAATATTCCATTTCAATGATATCAAGCAAATATGGATTCTATTTTCTCATTGGGATCCATGTATTCGTACATAAATTGATATGTTGGTAGCTTTACCATGATTGGGAACATTGGATTTTTCCTATAAATTGTCAGATATGGTGATGCTTTAAGGTCCTATTTATACTAAGTGAGATCTACCCATAGTGCATATTTCATCAAGATATGCTACTCTATGGGATTATCTATAGTAGACTTCTTTATAGTTTTAATGAGGTTCTTGTTAGTTAATTTTTCCAATGCATTTACTTGTTGGTAGTGATTGGAATATGATCTGATTATCATGGGCCCATTTTATAATCTCAAGTGATTGAAATGGTGGTCCATTATCACAGACCAAAAAAATAGGTGTGCCAAACTTGGTTATGATATTTTTTTTAAAATAAATTGATTACATCTTGGGCTTTTGAGTTCTTAGTGGTTGTTTCCTTAGTCCATTTAATGAAATAATTTGTAGTAGTGAGCACAAATGTGTGCCCAGTAGTAGAATTCAAATTTATGACATTGATGAGATATAATCCCCATTGGGAAAATAGCTTACCTTTAATCATGAGTTATGGTAGAATAACTACATGTACCTCCCTTTTTTTATAAAACTTGGCATTCATGGCACATCCTCATGTGGAAGTGAGTATCATTAAAGATCATTAGCCAATAATAACCCATTCTAAGTATTTTATGGGTTTTTTAAATTTCTATATGGATGACCACTACTAATATTTAGATGTAAGGTTTCTAGGATATTTTGAACTTCTTCACATGACACAACTTAAATAGACTCCGTAGTAGCTTTTCTTAGTAGAGGATTCCCTTTTTGATCATATAATGAGAAACTTTGAACCTCAAATATCTCTTTTTCTCTCTCTAGAGTTCTTAAGGGCATGTTCTAGTGAGTAATAATTGAATAATACCTAAATACCACTCCTATTGGGAAACTTGTGTTTGATATACCTCTTCAAATATGATGTATGGGTATCGTTAAGTCATCAAATTAATAATTACTTATCCTCTAATGATATTGGTAGGTTTAATTTTAGTATCAAATTCCTAAAAAATTTCCATCCATATGCCCCTACATTATCCCAATTCATTTTATCCTAGTGTAAGCTTAACAGTAGGGTCTGGTACAATGGTGATGGCCTTGTTTTAGAGTATATATTGCCTAAAATTTTTATCTTATTTTACAATATAAAATATTTTCTTGTCAATTAGGGAGTATCTAAGATTTACATCCTTCAAGTTAGTTTTCATAAAAGTGATAGGGTGTTCACTTTCTTCGCTCTTCTATGTAATTATGGAAGTAATTGTATGTTCTAAAGTAAATGAGTAAAAGAAAAATACTTTAGTAAAATTTAGGCTTACCAACACTGGGGCATATAAAATAGCCTTCTTTTTTTATTGTAATTAATTCTTAAATTTTGGTGTTCACTCCACTTTGGCATCCTATTTGACAATGACATTCAGGTGTCTCATAATCTCTGCAAATCATGATATGATTTTCCTCACAAAAATAATCTTCCTAAAGAAGGAATTGAGCCCTTTTCTACTATATGGAAATAGGATTTTTGAAATCCCCTAAATTATATTTGGGTTAATTGTTATCCTACCTTTATTGATAATGTGTCCCAACATCTTTCCTTTGATAATACCAAATATACTCTTCTTTGGGTTCAGCGAGAAACTAAAATTCTTGAACCTTTCAAAAATGAAGTGAAGATGGTTGATATGATCATCTCTATTTTTAGAGAAAATAATGAGGTCATACATGTATATAATTATGCATTTGTCTATCAATCCCTAGAATGTGGGATCCATCACTATTTGAAAAGTATCTCTAGCATTTATTAGCCCAAATGGAATTCATTTGTATGCATGTGTTGTTTATTTTTTTATGAATGCAATTTTCATCCTATCCTTTGATTCTACCAATACTTTATTATATATTGAAAATACGTATAATAAATACATCATTCCAAAACCACTCATAGTTTGTATCACCTCATCTAAGGAGGGTAGATGATAATTATCTTTCTCAAAAAATTTATTTAGGTTCCTAAAGTTGACAGAGTATTATTTCACCATTCTCTTTCTTAACCAAAACTAGATTAACCACCCAAGTTTAATACCTAATAATAAAAACTATACAGTAACTTAGTAGCTTCTCTAACTCTTTTTGGACTAATGGTTTAAGGATAGGATTAACCAAACTTTACGTTTTCCTAAATGGTTTATGATCAAGATTGAGTGGAATTGTATAGGTGATAATTGTAGGATTAAATATCCTTAAATCATTATAGTTCCATGCAATTATATCTTTTTACCTAATAATCAATTCGTTGACCTTTTACCTTTCATTTGGAGTGTAAATTAAGCCAATATTAATGAGATGTCCATTACTCTCATTGCCAACATTTTTTGAGTTGAATTCAAATTTGTTAACCTTGAGCTACCTATGTACCTATGATTTAGGATATGTATCAAAGTTCCCTTCCAAGGTGACCATTCCCAATGGGAGAATATTTTACTTTAGTTGGATGACATCCTCTTCACTAAATTATTAATGGCACCTATGGTTTCTTTCCTCATCATCAATTATTTAAGAATCAAAATGTCTTGAATTTGTCAAAAATTGGATGATTTATTGATCATCATTAAACACTTGAAACTTTTCATCATTATCTGATACTACGGGACAAGGTACCAATTCAATAGAAAACTTATATACTTTTGACTCCTACAAAGGGGCCAAATTTGTTGTTGAAGTAGCTAGTGAAATAATAATAGGGTTTTATTCTTTTAGAATGGCCAATATGTTGAAAGCTTCAAATGATTTTATTAGATCCCAAGATTTATGATTATAATTATTTAAATACGATAATTTTCATTTATATTTTTCTATGATCTAGTTGATTACAAGTTTAGAATATTTGTATACCAGTAGTTCCTTGACACTATTTTTAAGGGCAAACTATAATCCTAGAATTAAGGCCTCATAATTTTCTCTATTATTGGTGCATGAAAAATAGAGCCTGTACATTGCTAAGTATTTGATTCCTTGTGTATTGACCAATTCAATCCCAAAACTTGATCCTTTTTTAGATATTTCTCTATCAAAAGGAAGGTTATATAATTGGGAAGGGCCTTGAATATATTCCTTCATTTAATGCCTCATAGTAAATGTATAAATTCCAAGACTAGGATACTTATTACATAATTCTTAATTGGTGGTGTTGTACTCTATAATAGGATGATTCATTATAGGCTCTGAATCATCTTGATCTAGTTGGAAATGTCTCTCCATGGTAGCTAAATATGAGATAAGTCCATGGAAAGATATCCATTTAACATCTTTAACTAATCTATACTCAATAATAACCCATATCCCTTAGTAATATCAACTTGTAATATGTTGATAATCATCTATACTTGAGGTTCTGATATAACCTTGATTCTTACATCATTAATTTCTCCCAAAATAGGCACTACTATTTTATCTAGCTATGAAATAGTCCTCTTAGATGGACTCAGGGTCAAACCAAGTCTTTGGAAAATGGAGTTTAGAATTACTATTGTTAAAACTCTAAAATATACCACAAAATTGTGTACATTCTTTCCAAATGCCCAAATGGTTAGCAAGAAAGTTGGAACCTCATGCTTACTTTTATATGTAACATTTGTGTTGGTTATTTTGGGTTTTTTACAAAAATGTTACCTATGATAGACTTCCATAAGAGATCATTATGCTCTATGATTTGTGCAAGTTTAGAAAGAATAACATTGGCTTTGACTTTCTTCATATCCTCACAAATGTTATATCTTCCCTTATTCTATTCCTTTCTATGTTGAGGTTGATCAGTCCCTTTTGGGGGAGGAGTATTATTATCAATTTTAGGATTTGGGGGAATAAATGTATTATTGGGAGGATTAAAAGTGGTGAAGTAATGTTTATTTCTTATATTACAATTTTTCCTATTGAACAGCTAGAATGTTTGTACTTCATCAAAATTATCCTCTATAATATTGTCATCTTTATTGGGAAAGGGATACCCATAGGTTTCAAAGACTATGGATGAATTTGAAGGGACAAATTCATGAGGGAGATATTAAGGATTCATCTTTTGATCTAATATAATTATTTACCTCTAAAATATTTCAAAGGTTACAAAAAACTCTACACAGTCTAATTCCAATGCTATGATGTGTTGTGAAATCTACACCAATTAGACAAAGATATCTACATGATATTGATTTATGGTAACTTATTAGGTTTTATTTGTTTTATATTATTGGTGAGAATATTAAAAGGCCTATTTTATTTTTAAAATATATAATACTAACTATAATTATGATTAGTGGTATTACCCATCCTTTTTTGCATATTCAATAAATCATTACTTCACTTTTATACCATTCTTTGTATAGAATCCAATTTAGATTTGGTATATTTAGAACCCTATGCCACTACTACATTGGTGTGATCTAATGTTGATTCTACAAGTTTTTTTATGGTCATTCCCTTGTGCTTGATTATTCAAGAACCCATAATTTTGGTTTGTTTTTTTCTTCGTCATGGGAGGTAGAGTGTATAACTAATTTTGGTTAAATGCAAGGGTGTTTTGATTAGTGTGTGAAATTGGATTCAAATATAGGATTCCATTATTGAATGTTTGGCCTCCTAAATTATGAAAAATGAGATAAAGATTGAGATAATTATCAATATTAGTAGCTTCTTAAAATTCTAAAGCTAAAGTATTGGTAGTGGAAGCTCTTCATAAGAACACTATAGTGATGGGATCCATAGTGTTCTTGTATATTTCAATAATCAAATCTTCATCTAGATTATATAAACCATTCAATCAAGTGTGCATCTTCTAAAATATTGTATTGAAGGCTCATATTGACTTGTTTTAGATTAAGGTAAAAATAGGTTTTGAAGGGACCCCAAAACCCAAATACAAGGAAAGAAAGATAAAGCATCAACGACCACAGGCAGAACCTAAAAACTACTACAAAGAAGTAGAAAAAACAAGTTTTATATGGACCTAAAACCACCAGAGAGACCACAGGTCAATACCCAGATTTAACATAAATCTGGCTACACCATAGACAGAAGATTACAAAAAGAAACCAAAGAATAGGACCAAAAAACATAACCAACAAGAAGAACCAGACTATTCTTCCAGTTATAAAATCATTTTCACAATTTCTTTACCTTTCACAATAGTATCCTGAGTGGTAGTTGCCGCCAACTTGGCTCCCTCTTGTGTAGCCTTATTTCTTGAGCTTTGTCTCATCCTTTTGCTAGGCCCCTCCAAGGATTTGGTCTCCTCGTTAGCTCTTTTTCCAATATTGATAGCTACAGCACAAATGTTGGATGTTACTTCCTCCATTTTCATTCTGTTCTCCTTGATGAGTTCTCGAAGGTTATTCTCGTAATCTTTGAGCTTGACGGGGATATCTCTTATCTATTTTTCCAGGTTGTTAATTTTGTTCCATGTAGCTTTCTAGTTATCTTCCATAATTTCCACTTTCCTTTTGAGATCCTTAATCTCCTTACACATCCAAGAATCAAGTTGGAGAGAAGCCTCTGCTTTGCAATTAACCCAACTCATAGGTGTGTGCATTCCATCGTTCTACCTTTTCTCTCTCCATTCCTCAGAATTCTTATTGGGATTGTTCCCACCTTCTTCAAAGTGATCCTCTCGGCCCCTTTGATAGTGTTCTTCTATTCTAGTTTGAATTTTTGTGTCTATTTCTTGGTTGTCATCCTAAACTATATTTTCCCTTTCATTTCTTGAAATAAGGTCCTCAACAGGGCCATCCTGGACAATATCTTCCTTCGACACTTTCTGATTTTCCTCAGTTTCTTCTTTACTATTTTTAGATTCCTCCTCTTTGTTGACTCCTTCTTTCTCATTCTTTTAAAATTCTTCACCCTCATTTGAATTTGTATTCCAGCTTTCAATTCCTTCTTCTTCTTCCAAATTTTCCTCCCTAGGTTTATCAATTCTCTCCCACTCTGTATCTTCTTCTACATTCTAATTTTTGGTGCTATGGAACTTGATTTTGTCTTTCCCTTTTACAATTTCACTCTTTCTACTCCCAGACTCCTATTTTTCCCCTGGTTAGGGTTCTTAACCATAGCTTTATTCTTGCAGTAGCCTTCGATTAACATAATTAGGCCTTCATGTAGGATAGGACATGTTTCCTTCTTCTTGTGAGCAAATAAACTTTGGACCAAAGAGAAGCACAAGTAAAAGGGAAAAGACAATCTTACCTTGTGTCTAAAATGATTAAGGAAAACAAAGTGGAATTTATGCACTCTCTTGCTTCTTTCGTCCAGGATGAAATACTCCCTTATATAGCATAAGACATCCCTCCATATCCCCTTAATCTATTCCAATTCATAGAAATCCCCATTCTTGACCAGCTTCTGCTCTTCCACATCCATCTTGGGGAACTTACAAAAGGCCTCGTTTGAAATGTTTGTCTGCTTGGAGAATTTAAGTCCATCTGTAGGCAGCCCTGTAACCTCTACTATAAAATCCTCTGTTAGGTTCACTGTGATACCATGCAAAGTGACCCTTTCATCAATCCAATTTTTGAAAAAAGCCGTAGTGATATGCGATTTTGACCAATGGAGCCTTTCCATATAGTTCATGACTTTTCCTTTCTACAGAATTCTCCAGACATCTTGTTTCTCTCTCCATTCATCACAGTTTTTGGGTTCCTGCTTCCTTGGTTCTCCCTTCCTTTCATGAGCCAGACTCATTTCCTTTGAAACCCAGTCACTATGAACTTTACAATGATCCCACTTGCTGCCAATTTGATTTGAAAGTCAACTTTAACTGGGCACGTTTAGGATCCACTTCTCACTCTCAAGAGCCTTCCTCTTCAATGAGTTTAGACCTTTCCCCGTGAAGCCACTCCTCCAACTCATTATATTTCTATTACAATCTAATCTTTCCCTCCTTTGCATGAGTTGCATCATGAAGAATGAGCACCCTCAGTTCCACATTCTTTTCTAATGTTTCATTCCACCTCCCTTTTTGTCCTGTCTAGACTGCACAGTTTGCTAACCAATCTACAACTCCATTGGCTTCACGATAGGTGTGGGTTATAGTCACTTTATCAAAAAAAATATTAAGGTTTTCATCTCCATTACCATAGCCTCTATAGTCCAAGACACAGTATTTTTATTGTTAAGAATATTTTTGATGTTTAATGAGTCCCCTTCTAGCCACAATTTGGGATATCCTGAATCCACAGCTATTTTGATGGTCTGAAGGGCAGCAGTAGCTTCGGCAATGTGACAATTCAATTTACCAATGGGGATTACAACAGCATCAATTACCTTTCCCATATGGTTTCTCAAAACTCCACCACAACCTGCATTCCCCAGATTCCCTTTAGCAGCTCCATCAAAGTTTCCTTTAATCCACCCTTGAGGGGGAGCATTCCATGTAACTCTTAATCTGGGATTATCAGGTTTACCTTTAGAATTTTCTGTACTTAAGGGATTATCCACTTGGAGAGTTGAGCTTGGATTATTTTGTGATAAAAAATTCTCCTTAATAGCTCTAATGATGTTCTGTCCTACCACCCATCCATGGAGTTCTTTATTTCTAAAGATTCGGTTATTTCTTTCCTTCCATATTCCCCACCAAATATGGGGAAGAGTAAGTTTCCATAAAAAATTACTTCAAAATTCTTGGAGGGGCAATACCAGCTTTTAAGAGATAATTCCATGTTTTTATGATGGATCCATGCGATGCCCCACAGATTGAGGATCTCTTTAAAAGAACAGTTTACGAACAAATGATCTCTATCTTCAAGGCCCTTCTTACAAAGAATACACCTGTTCATAATATATATTCCTCTTTTCTGTAAATTGTCCAAAGTTAAGATTTTGTTTTAGAGAAGGGTCTAGAAAAAGATTTTGATTTTAGGGATGAGCCCCTTGATCCAGGCCTTCGTCCACATCGGTTTGTTGCCATTTCCCTTTGAAGTGAAAATGGAAGAAACTTTAAACTGTCCGCTTGGCTCATTGTGCCAAACAATCTTATCTTCAAGATTAGGGTATAGAGATATAGCATTTAGGGATAGTTGAATATCCTTGAAATCTTGATCATAGTCAGTGAGGTTCATCCAGGAGTTGTTCTACCAGTATTGGTTAACCATTATTCCCACTCTTTGCTTGCAATGGTCTATAACATCTTTATCTTAGATTTCATTTTGCAAAGGTTTTCCTTTTAACCAAATATCTTCCCAAAATTTCACCTTTTTACCATTGCCAACATTCCAGGAGTTTCCTTCTTCTAAAACATGTTTAGTCCCCTGGACTGCCCCCCATATGGCAGAAGGATGGGAAATGTTCAGATTAGAAAAGAATTTAGGGAGTGACTTTGCCTTATATAAGTATTTGTGCTTCCATATTTTGCTCCATTCTTTATTTTCCTAATAAACCCCCAACCTTGCTTAGCTAAGAAAGCTGTGTTCATACTTCTAATTTTCCTTATTCCTAGTCCACCTTCCCTGACAGGTTTACAGATGTTATCCCATGCTATTAAAGGCATTCCTCTTTTCTCCTCAGTACCTGACCAAAGAAAGTTTCTCTGAATTTTTTCAATAGCTTCAGCAAATTTAATGGGGATTTTGAAAAGACTCAAAGCGTACGTGGGTATGCTTTGAAGACTTACTTTGAGGAGGGTGAGCTTTCTAGCTTGGCTTAGAAAACTACCTTTCCATCCCACTAATTTCTTACTAAATTTGTTAATTAGTCCTTCCCAGAAAGCTTCAGGAACTTTCATCCCAAAAGGGAGACCAAGGTAAGAGGAAGGAAAAGATCCTATGGAACATTCAAGGATTTTTGCTATTTTGTTATGTCTGTGACTTGGGGTATTAGTAAAGAATACTTCACTTTTGTTCCAGTTTATCAGTTGTCTAGAGGCAAAAGAATATAAATTTATAGCTTCCTTTAAAGTTTTAGCTTATGTGACTTCAGATTTCCCCATGAAGATAGTGTCATCAACAAATTGACCATGGGAACATATTAAAGGATACAAAGAGGGTTTCAGGCCCTTAAATAAACCTTTACAAACTAAGTCCCCTAATTATCGCCCCATACTATCAGCCATAATTATAAATAGAATAGGGGAAATAGGATCCCCCTGTCTTAATCCCCTTGACGGATTGAAAAAATGAGACGAACTCCCATTTACCAACACAGCAATAGAAGTAGTAGATATCAACTGCTTGATCATATCAACCACTCTTTATTCAAAGCCAAAGGAAGTAAGGCTATTAGAAAGGAATAACCAATCCACCCTATCATATGCTTTAGCAATATCCACTTTCATTATGAACCCCTCATTGTTTGAGCTGAACAGTGAGTGAATATTCTCATGTGCCATTATTACAAAATTGAGGATTTGTCTGCCTGGAATGAATCCATTTTGTTGATCAGCTATTATCGACAGGATCACTTAAATTAATCTGGTTGTTAGAACTTTGGATATTATCTTATAGAAGGAGTTACACAAGCTAATCGGTCTAAACTGATCAAGACTGTCAGCTCTAGCCTTTTTTGGAATCAAACACAGAAAAGTGGCATTAACTTCCTTTAGCATCTGTTTGGCTCCAAATAATTCCTTCACCACATTACTAACATCTTTGCCAATAAGTTTCTAGAGCTTTTGAAAAAAGAACATGGGAAAACCATCTGGTTCAGGTGCTTTATCTCCTCCTAAAGATCTAACTACTTTGAAGATTTCCTCCTCCTTAGGTATGGAACATAACATGTTATTCTGCTCCTTCGAGACCAAAGGAGGAGCCATGCATAAGATATCAGCCTAACTTTTCAAGTTTATGTTTCTATTAGCCTTCATTAGGGAGGAGAAAAATGAAAGCATTTCCTCCTTTATTTCCTTTTCCTTTGTTATCTTCTGATCTCCTTTTTTCAAGTGTTGAATATGAGTTTTAGCTCTATGTTTTAGAGTGGAAAGATGGAAAAACTTTGTATTTTTGTGTCCTTCTTTCAACCATTGCACCCTAAATCTTTGTCTCCAATAGGTTTCTTCTTTAGTTATAATATCTTGGTATTGAACCAATTGTTCACTTTCTTCTCTATGGAAGTCAGAAGTATAACTGTTTTGCTAAATTTTTTCCTGAATTCTACTAATTTCTTCCTTAATAGTCTTCTTTTTCTCAAAGATATTTCTAAAACAATCCTTATTCCTTTTCTTAACTTCCTTTTTAACATTTTTGAGCTTGGAAGCAACTCTAAAGAGAGTTGTTCCCTCAATTGGTATATTCCACCACTCTTTTATTTTGCTTTCAAACTGTGGGTGTTGCATCCACATCTTTTCAAATCTAAATAAATGATTCTTTTTTTGGTTGAATTTGACCACTGTGAAAATAAGAGGGAAATGATCTGAGCCTATTATATGGCATGTTTCCAACTTACAAGTATAATCTTTTGTCCAGTCTGGGAAAATGAGAGCCCTATCAAGCTTGGCCTGTATACATTCATTATCAAGTCTCTTATTGCTCCAAGTATACTGAATTCCTTGCAGCTCCACATCCATTAAGCCTTCTTTACTTATAAACTCCATGAGATCAAATCTCCCTTCCATTTGAATAGTGTTACCATCCTTTTTCTCATAATCATAGAGGAACATTAAAATCTCCCATTATAGTCCATTGCCCACAATAATCTTTGCTTCTGAGATTTGAGAAGGTTTCCCAAACCTTTTTCCTTTGGTTCTTGGCATTGGGAGCGTAGATATTTACAACATACCATCTTTCTTTTTGGTCAAAACTAGTTATTTTAACAGCCAATTTTTTTTTACTTTCCATCAAAATAGAACCAGAATATTGGTTTTTTTTCCATAGCATCATGGTTCCCCCTGAAGCACCTTCAGAGCTGCTGGCCTTAATAGTATAATTTTTAAAATCTTTGATTTGTTCTGCTTTTTATTTACTCATTTTGGTTTCTTGGAGCAGAAGGAAGTCCGACTTTTGCTCTCTGACAAAATTCCTAACTAAATCTACTTTGTATATGCTATTTAGCCCCCTAATATTCCAGCTAAGAATTCTCATTAGTTTTTATTGTTATGGAGCCATTTCGACAGGGTTGCCTACTTTCCATTTGCTATATTGTGCTTGCTTTCCATCTCTCTATTCCTCTTTGTATATTTTTTCCCAGGTTTATCTGGAGATCTTACATCCGGTTTTAATTTGGCTTGCGGTTCAGTTCCTTTTCCTTCTTTGCTCCTAAGAGGACCATTTCATTTCGTACTACCATTTCTCATTGCCATGTGTTTTGTATTGTTCTTTTTCTCACCTTTTATCTTTTGGTTTTTTGAGTTTTTACCTGTATCTTTCTTTTCTTCTGCCATTAGGGCCTCTTTCACTGGAGTGTTATTTTCATCCTTTGATGCCTCCTGCTTTTCCCCCATCTGGGCTTCACACATCTCTCCTTCTAAATTATTCCCCCCTTCAGGTAATACTTCTCCTTCCTCTAATCCTTCAATATCCTTTATACTAAAAAGTTGATTTTATAAACTTTGGGTATTCTGGTTTAGAAAATTAGCTTCTTCTTCTGTTAGATGATCTGGTTTTTTGTTCTCTGATTTCATCCCCTTCTCTTCATTAGGGGACTAAATTTTTTTAATAGGGGCTCTAGTGCTCCTAATAAATTTAGGTCACCATCTTCTTCTGTTGCATAAATTTTATCCTCTTCTATGTGTAGATCTACTAAAGCTTCTTGTTTCTTCCCTATCTTTCGATAGTCCTCTTTTACCTTCCATATTTTCTTTTGTTGAATCTTTATATTTTTCCCTTCCTAAAAATTTCTTGGATAGGATCTACCCCTGTTGGGGCAATTCTCGACCCAATGCCCCTGTTTCTTACAAGCATAGCAAGAATTTGGCAAATCTTCAAAGACAATCTCTTGGGTTTTCTTACCAAGCTTAGAAATTAATTCCACTTTCTTTGGGAGATGGTTTAAGTCTGCCACTTTAACATAAATTCTGGCACTTTGGAGTTTAGTTCTTGAAGCCATGGCATTATCCATAGCCACTAACTTGCCAAATGAACTAGCAATTCCATTGAAAATGTCCTCATGCTAGAATTCTAATGGAAGACTAGGCAGTCTAGCCCATATAGGGGTAGTTAAGAAGAAAGAGTCTGATAAATCTATTTCTAGTTCCCATTTCTTGATTGTAAGAGTGCATTTTCCAAAAGACCAAGGCCCTTCACTAAGAACCTTATTCAAATCTTATTTACAATTGAAGATAAAAGAGAAAAAACCATTCACCATTGGTGCAATGTCTACTTCTCCGCGTACAGTCCATTTCTTTTTGATCATAGATCTGAGTGAATCTATATTTGGTCTAGCTCCTAGAAACTTTCCAACTAGGGTGAGTTCCATGAATGATACTGAGAAATCCAGTAGAGGGTCTGGGATAAAACCTTGAAACTCACCTTTCTCCCAGCATGATTTAGATGTCACCGGTGGGAAAAGGGATTTCCCTGTTGGTTTTTTCCCAAACAACGATGACCAAGTCCTTTGTTTAGGGGCCCTTGTCTATCTTTCAGAGTTCTTTTCTTTTTTATATTCATCTTTATCTTTCACTTTCTCTGTGTACTATTCTAACACACTTTTCAATGGTGAGTTTCCGGCCCCACTATAGGGCTTGTTAGCAGATGAAAACCTTCTTTTGTCTGCATCAGTCAGTAAACCTGACCCTCCACATTTTCCTTCTTCCTCTGCTATACCACTAGGATCTGTTCCTCCTACCAAATTCTCCCTGATTCCTTTCCCGCTCATTCCAAATTCAAAAAATGATATAAACTGCAAGTTGCCAGGAAAAAAAATGATCACACAACATAATTGACTTGTTATATTCCCTCTTCATGATGGTTAAATACTGATACACCAGACTTGGATTAGTCACTTGTCTAAATTGTGCAAGAAATATATTTTGAAACTCATTCCATGAGTTGATAGAATTTTCCTATAAATTTGGATACCAATCATAAGAAGAATCATGCATATTAAATAGGAAAATACTACATGAAGCATCCTCATGGGTGATATTCATTAAGTCAAAGTGATTTAACTATTTTTAGAATAACAGATTTTTATTCCTATTTTAGCTAAAGGTCTAGATTAATAAATTAGTAAAGAATATTGAAATAATTATAGTACTAATTTGTATAATTTATCTATATTTTTACATTTCTAAAAATAATAATAAATAAGGAGAAAATATAACTTATCTTGAAACAAGTTGAGATGGCTAATATAGGGTCTAAAACTAGTTGTACAGGATCGTGATAGTGTCACAAATTAGAATATGGATTTCATTTGGTGAAAGGATAAGACCACCAAAAATAGAACACTTTGGGGTCTAATTCTATTTTCAACTCTTGTCATTATTGTCCAAACTAGTCACAAAAACCTAAACTTTTTGGGTTCTTTACATTATTCCTATGTGAGCTTGTTTATGAAATATTAAATGTTGAATGTCGATGGAGATCACTATAGAGATGATTTAATATTCAAACCCTAACCCTTCATCATTATTGATTAAATAGGATTTAAATCACATAGATAAATGAGGTGGGTTTGTGTGTGATATGCACTAAACATGTAATCAACACCCTTTATGTGGCCACACTACCTACATACCAATAATTTGAGGAGGGGTCAATCCATATGTAATTCTCCCACATAATGTGTTTTGTGCAATAGTGTAATATAGATGAAAAAATGACAAATTGACAGTGCTTGAGATGGCTAGGGACTGGTATGATGGTTTATGTCTATTTATATCTATGTTGGTGACTGTATGCAGAGAATAGGGAAGTTTTATTTAGTAGTTTACTTGTATTCTTACTTACTTTGTAAGATTTATCACCTCCCTCTATAAATAAACATTGAATAGGATTTTATATAGAACTATTAGTCATGGGTTTGATGCATTTGTGTTAGGATGACATAATAAAGGATAATAATCAAATAAATATAACCATTGAGGCTAAAACGCAAATGGATAGGAGTGCCAAAAATGGGACACCCTAGGGTCTAGCATTGTAGTCCAAGTACGGCACTCTTTTCCTACATGATCAAGACATGGAGGGATAAAATTTACTTGGGAAATATGGTATGACTAAGCTAGAATTAGGGTCTAAAAAGTTTTGGATGATTGGTAATGAATAAAAAGGTGTCTAGAAGGGTCACAAGAGCATAAAAGGACCTATGGATAGGGTGTCACAAGCCACCCTCAAACTACTAATCTAGACATTTTATATGACTACATTTCCCCACCCCTTTATTCTAGTGATACAACAAATCAAAATACTAGGATAAAGGAAAAGTAGAAATCATACCTAAAGTTAATTGTAAGGGTGAAGTCCATGAAGATGTTTGATGTTGAGTGTGCATAGAGAAAGCACATTTTTAAGTGTAAATCTACAAGAGAGAACAAAGAGCAGATAATTTCTTACTAGATGCACTATGTATAAATTAAGAATGTAAAAAAGCTAGGTAAGAGATAGATAAATATGTTCCAAGAACTAGGCCAATCTTGGCCACTTCAAAAGGTAGAGATTAGGCTTGTATGAAAGCCACTTTGAAACTGAGAACTAGGCTTATATGAATGCCACTCCAAAATGATCTCAACCAACTAAAAATGGAATAAGGCATGAAAATACTAAGAATACTTGGGTAATATGATGAATTAGAAAGAAAATAAGGCAAATGTGTCATGCACATTATCCCCAATCACTAGTGACTATAGCATGGATTTTGATTTGGATGTTGTACCAACTACCTAATCTAAAACTAGAAGAGAGATACATCATGTCATGTATGATGCCCCCTATATTTGGGTACTCTAAGAAAAATTATACTAAAACTACCCAATCTGTACTAAACTTTAGCTAATAAAATTATAAATGAACTTCCTTTTCTATCTATTTCTAGAAAATCTTGGTTTTTTACTATTTGGATAGGATCACCAAAAATATGACACTTCATTGTTTAGTGCTATAGTCTAAGTATGGTTCTCTTATCCTTTATTCTTTATGATCACTATTATATATTCATCACTATGTTTGTGGTCTATTTTACCTAGTTTAAATTTTGGTTACTATTTTGAGTGTTCTAAAAAATAATTTTTTGATCAGTTGAAGGCTCTCATCTCTATGACAAAACCACTATTTATTTCCCCCTCTTCTAAGGGTAGGAATGAAGATCCTAAAATGACATTCCTTAGAATAAATCACCTTACAAGTGTGGTATGCTATTAAATACATGATATAATAATGATAATTGAAAATATAGCATAGTTTGTTTTGGAGATTTTTAAATCAACACGGGTATGCCTAGATAGATGTAACAATGTAATAACATGTATAATATATTAAAATAAAAATATAAATCTAGTTTTTTGTTATTTTTCAAGGAGGGAGGGAGTATGATGTCCATCATGGCATCTAATAAGGAAAGATAATGCATGATGTGGATCATGGCATTGCAAACAATTGAGAAGTAAACAACCATGCAAAGAAAGAATCAAGAAGCATAAAAAAGTGGCTAAGGGACCAAGAAAACAAGGGATATGGGCACATGTCACTCAAACTAAGAAAATAAACATACAAGGCATGTTTGAATGCCCATATACACATACAATTTCAAACAAGGAAAATTTGCATGAGGGACCATAAATACATACAATATTAAAAACAAAGGACATTAGCAAATGTCCAAAGGCACACCCAAGTAACAAAATAAGAACTAAGAAATGAAATCACATCTAGGTATACAAATCAAGAAAGGAAGGTAGGTAAATGATGGAAATACAATCACATCTAACTAATAAAATCAAGAAGTTAAAGTATGTAAAACATGTAGTACACAACTAGGTAGATGCTAAGAAATACATAAGTGCTATATACTAGTGAGTATCAATAGAGTAATCTATGTAAGCTAGTAAGTAATATACATCAACATGACAACTAGAGTGTGTGGTGTAGGAATGACATAACCTAGATGGTGTAGTCATGTAGAATATGCCCCCAATGGGTAGATATATCAATGTATGTCTCAAATGTATGAATTAAGATTCCCCCTCAATGGGTAGAGTGAAATAATCAAGGATCTAGATGTCATTGCAGACACTCAAATAATATCAAGTGAAGCACGATAATGTAGATAAATTGACAAACAACAACATAGAATAACAAAATGTAAGCATATCATGGTAGTAAAAATGTAAAGCATGGATAATACACATAGTTAAAATATCTTTAGTGTTTTGAGTTATTTGAATGGTTTTGTATTTTGAAATTTTGTATTTTTCGGTATTTTTGAAATAAGATATGTATAATAAATCATAAGGAAACTACGTAAAATTAATAAAAAATAATATATATACAAGAAATACTAAGAAGAAATGATACTAACTAATGAGTCTCATAAGAGACTCCCTATCATGGTGTCTTGTATCAAAGAGAGGGATTGTGCATGATTATGATGCATGATGGAATCACTCATATTGTGACTTTAAAGCCTATGTATATTGTAAGTGCTCTAAAATATTTATAGTTAAAATCAACTATGGGGTTCCCTTATAACTTTGAGAAGTGGATGCAACTATTGGGTTCTTATGGACCCATCTAGTAGTAGAAGAAGATCTCTAAAAATGTACTCTATGTGTAGAGGCATGAGATCTCAATGATACTACCTTGGGTGTGAATACTATAGCTGGAAACTATCTATAGTCTTAAAACTATGGTTTCTCTAAAAGAGGCCTCCATGGAAGTGTATTAACTCTCTATGTTGGAGAGGAAGGCCTCGATTGTGGTTGAATCTAAACTAGAGGAAGAACTATAATTGGTGTAAGAGCTAAAATCGATGACTGTAGATTAGTATATGGATCTAAAGTGGGGAGTGGTAACTCATATAAAACTCCACCAACTATAACAACTTGATTATCATGAATGAATTTCATACATCTATGAATTATATAAGGTACTACATGAAGTTTTTAAATCCATGGCCAACCAAGCAACATATCAAAAACTCTTGTATTGGGAAATATAATAAATGGTGTGGCCACATGTGTTAAACCATCTTATAAAGGAAGTACAATCTCACCAAATGAACTCTATATGTTCCCATTGAATCCATTGATAACTATGTCCATTAGGGTAATATCCTACTCTGAATATCCCAAATGTTGTAGTAATTCATAGTGCACATGTTTACACTAGATCCATTTTCTATGAAAACTCTATGAATGGGTTGGTGATCAATTTAGGCTCTAATAAATAATGCATGGTAACTCAAGTCATCCTTAACTATCTCCTACTCTAAGAAGGATATGGAAGGTCTAGCTAAAACTCTAGAATGTACACACTGATCATGTTGTTTAATGAATGTCATTCAACTAAATTTGCCTGGTATGTAGTTGGTGGAGGGTGTGCATGATATGCATGTTGAATACTTTATGTATCCCCTATCTCTTATTTAGAATGATATGGTAAAGGATTAGACAAAAATTTTAGAGATTTTTCCTATGTTTGTTTTGCCTGAGGAGACTCAACTAGAGTGCCAAGATCAATGTGGTTATCATCTATCAAGTCATGTATCTTGTGTCACAAACTAATGGATCTATTCATTATGTGGCTTGGTGCCTTGTAAAAATTACAAAATGCATTCTAATCATATCCATGTGGAAGACACTTTGTTGTGTCAACTTCTCAAATAGGAGGGAGAGATATGATGTTGCATTCTAAAAGATTTTATAAGACTCTAGCTAGAGATATCGGTAGATTGGTAAAGACTCACCAAGGAGGTACTGATAAAACATTTTCTAAGGGGGCTCTAAAGCTACATTAATTGTAGGTTGATTTTGACTTTTGTTATCATTAACCTTTACTTTGTATGGGACTTTGTTATTACTCTTATTTGTTGTTTTTGATATGCTTGTGTACTTGAGTTTGACCATTGAAATGAATTTGACTTCCCTTTCCTTTAGTGTATGCCATAATTCAATGAATGAAGATATTTTTTTGAACATTATTGATTCATGTAATGCTGGTAGAAGACTCTATTTGAAGAGATCCTATAATTCTTAATCATTTATGGGTCTAGTCATTTTAGCCAAGATAGTCTTATATCTAAGAACATAATCTATGAAATGCTCATTTGACCTTTGTTTTTATTGTGTAACTTGGGCATAAGAAACCTTATAACCTATGTTAGTGCAAAAATGATCTAGGAACATGTCATCTAAAGGATTGAATGTTTTGATTGACTAATTTGATAGACTATAGAACCATTGTAGAGCATAATAATTTAAACTTAATGGAAATAACTTGGTTAATAACCAATCATTTGGCACATAGTCCAATCATGTTGCATTAAAATCTCTCAAGTGTGTCTCTATATCACCCTCGACATAATATAAAGTGAGTTTGAGTTGAATAAAACCTGTGGCAAGGGTGTAGAAGCAATATGACATTCCAATGGTATATAAAGTAGATCAAAAGAGTCCAAACATTGTATTGGTCTAGAGGCACTTTGCTCAATATGTATACCTTTGATTGAGGAGATTTTATCACTTAAACTAGGGTATGCACATTGGGAAACAAAGATGTACTAGCCATAACTGGTGGTGCCTCATAAGAAGGTTGGGTTGTTATAAGGGGTTGTTAAGACATAATTACCCCTATAGTGTCATTAACAACTAGTTACTCTAAAGGAATGGAATATTCAACTTTCTTAGCCTTTTTAAATTCCATGATAGATTATAATATAAGGGCATGATATCGGGGATGTTCCCTAAGTCTTTCTAGAAATTTATAGAATCAAATCTTTGTTGATGACAACATCATTATCAACAATAGGTGGAAGTGGATCAAGAACCTGATATGGTGGGTCATGAACATTAGTGTGTGTATAATCATTTTTATTCTAATACTTCTCATTTTCAAAATTATCTTCATGAAAATTAGTTTAGTTTGGATGTGCAGGATCTATAGTAGGAAGCCAAGTTGGTTGTTTATCCATGGTATATGGATGGGTTGGAAGAATCTAGGTGAATTCATGAGGGTTTCTATTAAGTCTTGCATTTAATATTTTTAGGAGCACTAAAAATATGACACCTTAGGGGCTAGAATTGTATTCCAAGTATGACACTCATGTCCTATAGGCTTAGGACCTAGGGGGATAGGATTGGCCTAGGAAATATGGTTTGGCTAAGCTATAATCAAGCTCTAGAAGGTCTTAGATGACTGGAAATGAGAAAAAGGTGTCTATAAGGGTCACAAAAGCATGAAATAAGGACCTATAGATAGGGTATCACAAGCCACACTCAAACTACCAATTTGGACATTTTATATGACTACACAAAGCATCCTTGAAAGATTTGATATGTTCTTCTACCATTATCCAAATTGAGAGAGAGATGGAAGGAAAATACTTTTCCAAATTCTATGGTAGATCTTGTTGGTCCCCATGGATGGCAATAGTAGATCCGAATAACCATGTTTGAGACATAGGAGGATTGATAAGTGGGATGTTTCTTACAAGAGAAGGTGTTATAGATAAGTGTATTTTGAGGATGATAGGTTTTGATCTAGGCCTCTTAGGGCTTGACAATGATGAAAATAAAATGATAATTTGGTTCCTATACCTTGCTAATCTCCTAGGTGTCTCCAGTGTAGCTTTATGTAGTGACTAACTTCTACTTATTAAGAAAACACACAAGTGTGCCCTCTTTTTAGTGCCAATTTTTTTTATTAATATAGGTTTTATGAACACCATAGAAGGTTAAACAAGGTAGCTTTTAACAGTTTAGGATCTCTATGGAAAAAGGTTCCACTCTAGGGCATGAGTTGTAGGTATATGGTTAAAACAACCAGGTGATGGAATAGAAGGTTGAGCTTGTGTATTTTTAAACTAGGTTTTATGGATGAATGCATGGAATCTAATAAATATTAATAACTAAGTGAGTTGGATGGATGGATAATTATTATATAGTGGGTAGATCTCAACTAAACTCAAAAAAGGAAAGAAGGGTAAGGCATAAAATAAGGCTCTATGTTCATGAAATGACACTTCTAATACTATTTATTTAGTGGACAAGTATCTCCAAGACTAGTGTTTGTTGTTTGAAACTATTTCACACTCATGAATATGCATAGTTCACAATCAAGGAAAACAAGTATAGGATGTTCAATGATATGAATTGAAGGCTTCTCTCTTTAGGGATGTTGTTGTACACCCTTTTTTGAGAGATTATAGCTCAAAATAGAAAGTTTTCTAGGGTAGTATCTCTCACGCCTAGATTACTTTACCAAAATAAATACATATGCACACCTTGTACCCTCAATTCAACCTTTAATAATTTATTAAACCAATAAAACCTACCATTTTTTAATATTTATAGCATATCTAAGATCAATATTCATCAATTGAAATAATCAAATTCATCTATAACATTATCACACTTCAGAATTATTGAATTGATATAGACAAAGAAACTTAAAAATCATTAACATATAAAGGGACAAAGAAAGAACAAACATTGTTGTATGATAATCAATCACTTGATTTATTCCTATATATTGATCCAAAACTTTAACCATTTCAAAAAATGTCTTTAAATTTATTTAAAAGAATTGGGGAAGGGGTCACCTCATCTTCCAAGTATAGAAAAAACATGATTACATTAGAATAACTAGAATGTAAACTCTAGTTGGATACAAAAATACTTGTTATAACTTATAGATTATCTTAAACATTTAATGTGTGCATGCTAGCAAAAAAATAATTTATTTAATTTAAATAGGGATATAACAAGACGTAGATATTCATTTGTAATCATTACATGCAAAATTATACAAAAATAGGCTTCAATTAAGGCTAACTCGGCTCCTACTTAACACTTTTTAAGGTTGTTGTTGGAACTACAATTATAACTAGGGTTGTTTTGATAACTAGAGTTGATCTCATTACTTCAGTAGTTGTGGCAAACTATAGTTGAAATTAGTGATGAACTCACAACATGAACTAGAATTATAACTAGAGATTTACTTAGAGGTGACGTTGTTGTAATTTCTAAGCTAGGAGGAACTAAAGTTGATGGTAGTGTTGTAACTAAAAAATTAGATGGATTTTGAGTAGTGGAACTAGAAGGTGGTTTTGAGGTTAATTTTTTCTTTACATCCAACTATTGATGATATTTATATGCTTTGGCATGATGTACCTTAATTATGATTCTATTAAGGAGATGATGTTTTGTTACCCTATCTACTTATTCTACTAGCCTTACATGCTCTATCTTGGTGGCTCAGAAACCAACCCAAAAGACCTCCACTTAAGTTGTCTTCTTCCTCATTATACTTAGCTTTGCTTTAATATGCTCTAGAATCAGTCCTTGTAGACTTTGTTTGAAATTATTTGAAGCATGTTTAATCATTTGATCAAAAATATCTTGGGTTACCATATTCCCAATGTTATCTTTTACTCTTGTTACTTTTATTACATCCAAAATTTGTGTCATGTTCTTTTCCTATTCAATGAGATTATTCACTAGATCATTGGTAGAACTCACCCAATCTTGGGCATCTTGAGTTCTTAAGATAGATAAATTAAATGAATTAACTACCTGTAAAGGGGACATCAGATTTAAGTGGATAAATACATTATTAAGAGTGTATAACACTAATAAATTTATTTATTTTTATATTCTCTAACAAGTTTAAAAAATTCCATTATTTTAGTTATATGTGGAGCCAATTAGACTCTCAATGAAGAAATGGTATCCAAAATTTTGTATAACCTTAGTGTCACACTTTGTACATCTTTCTCTATACTAGAGGAGACATGTATCACGTACTACTACTCTCTAAGAGTTTCCATCTCTTTTTTTACTTATTTTTTGGCCTAATCCATTCCCTCATGGATGGCTAATATTACTTCAATGTGGATCTCCATGTAGGAATTGAGGTCCTCAACATAAGGGGCTAACCCTTATTTCTATCTTATCTTTTTTAAAGAGAGTAAATCTCTTCTCTTTCTTTCAAAATTAATCTTATGCCACTGTTATATTCAATATTTCTCTTCCTAACCCTTTATACTGAGGTTGTTGCTTTGTTAAAGAGAAATCTCATAATGGGTATATTAGTGATATTAAAATTGGGCCTATTATAAGCTAATGCTCCTATCTCCTTGGACCAATCTAGAAGAGTTAGGTTTGATAGTTATAATGGTTGGGGTTATATTTGTGTATCCTTCTTAGGCTCAGGTTTAGGATTAGTGGATGGCTTGGGCATTGAGGGCCACATTATCTTGGACCATTCTACATTCTCTAAGTGTGGCATGGGATTAAAAAAGTAGAAGAGTTTATTTATGGGGGCCCTTTTTGTTGCCACCACTATTATGGTTTGAACCAGTCCTAGAGAAGGCAATGATGAACCTAGTTGAGTAGAGGAGGTAGTCACTTAGGTTATGGGTTCATTGGTGGTTTCAAAAGTAGAGGTGGAGGCTAAAAAAGTGGGGTTAAAGGTGGTTAGGATTGAATTAAAAATATTTGGAGTGATGAAGACTATAGGAATCAAGATTAAAAGAACATTGGTTAGAGAAATGAAAATAAGACCAATAGAGATTGATTACACATGAGTAAAAGTAGAAGTAACTATAAAATATATAGTGTAAATAACCAATAATGAAATAAGATGAGAAAGGCCTAGGGGAGAAATGAAGATATCACCCTTACCATATTGGTCACCACTAAGTGGTGCCTTTGCTTTTAATCCTTGCAAGTTTAAAACCTTGGCTTATTGTGGTTCTTCATCATCCACCTCATGACTTGGCTCACATTTAGCTAAAGTTTATGCCTCTACACTAGTTAATTTCATGGATGGATTTTGTGGTCTCTATAATATAGGTTTTCTTTGATAACAAATTATTATCTTCTCAACTTGTGTAGCAGTCTATTATTGGGTAAGAGGGGGAAGAGTCATATTAGATGTTATGGCCACTAAATAAACCATAATAGGTGACATCTCTTCCTCATAAGAGGAGTCTAGGAAAATGATCTCCACTTCTTCCTTAATGGTGATTTCCTTATCATTTGATATATATTTTACTAATTCCTCTTTAACCTTCCTCCATTTAATAGTAGATGTTTTAACTACAAGAGTCTATGTTTCCTCTTCTTATGTAGTAGCTGGTATTTCTTCTAGCACTTGTTATTTTTCATGATCTCTAGTAGATTATGTTTCCCCTTCAAATTTATCTTGCTCTTGTTGAGTTATTATTATAGTAGGTGACTATTTGGGTTATTGGATATGCTTTTCTAGCTATTGGTAAGGTCTACCATTCTGGAAGTTAGAGGATATCCATCCCTTAGTGGTGGGATCTTGAATTTGTCTCAATCAAGTGTAAGAGAGGGGTGTGCTTGTATTACCCTCAATAAATATTCACTTAGGCTATTATTCTTATCCATTTCCTTTACTTCCTCATCATATTTTGAATTAAGTGATAGGAATTCATGGTTTAGTGGTTCATGTTTATATGGAATTCCAAGATTGTGAATCTTTTGATGTACTCTCTCATGGATGTCCCAATCCATGTGGGGTAGAGTTACCAATGCATAATCCCTCATTGTATTCCTAACCTCTCTAAAATGTATCATGTATGTGTATTTCATACTCATAATAGTGAGATGGAAGCTATGGAAATTTCCCTTTTTATTCTTTGTCAAATATTCATCTATACCATTCTATGTTTGGAAGGTAATCTATTGATCAGTAACTTTGTCAAGGAAAAAATTTGGTAGCTGAAGAGGGTCTACTCTATGTATAAGAATCATGATGACTATATAATATATTTTATGAAATTACAAAATAGGTATTTCATATAATCTTCATGACTAAGAAAAAATAATTGATATCACTAGATCATATACTAATCCAAGGAATGGGAAGGTTTGTATGTTTCATCATGAAGTAAGAGTTTATTCCATAAGGTGGATTTTTTTATTCTTTTATTTATTAAGACTAAAATTTTGTCATAATATATTTCTAAAATTCTAGGATCTCAAAATACTAAAGAGTATTTTCCCCTATGAGTCACCATTTTTTGTTCCCTAACACACACACCCCATTCTAAAATTTTAAATTAGGGACCCATTATAGTAAAACTTTTATTTGTGGAGATATGAGCCTAAATATCTATGACTATGCTATCATGTATTTGTCATCTAGGGTTATTTACATAAAATCTAACATTTCACAAGTTTAAATTATGAAAATACAAGCTTAAACTACTAGTTTAAATTAATTTGAGCCTTGGATCTTCATGAATTTTATTTCAATATCAATGTTCTGATTTATGAGCTAACATAAATAATATTTATATGTCCTAGTTTTTTATATTTTAGATCATGTGATTAAAATATGAGGTTCATTAATCTCCTCTAATTGATCCCACACTATTAGATTTCATGTGGTTTTAACATGTGTCACTCTCACATCACTTAGAGTTTTAAACAATTACAAAATTTCTAAGCATATGAAGCTATGGAAATCTACAAGATTTTTGCATTGTTAAAATTTTAATTCTTCTAGGACCCTAGTATCCACAAACTCACCACATGGAATATTCAAATTAAAATGGAAACACGAAGACTTCATTTGTTAATGGTTAATGGTTCTAAGATCCTAAGCCTCTGAGGTCTTGATCAATTAACACTTGGCACATTTTAGGTAATCTATGGCCACAAGAAGGGTAAGTAGTTCTTTGGTCTATAATCTAATGGTCTTGAGATCTTGAGCCTCTATGATTTCAATATCATTCAATGTTTCTCAATCATAGTAACACAAAGCCATGGGAAGTTCTTCATATAAAGGTATACCAATCCAATGTTGTGATCTTCTATGCTTCCCATGATTTGGGATCAATATATGTGGTTTGATCATATTAACTCACTACCTCAGAACCTGCCTAACACAATGAAGATATTTTAATGATTGGGTTAATGAGGACCTAATAATTGGCAATATCTAGGGAAGGCATGGAAAAATATAAAGGGTAATGATCAATAACATGGTAAAGAGGAAAGATAATTAATGATAGATAGTTGTCTCAAAAGTGATAACTAGATATAAATAGTTAATGAATGATTTCCATTTATTAAGGGCACCCACCAAAGATAGCTATCACATTCAAATTAAAATGGGCACTAAAGCATAAGTTCATTATTTACATTGAAGGTGCATGAATACATTCAATACTTAGCCATACAAATGATATATGAAAAATATATGATAAGTAAAATTCACTTTATTATTGTTCTTTTGATTAAACAAGTGCATTTTCAAGCTTCCCCAGTGTCAAGTGAGCCCTAATTTTATTTATTTAGTAACCATAAAAAAACTAGTCCATGACATTAAATGAAATATAATGACCAAAGGAGAACAATAGCCTCTTCATAAAAATAGGGTAATCCCTTAGTCCCATACCCATACTCATTTGTGGGATTGATAGAATATAAATATATGTGATTTGAGAAGAGTGCCCTAAATTTCAAATTTTCACATTAATCAGTGCTCTTAGAAGAGGTGGAATACATCTAGTAATATTCTTCTAAATATGAACTCTCTCTGGAGGCCAAGTAATACATAAATGATTTACTACTAATCAAAGAGAAAGGGATCCACTAGGTGGAAACTAAACCTAAGGTAATATCATGTATTAACCTCTTGAAATTTTTATTTGTTATTATAATCACTATTGTAGATATTAGGCATGTTGGGAAAGTCAAGAATAACTTTTCTTATATTTTGGGTAGGGAAGTCAAGAGATACATTACGCTTCCCTATCTTGAGATTGCCTACAATCAAGTCTTGAACAATGTTTAACTTGATCATAATACCATATATGGAAAGTTAAATAAATGTCTTGAAAAAGGTCAGAGGTTAAATCTAAAGGGGTTATCTTTTCCATTTGCATCATTAAATTTAGACATATAGTTGTAATAGTAATGGCCCTTTTAAATAGATTATATGGTTTCTTGAGTATTGTGTATGTTTAATTTGAATGGGTTCTATTATTAGATATACTCATGAAAATTAATTAGTTGGTTGGAATTGGGGAGATTATAAGTGCATGCTTAAAATAATGAATTATCTACCCTGATTAAAGGCCTAAGGATGGAAATTTATATGTGATGTCTTACTTATTGGACACATTTTTGGCCACTATTTATAAGCCCTATGGTCAGGAATGGAAACCCTCAAATGAATATTTAGAAAATAGGTTCAGAGAATATTTTTATTTAATGTCCATTCATATGTATAGGAATGAAATAATAAAGATACATAATAAAGTCTATCCACATATAAGTTAAGCAATGTATGGCACCTCGATGCCAATACTATAAAAAAACATGACAAGGAGACTAAGAAAATTGGATATTACTATTTATACCTATATGTAACCCTCATCTAAGTATAAATCAGTAGGACTACTCCTCTACTACTACCACATCATTTTATGGACCATATAATAGAACATGAAATATCATATCAAGTCTTTAATAACATTGATGAGAAATTTGGTCAAATGCATTTGGCCTACTACTTCAAGGCTCCTTTTAGCATTATAAAATATCAATAAATGAATAGGTCACATTTCATTAAAGCTATAAAATAAAAAACATAATATAAGTTATAGCTTGTGGTATACCCTTAACCTATAGTGAATATAGGAATATGTGTGACTGACTTGTGACTTACACACCTTCATATTATCTTATTACATTTTTCTATGTTCTTAGTATGGTTAGCGTATGGCATAACCTTGGCTAATAAGAGTATATATAAGATGTATTGGTTATTATTTTATTGTAATATTTGAATTTTGTTCTTATTGCATTGTTATGGAGGTCCATCATCTCCAAAGTGGCTCAATCATAATATTCAGTATTCTTCTCTTTAGATAATTATTTTTGTGGATATATTTATTCTTGTCTTAATTCTATGATATATACTTCTATTTTTTTGAATAATTTGATTAATTTCATTACATATTTTACCTTTTAGAGAATGGGACCCCAAGAATAAAATAAAGGGGTATCTCAAAACTATCCTAGAATATAATAAAGTACATCTCTCATATGATCACCAAGCATATTATCATGATCAGATCTTCCTAAATGCCTTAGATGATTTAAAAGTATGGATGAATATGAAAGATAAACTAATTTCTATGATACTTGTACAGGCCTTACAATATAACTCTAAGGAAATAAAATAATATGAACAAAATTTATGGAGTCATCAATAGCCTCCATCTTAACCAGAAGACTCTCATCCATAAAATCAACCTTTTCCCCCTTGGTAGATCCTACAAAGGAAAAACCAAATGAATGTAGTAGTCAAAGTGAATCAAATCCATAACATAGGAGGGATATTTTGAGATGACTTGTTGGTACTCAAGTCCCTTGTGCTTCAACATATTCACATGTCTAGGTCTTAATCATGGCTACTACAAGGGATAGGTTAGTCATTTTCTTAGTTAAACAAAAGAAGAACACCTTTTTGATGAATTATTTGCCTCCCCTTAATAAAATCATCCAATTAAGTCTTCAAGATTTTTTACAAATGGATTTTACTTCAATTCCAATTACCTTAGACTCTCTTTAATATATTAAGTCCACTTAGGCAATCCTTGTGCCTTCCAAACCTTCTAATTCATCATCTTTTTCTCCATTTCTTAGCACAATTATTCTTACAACCCCATACCATCTCATCCACATTCCACTCACCCATATTCACCTATAAAAGGAATAAAAAAGACTCCCCTACTCCCTCTCAAGATACAAAATTGGAAGAGAGGCCAAAACCTGGTCTCCCTATTATAGAGGAAATTACTAAGGAGGATAAAAGGGATGTATAGACTATAAAAAAGCTTGAAGAAGAAGGAAAAATTGAGCAAGTTATATCTTTGGTTGATTATCCTTCCTAGGTGGAAGATCAAGAAATGGGTGAGGAACAACTAGATGACAAAGAACTGAAGCTAGAAAAATTTAAAGCTTTAAGTTTGGGAGAGCATGAAGGGTAAGACACCTTAGTTGGTTTCACACAAGAGCCAATTCATTAAATTGATGATGTCATCTCTTTGATTATTTCTTTAGAGCCTAATGTATAAATTTTAGTTGTAATTTTACCTTCAGTAATGCCTAGGGTTATATCATCTAATTCTATTAATACTAGTGTTGATTAAAATATTCTTTCTTCTCCAAAACTTATAAAGACTCCCAGGGAAGTCTATTATGAGAATTTGGTCACTATTTCTATTTTCAATAGGTCCTCATCTCCCAATAAAAAATTAACCCAAATATATCTCTCTATGACCCATCTATTTCCCATGCCAAAAACAATAATTCCTATGGAAATAATCCTATGTTTAACTAGATTCCTGACATAAGTAACACCCATAAAAGAAACATCCCCATGGGAAGTGGTTAGCCATAAGATTCCTTAATTTCCTATTTAAATGAATGCCTCCATACCCACCAGTTTGTTTACATACCTTCCAATGACCACTCCACCTTTTAAATCATAAAATCTTACTCAAGAAGAAGAAATAGGATAACTTATTATTCCCTAATGGGTGAGGTAGATATATAATGGTAGAGATGAAAGATAAAATTTTGTCTTAACTATGCTACCCATAGTATCCTCTCAGTTTGGAAAGGAAAGTGGGACTATTTAGAGAGGGAGAAAGAGGAAAATTGTGAATGTGAAAATAAAAGGTGAAGTGGAATTTGAACAAAGAGAGAACTTGTTCTCTTTAGCCAATAATCCTAAGAGAAATCCTAATTATCCTACTAAATATATTAAGGATTTCAATGCTTTTTTGGATTCCATAGGGGTGGTAATGAAAGAAATGACCTAGAGTACTGAGGAGGCCTTGAAAAGGTAGAAGTGAATGTAGATTACATAGGCTTCTTGAGAATTTATTAATGAATTCCACAATGTAGCTACAAATTTGTACAATATTTTGTACAACATCAGTCTCCAGGGTAGATAGTTAGGCCCATAAATAAAATATCAGTACATTGTGGAATAAGATGAAGAATAATGGAAGAAGATTTAATTTACCAATTTAGTTCTCTAAGGTTAGTTCTTTTGGTTAGCTAAATCTCATGACCAACATAGATGCTTCTTGGTATTTAAATTATATGATTTCTAAGATGGATTCTTCCTTAAATTGGCATAAATAGATAAAAAAGATATTGGGACATTTTATTAGTCATGAGAGTGAAAAATTACAGATTTTGGGAGAAATGAGAGTCACCAAGGTGATTACCCAAGCTGAAGAGCTTGTTAACAGACCCATTTTTGAGAACCATATCCACTCGAATGCTAAATAAATCAAGAAATAAGTGGAAGGGACTATTTATAAAACCAATGAATAAGTATTACAATTTATTAGTTTTGTTAATGATAGGGTAATGAAATTAGAGAATATAGAAACTAAGGTCAAGATCTCAGAGGTTGAGGAATAAAAATTAAGATTGATGCATCTAAAATATATAGATAAATCATAGATAAATAATTGATGAAACTTATGCACTAGTTGAAGATCTAAAATCCAAATAAGTAACTTTTAGGTCAGTCCCATGCATACAACTGATTATCATTGTCCCCCAACTTCATAAAGCTCTTAGTCCTTACCTCAATTGTAATTTTAGTATCTCCATCAACTCCTCTACATGAGTACTTAAATTTTAAATGATTATGTAATTTCATGATTATCACCAAGGTGGGACTTTAGTTCCCAATATATTTATTGTACATGCATATTGGATTTTTTATTGGGAAGTCTATTATAGGTATTATCATTGAACATGCATATTTTTATGATTTTGAATGAAGGATTTTATTTTTGAACTTTTAATTGTAAGAAAAGCTTGAATAGATGAGGCCTTCCCCATCCCATGTTTATAAATACATGTAACCTCCCAATCTAAAAGTGAGGATAATTTTGGCTATTCAGACTAATAATAAATTTGAAATATATATTTTTGACTTTGTCTCTATATGCATATCTTGTTTCTTCCTTAATTATGTGGTTTCCTTAAGACATTCCACCATTATTGTATATTAGTGTTTTAATTGTGTATGAGGTATATATTTTAAATATAGTGTTTTATTTATCTATAGTTGATTTGAATATCTTTTTCATGCTTATCATAACCCTATCGATCTAACAATTAGGTAGCATTTAATTTCTACAATTTTGAGTATATTGTGTTATGATTCCTTTGACTCTTCATTTTATTTGATTTTTTGTGTGGTAGAGAAATTTGTAAAAAGTATTGGTTTAAATTACTTATCCTACTTGATTTCAAATACTAGTCTAGAAAGGCTTTATCCTTAGGTGTCCATAGGCTCTATTTTTTGCCTTACTTTTCCCTCTTTTTGAAGTTTAATTTTAAATCCTACCCACCTTAGTAGCATCATCATCCTTCTACCCACTCACAATAGATATAAGTTCACCCATAACCATTTCACATATGGTAAATGTATATAAAGGAAAATGTAGCTAACCTATTAATCAATCCTAGCTAAGAGAAGATAAATAGTAGTTACACTTCCATTTGTTAATACATTTTTACAGTCAAGGTCATGACCAAGATGGAAATTCTAGACATAACCAAGGGGTCCCTTATCACAATAAAATTACTAGAGAATATTCTAATTCCTCTAGTCAATCAAGACATTACAATAACCCTAGCTAAGCCCTATGTTTTCATATTCACTACATACATGAAAACTAAAGTACAATCTAATCTAGTGCTCACCAAATCTTGTGGAAAAAAGTGGAGGTATTAAACATAAAAAATAAACATGCATAGAATATCTATACTCAAGTCAATGTACATGAAATTCTAATGCATGGGAGAGAAGTAAAAATGCTAATATATCTACTTTATCAAAGGAAGAACAAAGATAGTAATACTTACCTTTAAAAATGAACCTACCAAGCCTAAATCTCTCCCTTGGCCAAGGTTCTTGTCAATAGGTTGTGGTATGTAAGGATAGAAAAGATAAGTCATCCAAAAGCTATGCAAATTATCTTTATATCCATAATACTTCTCCATAAGACAAGATCTGTATCTCCAAAATAAGTATCAAAACCTTAAGTAATGATCCTAAATTATAATGTTGGATAAGCAAATGCACAATATAATATTATTATTCTTATATTTTATTTAAATGGTAGAAATGGATGTGTATATACAACTGAATCTAACCATATACCTTTTTAAATTTTTAGCTGATAGGGTTGACCCAATTTGACCTTGTATCATTAATTGATAAAAGCAAGTTAGGTCTTAGTTTAGCTTAGCCAAGGCTGACCTAGACCTATAACATGTAAACATAAACTAGAATATAGGGTCAACCTAGGTTGACATTATTTGGTAAATGTCAAAAAGGAATTTTGGCTAAGGTAAGTGTTGAATAAGGTGGTGAATTATTTGGAAGAGTGTGTAAGGTAGGTGAAAAAGCTTAGAGAAATGTATATGATATGGTTATATTAATAATAAGTTATGGTATCGGGTACAATAATCTTGTGAAGCACCAATGGTATACCCACCCCTTTCTTGGTACACCCTTTAAGGTGTGTACTTAGAGTGATTGAGACTCTATGGGTTATTGCAAGATTAAAAAACATCAAAAATTGATCAAGTTTGAAAATGTTATGTGTATACATATGCCCCACTTGAATCTCATCATGTGTCACCTAGGTATAATAGGGGATGGTGCTTCAGGAAAAGAACATGGAAAGACACAATGATGAAGCTAAATAAATTACAATAAGAAGTAAATAAGATAAGTGAAAGGATAGAATTGAAAAATACATACATTTACTTACATTAGTGTTATAGATAAGGAATGAAGTGAAATAAAAGTAAAGTTGTCCAATATAGGTAACATTAGGCAAACCTATATAAAATAGAAAGTTTTGAAAAATATACATGTACTATGTGAAAAAATTCTCTACAATGTTAGGATTATAAAATATCTCATGGTTCAAAAAAAGAGCTGTTAGGAACAAAGATATGGTCAAAAAATGGAATATAATGGTAAATAATTTTTAATAGTAAATATAAATAGGGTGAAAATCAATTCATTTTTTATTTTACTATTCTAAGAAAATATTACCGTGAGAGACCCAATTTGAGCCTAGATAATGACCATGGTGAGGAGATGATAATTATGACATCGAGGATGCATAATGGCCATAATAGGTGTAATATAGGTAAGAAAGCATGAATTTAAATTTTTTGAGAAATTTTAATTAAAATTAATTTAAATAAATAAAATTAGATGGTAAGCAAAATCTAGACACTAAAATTGACCCTAGGAGTTTTTTAGGTAAATGGTCAAAAAATCACCATAGACTAAAAATAGAGTTGACCTCATCAACTTATTTTTCAAGGAAATAGAAAAATTAGAGGATAAGTGTGTAGTAGTGGGCCAATATATTTTCACTAAATATGTCTGAATATGTAGTAGTGGGATGATATAGCTCGAAATAGGAAGATGGCTAACATATTAACCTTTGGCCAATGGAGTTTGTACTATGTGGCTGATACAATTTGTTAAATGAGGTTGGTTGTGTATCAAAGGGATAATATAATAGTTAGAGATATAAAAGAGTTTATTTAGTATCAAATAATTTGATAACCTCTAAAATAAAAGGTTGACTATGTATTAATGGGTAAATTTAGTATGAGAAAATTGTGACATGGCTAGTTTAGTATCAAATAGGTTGATTGTGTAGAAAAATAAGAAACCTAGATCAAACAAGATGATGAAGTAGTTAATTTTTAATTTTTATAGAATATTTATGAATGTATTTTAATTATTATGACATTGATATTTAATACATCATCTATTGTTTGATATTTTGTAGAGACACTAGAGATTTCGACACCTAGTAGATGGATCTTGACTACCAAATCTATTGGAGTAGTTGGTAGATGTAGATAGAGCTTGATTGGTCATCTTGGGATTCAAAATAATTATGGATATGAGATGAATTCCTTTGAGTATTGATCTTATTTTCATGTTCTTAGGAGCATGGGAATTATTGACCAACATTTTTTGATGGGAGGGGTAGGGGATACCATAAAGGTGGAGATCACTTTAGAGAATGTCCATGTATTACTCAGACTTCCTATAAATAGAACATCAATGATTTTTGATACAATAGAGTCAAAGAATGAGAAACATGCCTTAATGTAATGAGATATAGGCTTAGATAGGATCTAGCCTAGGTTATAAGTGAGCTTATTCAATGTTTATCTCATGGAAATTTTGGATATTTGGAAGGCCATGATATGGCTTGTGATAACATGAGTGTTATGTCACCAATCAAATGGAAAATTACTATTGTATGTGATTGCCTTGTGCTATTTGGTTTTGGATCAAGGAGGGTTATATGATCTTATTTTTATTATTTGGGTCCATTAAATGCATGATATGTATAGGATATTATCCCGAGGATAAAAATAATGGGATATGATATTCTATTGAGTGCATGGATATATAAGATATTCCTAATGTATTAGTTATATGGGTTTCCCCATCTAGTTAGTTATAGGTTACCTAAGGTCATTTGATGGAGGACATATCATGTAGCATGGGCCATGCCCCATATTATTGCATTACAAACTATCACACAAGGGTAAATAGTATGGCATCCATACACTCACATAGATACCATATGGTCTAGTTAGGATATCATTGATATAGGTTTGGTACATGTGCAGATCATATTCTAATATAATTCATGGGTGAATCCTCATCTAGTTTCTCATTTACCTAGATAGTTGGGACTTTCTCATCTAATAACCACACTAGTAGTGCTTGATTATTGGGCATGGCATGATAGAGATATGAGAGGGAGAAGAGGTGGAGGGGTATCTATTGAGATACCATTAATTAGGCCTTGATAAGCTATACCATGGGTTGGTCAAGCATGATAGTAGAAGGAATTAGGTCCTAGGGGATATGAAATCATGGATGTGGATGTAGGGGAGGAGGGTTCATAATAAGGATCACAATAGAGGTGGAAACAACCACTATGAGCTCACTAGAGATGGAGACACCATCGATTTAAGGAGGCATAGGTGTTAACTATCTCTTATGGGAATCCTACAATGGTTCTAAGAGATAGTTTGTCTAAAAAGAGGCCATTGAGGAGAGGACTACTATGGGCTTGGGTGGTGATTCCTATATTTATATTGGTACAAAGGTAATCGATGAAGGAGGTGTTTGGTAAGTGAGTAGATAATGATATTATGGTTGATGATACTGATAGTGGTGATAAATGGTTTAATATATTCTAAGTTTTTGATATAAAAGACTAGTTAAATCATTTATTTGTATAGATATATAATTTAATTTGTGTGTGTGTGTGTGTGTGTGTGTGTGTGTGTGTGTGTGTGTGTGTGTGTGTGTGTGTGGACACACACACACATGTGATATAATGTGTATTTGGCTTCTAGTTTTGTGGATTCTATGGTAGAAGATGTAAGATGGGGAGCATTAGTTATGGTTTCACATCATGACATTTTGGATGGGGTGTTGTCATCATATGAACCTACCACTTTCAATGATCCTATGTTTATGTATACTCGAGATCATGTGAGCTAGTTTAGACTAGTGGTAGAGGCTGCAAGATAATTATAGGTGTGAGGTGATAAGTTATAATCATTGATAGTGGTAGCATATAGAGAGGCTTAGGATTAGCAAGCCTTAACATAGGAGCGATCCATGCACATGGTGATGACTATGATCTAACATAGATAGGTACAATCCTAGGTGACCAACTTACATGATCATGTTGTTGGCTTAAGATCCATAACTACCTCTTTACAATGCACCATTAAAAGGGGTCAATCATAGGCATCCAGAAGGTAGCATGAATAAGCCATAGGATAACACAACCTTAGAGATTTAGTTATTGGTATTTTGTAATTTTATGGTATAAAACACCTTTTATATATATTGATTTTTATATTTCATTGATCTGATGAGTTGTACTTGGATTTGTATGTGGATGCATGAGTATGTTTCCTTTCTAGCACATGTATTTTACTATTGTTGTATATAATATGGGAAATATGTGATGTATGTTTTATTTTCTAGCATTATGTGATATACATTCATGGTTAAAAACAAAAATTAAAAAATGATTTGGAAAATTATAATTAATCAAAACAAATGTAATACACATTATATGATGATGGGAAATGTGTAAAAAGAAAATATGAATAAATATAATAAACCAAAGCGGTATAAAGGGTAACAAATGTTTTCAAATCATGTAAAGATTTTCACCAATTAAAATAAATAAAAATCATAATATATCACATTGGGAAGTATGAAATTTTGAAATAAAATTGAAAACACATGAAAATCAATGGTATAAAAACAAACAAACAATAAGTTAATCAATCATACTAAATCAAGTTGAGAAGTATGGAAAGAAAACCAAAATGTAAGTGGACATCAAATTAATCACACTAATTCAAGTTTGGAATTATGAAAAATTAATAAAATGATTGTAAACATACACACAATCATAAAATAAGAAGATAAAAGTCAAAATACCTATGAAGTAAACATAAAACATACTAAATCATGATGGGAAATATGTCAATGATGTGTAACTCACAATACAACATAACTTATCTCAAATTTGAATCATGTAATTATATTATGACTTAGCTATATTATGAACTAGGTATTGGAATATTTTGTGAAGAGGGCCTGGTCCTATCTATGGTCTTACATTACAACCCATAAAGGGAACACCAATGAGGTAGGAACAACTATGGTAATTAAAAATATGTTTGTAATGTGGTAATTTGTGTGGAGGGCCTATTCTTATCCATGGTAATACACTATAACTCACAAAGGGAACACCAATGAGGTTAATGTTAATAAATAAATGTTTCATAATAGTAATTTGTGAAGAGAGCCAGGTCCTATCCATGGTCTTACACTATAATTCAGAAAGGGAAAACCTAGGAGAATGGATAAATTAACAAAGCAATATTTTTGTAGGGTAAACCTTAGGAATGTTTTAGTGAGATAAGGAATGTAAAAATAAAAACATAGGAATCTATGATAAAACCTTACAAAACATGAGGTATACTAGGTAAACAAGAGAGACATTAAGCGTCTAATGACCATCAAAATACAAAGGATACCTTCTCACAATAAGCACAAAGTTGTATATGAAAATAGGTGAGATACTAATATTGACTCATGTTGGTTATATGAACAAGAATATTAAAATGGACCTACCTTTCCACTAAAATCTCCCCATTCCTTAGGACATTTTACAGAGCCATCGATGTACAGTGAAGATTGGGTACTTGTGTGAGAAAGTTGGTATCACTTATAGATTATTTTTTTTATTTATCCTTTCCTAATCTATAGTCCTACCACACCCCAATGGACCTAGACTCTATCATGAGGCCAAATTTGGAATTTGATCTTTGATTAGAAATAGGATATGTGATATTAATCACATATTTTAGTGTGATTATACTTTCTAATTTGTATGTTGCCTTTCTAAATCATTGTCTTTTGTTTAAATGATTTGGATTTTAACTTTTTTTGTTTTTGGATTTTATTAGTCCTCCATATGTAAATGAAATAACCAACATGAGTGATATAAGTGATAAAAATGAATGAGATTTAGGCTATGGTTTAAACTAGGATAAGCATCCAAAGATGTAGATAACTAAACACTTAGGACTACCATAGAACCAATATGTAATCTCAAGTTTCAATTGTATGTATGCTTAGTATGTGAAAGTAAGATAAAATAATAAAGGGAGATCAAAGTATATTGGTAAATAAAATTACAATGACATGTATTTTTTTCTAATAAATCATATGGTAGATAAATATTACTAAGGGAATCAAGGTTTGTATAAAAAAATTGTAATAATAACTATTTGATTTCTGAGTGAGATAAGCTAGCAAACAATCATTGTAAAAGAAGAAGAATCCATTAAAGAGGCAAACCATAAACATAAGTCTGAAATAATTAAAATCATGATAATAATATATAAAATAGGAGGTAAATTAAATCATATAAAACACAAAAGGCATAATATAATGATCTATGTAAACTAGATAAGTGAAACCAAATTTGACACATAGGCAAGTATATAAGATATATAAAATTAGATCACAAGTCCAATCCAAAATCATAATGTAAAAAAATGTGAAGAATGAAATTCCATGTACCCAAATATATTATAAATTTTACCACAAATATTATCCATGACATCTGAAACATCCTTACAAAGTTGGATTCTGATGGCAACTAGAGTCTCATCAATCTTCATGCAAATTTGCAGAAAATTAGACAATCTAGCTATGGATTTTATTATTTGTCTAAAATTTGATCTTTAAATAATTATTAATAAGCTCCACTAATCATATGACATATATTTTAAGTCCCATGAATTTCAAAACAAAAAATAAGCTTTAAACCAAGCTAATACTCATCTTGTTATATACAAAGATCCTCTTCCAAACCATCAAAATTCCATGAAATAAGTGAAATCATAAACATAAGTGTGTAATCATGAAAATAATGATAAGAATACATAAAAAAATTAAATTAAAGGAAATCAAATAAAACACAAAAATCATAATATAATGATCCATATAAAATAGATAAGTGAAAACAAATTTGATACATAGTCAAGTATATAATATATATAAAAATGGATCACAAATCCAATTAAAAATAATAATGTATAATTTTTTTTTTAAACACCATACCATGTTAAAAAATAATGATAAACTTGAAAACAAAAATTTTCCATGACATTTGAAACATATGTATGAATCTAGATTCTGATGGTAGCCAAAATCTTGCCAATCTTCACAGAAAGTTGTTCAAAGACTTCCTTTTGAATCTTGATTCATAGAGATATCATGAATATGATAATAAAGGAAAGGAATATATATCTTAATGGTAATAGGATTTGTGGGGTGAGATGGAGGTACCACCAATGGAGAAGGAGGATCCTTCTTGTGTGGGAAACTTGTAGAAAGAGGAATGGTTGGTGAAACTGGTGATTGTGGGTGATCATGAAGGTGATATTAGAGAATATGGAATGGATAGGTATTATTTGTACCACTCTAGTTCAAAATATATTATAACTCCCCATATTTAGTAATATACAATGATAATAATTTAGGAGGAGGTATAGCCTTATCTTTGGGCTGAGTAGTGGTTGGAGATAATGCATCAATATACTACATAAGTTTTTGACAATGAGTGGAAGAGTGGTTATCTATCCCATGGAATAAAAAAACACATTTATGAGTAGGATTTGAGGTAATTTTAACTAAAGAGGTGAAAGGATAATCCAAGGGTGGCTGATATAACCAAAACTCTTTGTTCTAATGACTGACAACTTTGTGAATATCATAATAAGCTTGATTGGCCCATTGGGAAAACATGGGATCAAGTTATGGTAAAGGAAGAATTCCATTACCAAGATAAGTTTAGGCTAGAGTAGAAACCAAACTAGGCTCATTTGAAGGTAGATAATGATTATAAACTTGACTAGGCTCATCTAAAGGTAGACTAGGAGTAAAAACTAGATTAGGCTCAACTAAAGGTGAGGTTGGTCACATGGAAGGTTTAAGAATAGTAGTTATCATATCTACAGGAATAAAACTATAAGGATCCTAGTATATATCAAAGTGGTAAGGAATTATCATGTAATGATCCATGAGAATGATCGTAAGTGGATCTATTATAACTAGATGTATACTATGTGAATGTTTCATCTCTACCCTATGACAATTAGGAAGAAGACTATTATTAGGTAATATTAAGGAAGGAATGATAAAATATGAATGAAAACCTTAAAATAAAAAAGTGCAATACCAAAAAATCTTGGCATTTGTAGATTAAATGTTTCCATCTAAAAATTGGTCATTTAAGGCAAAGCCATCACCATAGTTAAGTGTATGCTAGTTGATGGTACATGTAGGTATGACTTTTTATTAAAAGGATGTGTGATGGATATAATGTATAGTGTTAGTTAAGACACCATGTATATAATTGGTAGGTGGTTAATGGGATAAATTATTAAAATAAGGAGTAAGTTGGGTGATAATATGAGGGGATAGATAAGAGGTTTTGATCTTGAGGTTAATCTCATCTAGGTCATCATCATCTTAATCTAGGAGTTAGGGGGAATGTTCGTCATTAATTAAGGGTGACCATTATAACCTTGATTAGAATTGATAAAATAATTAAAGAGTTTATATTACCTAACTAGGATACTAGGCAAAGGTTCAAGGGTATGAATTTTAAATACACTATGTTCTTAGAATTATTCAAAATTTTAAGGGTTCGTTTCTCCTTAAATATTGTAAATAGCTCCATTATGGGGGAATTTGATGCATTAGAATTTAGATGATGAAATTTATCTCATATAATGATTATAAGGTTGATGAATAAAGATGTTATAAGAGAAGGGAAATTTAAAGATCATAAGTTTCACATGCATGGTTACAGGAAGGATGATAATGGGAAGCCAAACACAACCTAGAGGAGGAATTTTCCTCCTATTGTATCATTGGCATGTGCTATGTGAGGATTTTAGGTTACATTCAGAATATATAATTGTATTAATGAAATTAAGAGAGGAAATCTAAGTACTTGAAACTTTTTAATTAAGTCACATTTAAATTGGATATCACCAATTAAGATGTTAATGAATAAAGGAGGATCACTCACATGAAGAAAAATATATTTAGGAGTCATTGATGTAATATGAAACTTAACTAAAAGAGAAGTGTCCAATTTTTCATCAACATGTATGGATAACTCTTCCAATTTTTTAAGGATATTATCTTCAAATCTAGACAAAATAGATTTGCATCTTACTAGAGGAGGATGAGAGATGTTAATTTCAAACAAAAATTATGTTAGATTGTTTTGATGATTGGGGGAAGATATTATTAATTTGAGGAAAGGTATTTGATATGGGAAATGAGAAAGTTTTGCATTTATATCCCATTCACCATAACCCATGGGAGGGTTTCTATATAGAGGCACATAATGTAGAAATATCTCTTAGGTAGGAGGGTTGGAAGTGTTATGAAGCTTGTATTGATAGGGTGTAACTGGTTTGAGTTGACTGACTTGAGGTGGTGTGATGGTTAGTGGAGGTATTTCTTATGGATGGTTTGAACAAATACTATTAGAATTTTTGGGGATGTTGTCTTGTTGTGTGGATGTTGGGGGAGGAGTAGAGATAATATAATAAGTATTGTAAAGTTGAGTTGTTGAGAGCAGTTTATAAGGTCCTCTTGCCCCAATTCCATTAGATGGGATGGGGAAGTATCCTAACTAACACAAAATGGGTGAAAGTGTGATGTGTAGGTGTTGTATTGGAATCAATAAAAGTGACTACTCTTCACATGTTAGTCATATTAACCACATTTTATTCATTAGTATTGAGGTATATAAGACTTTCAACATTGTTTTTAGGAGTAGGCTTGTCAATGTTATCTTGATGGTTGGGAAGAGGATCTTTTTATATAGCAATATGAATATTATCTTGTTTTAAATCTTGGTTTTCATTTTGAATTTCAAGTTTTTAAAAATCTATGTCATGTGCTTATTAGAACTTGTAAATAAGTGTTTCATGATCAAAGTTTTGACCAAGAAGAAAATCCATAGCTAGATTGTGTAATTATCTACAACTCTCATAAGAGTGACCCCAACTTACATGAAACCAAAAAAATTGTTTGGATCATACCATGATTTAATTGGATGAGTGAGGTTAAGATATCATGGTATAGGTCTTGGATGACAATTTACGATATCATATACGGATAATGGTTTATGGACATTGGTGTGTTTGGTTTGATAAAATGCATGAGTAGGAGTATTTTTTTGTGGGGGAGCATGATCCATATCATTTTTTAGAGATAATTCTTGAATGTTATGAATAGTGTCATAGGTATCAGTAACACCAACATTGGTTGCATGACAATTTTTATTTTTCATGAGAATACAAGCGCCCATTTTAGGTTGGGATGGTTTGAATTGATGCATGAGGAATTATTTTAACTTATCTTGGTAAAGGGATTATTCTACTGTGTTTGGATGGAGAATCCTAATCATGTATATTAATTTGGGGTAGAGAGAATTAGTGAATAAGTGGAAGATTTTATCATCTACCATATTATGCTCACATTTGTTAGACAAGTTATTCCATCATTTAATGAAGGGTTGTGCCATTTTAGTTTTAAATTATTTACAATTTATAAAGTGGGCTAAGTTTTTCTTAAGAAGATCACTAGTTTGAAATTCTCAGACTAGTGAGTTGAGCATGTCTTCAATAATAGTGATAGAATGGGTTTTTGATTGATTATACCAATCTAAAGCATCTCTTGAGAGTGTTTTATCTAATAGTTGTGTAGTGGAAAAGGTGTTTATTTTGACCCAATATTTATAAAGGTTACCAAATATCTTCAATTACAATATGGGATCAGTGGATCCATTATAGGTGATGGTGGGTATGATACCTCCTATGTCAACATTAATAATTTGAGTTAAAAGAGGTTCATTTTGTAGATGTTTGATTATTTTATGAATGAGGTGTGGTTATAAGATAAGTTTACCATGGGAATACCTAAGGGGGGTGGGTAATTCATGTTTTATGCTCCCCATGAAACTTGTTGAGGTTAGTTTTGAAGATTAATGAGATGGTTTTACATCTACATCATCTAATTTCCATTATTGGTTTGAAAGGTATCATTTGACTAAGTTTTTATAATAATGTTGTCCCCAAAAAATGCCACTCATTTTTGGGACAACCTACAGATCAAAATCCTCTCTTCCCCTTTCAAAAATTATTCTGAGCATTTCATTTCTTCATTTTTCAAAGGTTTCTCTTAGATCTATGAACTCTGCAAACAGGCTCATTTCTACAAGTTCAACGGGCTTCACGACTTCTGCAGGTGGGTTCAATCAAAAGAATCAGTTTTTAACATTTGGTTATTTTCAGAATTGGTTCATCGCCTTGGTTTGAATAGAAATTTCCATCAGCAAGCATCAACAGTAGGTTCAACATTTGGTTCATCCCTTTCAAATGCATTGGTTCAAACTAATGGCAACCATTGATGGCCCCTCAAACATCAGATTTTAGAGTAAAGAGAAATCTGTGGAAATTCAAATAGAGTGTGGAACTTAAAGGAAGAACCAAGTGACTGGCTGGAAAGATAGCATGATAGCTCAAATCATAGTAGGAAGAGACAAAGATGAAAAAGAAAAAGTGAAGGAAAAGTCTGCCAAAAAAGGAAAAGCCTGACTAAAGAGAAAATCACCCAATGGAAAAAGACTGTTTACATCTATCATGCAAGAGTGGTGATTTTTGCCACCCTTACATCTTTTGGTTTCTTCTATGTAGGAGCGACAAATTTTGCCACCCATGCATTCCCATTTTCTCTCCTCTAGGTGCAAGGGCGGTGATTTTTTCCACCCTTACATGTTCTTCTTTGCTAACTCCTTAATGTGCATAGGTGGTAATTTTTGCCACCTATGCACAAGGACTTCTCCAATATGTAAGGGTGGTAATTTTTGCCACCCATACATTCCTTTCCCCTATTTTCCCTAACTCTGGGAAATTTTCATTTTTCCTATTTTCTGTGCCTGCTACCCTTTTTTCTTCCACTTTATGACCTACTCACACCTCATCCCTTTCAAGTGCATTTCCTTAATCATGATCATCAAATGTGCAGTTTTCCCAGATTGCATTTTTTCCCCTAATTGCACAATCACGATTCTTACTGTAATTTCTCTGAAGAAGTTGAAGACCATGAAGAAGACTAAAAATAAAGATTGAAGCTGTTCTTCTATGCTTTATTCAAAATGCACTTTGTAATTGCCTTGGGACATTTTCACATGCAATTTTGTAATGTGTAATTACATGTGAAAAATCTAGAAAAATATCTCAAAAGTCAAAGATGAGTCATCTTTGACTAAGATATTTTTATATTTTAATATTTTCTAATTTTGAAAGTTTCTCCCTATATATAGTGGAGACCTCTTTTGTAAATGGCTCTCTGATAATTGAGAGCAAAAACTCTGCTTAAATTGAGACACTTCTTGAGACTTTGTGCTCAACTTGTAAATCATATTTTGTTGAATGAATGAGAAGCAAGTTTATTTTAGACTTTGTGTTAAAGTGATCTGTGTTATTTAGGAAATAGTTCTTAAGTCCTCTTTCCTGATAATATCTTATTTGTTTGATTTAATAAGCAAAGTGTGTGTGTGTTGATATTATTTGAGGATGTGTCGAAAAAATAGAAGAGAGACTTTGAGCTACTTTTATCTTTGTGATCTTTTTATCTTTTGTAGTTTCAGGTGAAGACTTTGTGCTTCATTTTACTCTATGGTTATGCTTGTTCCAAGATCAGTGAAGGAGACAACGGAAGACTTTGTGCTTACTTGGGTTTCCTTGTGAACTTTGTTACTTACTTCAGGTGATTTTTTGCTCTACGCTGGATACCATTCCTAAAAGAAGAGGAATGTTGTTGGCCAATGACCAGGATTTCTCTCTCTTGTTCCTTATACATCACCTCTAAAAAAATAAAGGTGGATGTTGTTATACCACCCCAAGTATTATTTTTTGCTTAATTATATATACATATAGCGTGTAAATATTCATAGGGAACCTCCCCTTGATGAAAGGAGAGATTTACCTCGTCTAGATCTGGTAAACCCACAATTTTTGTGGTGTAAATCTTCCTGTGCTATGGTTGATATACCCATTTTGTCATCAGTTATTTGATGACAAAATATTCACCCAACAGTTTTTGGTGACTCCACTAGGGACACAATAATTTTGTGTAATTTGGAACCTCAAGTTTTAGATTGAAACATCACCTATGTCTTACCTAGAATCATTATAACCCTTATCCATTACATAGTTTGGTGACTCCGTTCCATGTCTTACCCATTATCATTATAGCCTTACCATCTTCCTCCATCTATGTTATATTATCTGGTCTACAAAACTAGAGTTGTTGGGAAGAACGTGCATTTTGAAGCCTCAAGCTTCAACTTGAAGTAGTTTCGGTCCCTTTTTCATTTGAAATTTGGTAACTCCATGTTACACAAGAAGCCAAAGATCTAAGGGTGTTTTTGACCCCATGTTTGAGTTGGTGCAACAGAGCAATTTTGATCTATTTCTTCCACCACCTTTCCTCCAACAATCTAGGAGTCTTCCTCATGACCTGATCAGGTCACCAACACAAGGTAGAGCTTCTTTTCCTACTATTAGTAGTGCCCTACCTATAAGTACCCCACCAAGATTTATTATCCCCACTTTCCATAATCCAATCATGGTAGTTCGAGGCCCCTGGGGTAACTCATTTGGACCACTCAACCTTACTCCACCTCTACATGAGCTTCCACATATTTCAAGGAAAAATTTCCCCAAATTCTTTGGTGATGGGAAAGTTCATCCTGATGAACACATCGCAGCTTTTAGCATAGCCGATGGCATAATAGGGGTGGAATTTAAAGACATAGCAATCAGGTTGTTCATGGAGACACTACAAGGCACTGCTACAGACTAGTTCTACCACCTACAGACTGGATTAGTGATTGACTAGGACACCTTAAAAGACAAATTTGAAGCCAGATTCAAGCCTGTAGAAGATGCACATGCATTGTTGGCCCAACTCACTCAGATGAAGAAGGAACCTGATGAGCTTATGAGGGACTTCATTTCTAGGTTCAACAAGTTGAGGCATAGGATTCCCATGATTGCCCAGCCGTCACCTCAGAATCTCAGTGTTTCTTCATCAACTCACAGCTGCCTGAAGTGAGTTTCTTATTGAGATGGGACAGACACATAGACCTTTTTGATGCTCAAGACTTGGCTACTGAGGTAGAAGATGACCTTATATTGGCTAGAAAGATAAGAAGAGATCCAAATAGAGGTAAATCTTCTCCTTCTTCTGAATACTCCCCTTCAGCCACCACTGATCCAATGGTGTAAAAGCTAGCAAATGAATTGCTTGTCCTCAAAAGGCAAATGGCACAAGCTATGTCTTTTGCTCCTCTATATAAAGATATACCCAGGAGGACATTCTCCAATCAACCATATCAAGGCAACACTGCCACAAGTCAAGGGCAACCAAATTGCCTTCCTCCCCCATAGAGAAACCTTGCCCTTGAAACACCTCCAACCAAATGAGCAGTTGGATATTTGGAAACAGAATATGATTTCTCTTTTCAACCTGAGTTTGATCAAGAAGAATTAACTGGTGACTCCCACATTAATTTCCTAAACTATCAAGATGAACCCAGAAGAGAAGGTAATGCAGTTGAGGGGTCATATGCTGTGTTCACCTGATTCTAGAACTAGTCAGCCTAGTAGGTTGACAAAGAGAAGATAGAGGAGCAAGCCCAACCAATAATTTCAATTGCTAAATGTGGAACCACTCTATCTTTCTAGCCAAAGGACCCAGTGGTTGCTAAAGAAGTAAGTATCCCAAATAGTTATTCAACTTCTACTTCAATTTTATAGTCTAGTCCTCCCTCCCCTCCCAAAAACTAAAAGGATGAACTCCCATCCTTTATGCCTAGTCCAATTCAGTCATTTGACATAACTAATCATGTCAAGAAGACCAAAATTCAAATCACTAAATTTGAAGTCTTGTAGTCCAACCCTAATTAGTTGGACAAGTTGGTACAAGATGTCAAGACCCAAACATCAGCCCCTAAAGCTCAAATTTTGTTTGAGTTTTCAGGCAGGGGTGATTACTTCTTGACCACGGAGGATGTCCATGTTCCTAGAGATGAAAGTTTGGTAGGTAATGATCTAAGAATTGATTCAACCTAGACATCAAAAGGATTAGTAGAGCGCAGTACAAATGAAAATGGGTCTTCCATCTCCAATGAAGAGAAATCTGATAGAAGATCCATTTTTGGTGATGTTTGGATCTGAGAAATGGATGGCAGCAATTCCTCTACAAGTGTTGGGGCCACGTTGGTGTTGATATCTCCTAAGGGGGATATTATTCCTTCTTTACATGAGTTGCAATTCAGCAACACCAACAACACTGCTGAGTATGAATCTCTATTACTCAAATAGGGAGCTACTTGAGACAAAGGAGATGTCAAGCCGGTGGTCTACCAGGCATCTGAAGGGGACAATCAAGACATGTACTGGATTAAACTATCAGAACAACAAATTATGGTAATAGACTAGGCTAATGCCCATCAAAATAAAAAAAGGGACTATGCAGGAGAATAAAGAATCATGGTTCTCAGACTAGAAAGCAAGTCTTGCCAAGGGGCAGCAAGAGAAGAGAACCAAGGGGAAGACATAGAAAGGTGGTTTCCTGGTGGAGAGTTGCATTCACCCATCACCGATTCTATGGACAAAATGGTTTCCTGCTAGTTTATCAGGATGACACACCATTTTCACTATCTCACAGTGGGTGGCATCTGAAGCGCTTCAAATCTTGAGGCATTATATAAGATCATCTGTACATATATATATCTGTATAGTCTTTAGTTCTATTTTCTACTTTTCATTTTTGTTTTTTAGAGCTTTTATTTTGGGTAGCATGACTCCATAGCCCAATGGCATGCTTCTAAGGCACTGGAGATTCGGGATTCTACTCCCTTCAATCAATTTTTGCAATAGAAGGAAGTACCCCAACTGGAGCCAGCTGTTGTCCACGAAAAATGCCACTCATTTTTGGGATAACCTACAGATCAAAATCCTCTCTTCCCCTTTCAAAAATTTTTTTGAGCATTTTGTTTCTTCATTTTTCAATGGTTTCTCTTAGATCTATGATCTCTGCAAACACGCTCATTTCTACAAGTTCAACAGGCTTCATGATTTCTGCAGATGGGTTCAATCAAAAGAATTAGTTTCTAACATTTGGTTATTTTTGGAATTGGTTCATCATCTTGGTTTGAATAGAAATTTCCATTGGCAAGCATCAACAACAGGTTCAACATTTGGTTCATCCATTTCAAACGCATTGGTTCAAACCACTAGTGACCATTGAATGCCCCTCAGACGTCAAATTTTAGAGTAAAGACAAATCCATGGAAATTCAAATAGAGTGTGGAACCTAAAGGAAGAACCAAGTGACTGGCTAGAAAGATAGCCTGATAGCTCAAATCACAGTAGGAAGAGACAAAGCTAAAAAAGACAAAGTGAAGGAAAAGTCTACCAAAAAAGGAAAAGCCCGACTGAAGAGAAAAGTGCTTGATGGAAAAAGACTGTTTGCATCCATCATGTAAGAGTGGTGATTTTTGACACCCTTGCATCTTTTGGTTTCTTCTATGCAGGAGCAAAAAAAAATTCCACACATGCATTCCCATTTTCTCTCCTCCAGGTGCAAGGGCAGAAATTTTTGCCACCCTTACACGTTCTTCTTTGCCGACTCCTTAACGTGCACAGGTGGCAATTTTTTCCACCTATGCACAAGGACTTCTCCAATATGTAAGGGCAGAAATATTTGCCGCCCATACATTCCTTTCCCCCATTTTTCCTAACTCTAGGAAATTTTCATTTTTCCTATTTTCTATGCATGCTCCCCTTTTTTCTTCCACTTTTTGACTTGCTCACACCTCATCCCTTTCAAGCCCATTTCCCTAATCATGATCATCAAATGTGTAGTTTTCTTAGATTGCTATTTTTTCCCCTCATTACACAATCACGTTTCTTACTACAATTTCTCTGAAGAAGTCGAAGACCATGAAGAAGATTGAAAACAAAGATTGAAGCTGTTCTTCCGTGCTTTATTCAAAATGCACTTTGTAATTGTCTTGGGACATTTTCACATGCAATTTTGTAATGTGTAATTACATGTGAAAAATCTAGAAAAATATCTCAAAAGTCAAAGATGAGTCATCTTTGACTAAGATATTTTTATATTTTTATATTTTCTAATTTTGAAAGTTTCTCCCTATATATAGTGGAGACCTCTTTTGTAAATGGCTCTCTGATAATTGAGAGCAAAAAATCTGCTGAAATTGAGACACTTCTTGAGACTTTGTGCTCAACTTGTAAATCATATTTTGTTGAATGAATGAGAAGCAGGTTTATTTTAGACTTTGTGTTAAAGTGATCTATGTTATTTAGGAAATAGTTCTTATGTCCTCTTTCCTGATAATCTCTTATTTGTTTGATTTAATAAGCAAAGTGTGTGTGTTGATATTATCTGAGGATGTTTATAAAAGATAGAATAGAGACTTTGAGCTACTTTTATCTTGGTGATCCTTTTATCTTTTGTAGTTTTAGGTGAATACTTTGTGCTTTGTTTCACTCTACGATTATGCTTGTTACAAAATCGGTGAAGGAGACAACGAAAGACTTTGTGCTTATGTGGGTTTCCTTGTGAACTTTGTTACTTTAGGTGATTTTATTCTCTATGCTAGATACCATTCCTAAAAGAAGAGGAATGTTGTTGGACAATGACCACGATTTCTCTCTCTCTTGTTCCTTGTACATCACCTCTGAAAAAAGAGAGGTGGATGTTGTTATACCGCCCCAAGTATTATTTTCTACTTAATTATATATACATATAGCATGTAACTATTCATAGGGAACCTCCCCTTGATGAGAAGAGAGATTTACCTCATCCAAATTTGATAAACCCACACTTTTCATGGCATAAATCTCCCTGTGCTGTGGTTGATATACCCATTTTGTCATCAATTAGTTGATGACAAAATATTCACCCAACAAATAATATTTTTTTATTTTGGGTATAATTTTAACTAGAGTGTGTGAAATTTGATGCATTAGTATTAATATTAAGGGATTGAGTTTCCCTGTGAGTATTATCATGCACTGCACTAGTGCATGATAAGCATTGGTGGAAAAATAAGCACTATTAGCATGGTTACCATGTGTAGCAAAAGATGCACTAGTAGCATGGTTAAGGGTAAAGGTATTTTTAAGAGGCCCAATATCATTTTAACCTTAAATATTAGTAGATACACTTTGCATGGAGGTTTAATAAGTCATAGAAGAAGATGTCATGGTGTGTGAAGGAGACATACTAGAATGAAAAGGTTGAGATGTGAAGAAAGTGGTTCCCCAAAATATATGAGAGAATTTAGGGGAAGGTGAAGGAGTTTATTCTAATTGAGGACATTTTGGGTAATTTTTCATGTTAAATCCAAATACCAACCCATACAATTCAAAACTTTTCTTTTTAGTTGCAAGCCTATTCTAGGTTGTCTAAAACTACATATTTTGGATTTAAAATATAAATTTAATTTTTTAAATGTTTAAATTGGATTATAAAATTAATTAAAACATTAAAATTACCTTTTACCATATTAATTTGAATTACATTAGCCTTAGTATTAAGTTTTGTAAGTTGAAAAGGTCTTTTAATGCAAGTTTAAGCCCAAAAACACCCACTTTTAGACTGCCACATGCCAAATTTACCCATGTAAATTTGTAAAAATACTTAATATTTGTTTTAAAATGATAAAATAATCATGGTTATCCTTATACTTCTATAAAATTTGTGGTGGAAGACTAAATTTTTAATAAAATACAAAAAAAGGCCTTTTTCATGCACATTTCATAAAAGATTATAAAATTTTATAGCTTTTCCATATAGATGAATCCATGAATAGGAGAAAAAAGGAATAAAAATTATTTTTGAAAATTTTCATGGATTAATGAGGAAAAATATCCCCAAAATTGGTCTCTTATAGTCACCTCGCTTCTTTGCATATAGAGACAAACCTTCAAGTTTATAGTTGGTATGGTTTGGAGAGAAGATTTAGGTTTAAATTTTTTGCTAGAGAAACTAGACTAAGATAAATTATTTTTAAATTAATTGGTTATAAAATTGTTTATCTCTCCCACATGAATCATCCATTTGAAGTGAGGACATATAATTGAGGTCTTGCATCCAAGAAGGTAGTCAGATTTCTAGAATTTCTCCTTATCAAGGCATCATTTCATGAAAATTCAAGTTTATAGGGATTATCAGGGATAGGTACCTCATTTATGTTTCATCCATTAGTAATTTTATACAATTTTAGGGTCATACAAATCTAAAGAAGATAATAAGTACAATCTGATCTTGGTATACTTCTAAAGGAGATTGTATGATCAAGGAGAGAGAAAACAAGTTTTATTTAAATATTATTTATAGGGTTTCCATAATTTTACATGTCCTCCAAGAAATATTATCAATTTTACATGAAGTTTCATATCCAAGAAGTTCATCAATGGCTCTCAAGCATCTCTAAATAATCCTTGTTTAGTAATAATTAAGGTTTCTTAGTATATTTTAAGGTATCTAACATATTCAGATGTTTCAATTTCACCTTGTTATCCTCCTCCAATGGCCTCTAAATTGATATATCATGGAGGTATGGGATAACACTTATATTATCCCTTTAAACTAGTCATGACATATAAAAATCCATGCTATAACACCTTCATATTGTCTACCTTCATCCTCACTATCATACACTACCTTTTCACTATTGTAAGGCTTCTTTGTTCACCCTTATTTCAAGTGTTCCATCCTTCATTAATGTCATAACCCCACCTCCATCTCCATCTAGCCATCCATCGCCAAGAGGAGGAAAGAAAAAGTGAAGGTTTTCATGGTCATATAGGCTAGCCTTGAAGATATGCACACTTTGAAACCACTACTAATAGTAAAAAAATGATCACTTACAACCAATAATGAAACACAATCAAGGTGTTCTAAGAAAATTTGACCTTGAAGGGCTAAAATGCATAGTAAATCTCATGGCGAAGGTTTAATAATTACATCAAATTTACTGACTTAAAGGATAGGTTTACTGAGATGTTTTGTGACTCCCTCAAACTCCAAATTCAAATCATATCCACATAGGATGACCTCATACAATCATTATAGTATACTACATAGTCATTATGAAAGAAAGATTATGGCATCAAGGTATTAGGGTTAGTTGTAAATATTGGAGGTTTCAAGGATTCTTAATCCATATTTTGGTTTCAGTCATGGATTATCAAAGAGGAAACCATAAAAGGATCAAGTGTCTTGACACCACTACCTACAGGCCTGCTTTTAAGGTTATAGCCTATAGTTGATAAGGGTTTTGAAAATAAAGAGACATATAAAGGTGATGAGAGGATAAAACAATACAAATTCATGGATAATCATGAGTATTATTAACCTCAATACAAAGCTTAAATAATAATATAGGTATAATTCAAGAACCATTAGGAAAGGCATAAGAAAAGTTGACCTATAGCCAACCTAGATTGCATTGCTACAATCAAGAAAGTGGAGTAGTTATTGAAAACACCTAAACGGTATAGAAAATTTAAAGGAGGGATTGAGTTTAGAGATAATAATGATGAGAGAGAATCAAGGAGACCTTGTTTTTTTATTCAAACTCTCCAAACACAAAGAGACCCTATTATAGTCTATACAAGCTTGCATAGTCAATCATAGTTAAGTAAAGGGTTATTGGAGTGGTTTGTTTCCAAATTGATGGGAAAATGTGATAGAAAAGATTCATATTAAATAAAATAATTCAATAGAGTAATAATATATGAACTCATTAATATGATGGATATGGTTTCAAACATGATATCTAATCAGGTTCACCCAAAAAATAGATGCCTACAACCATAGAAGCATTGTTAGTACACAGCCCTATATTTACTCTCTTGAAGACTTAGGTAAAGTGATACAAATAGAAATTCATGGTATGAAATATTCATAATGATGATAAATGATGACAAAATATCAATTTAGGGTTTATAAACACCTAGTGCTATAGTCAATCACCTTGAAAATTAATACCTATAGTCATGAAATTATAACTTATCTCCAAGGTTATATGAAGGATAAGGGTTAAAGGTATATAAATAAGGTTTAATGTACAAGATAATGGTATGAAGTAACCACATGTAAAAATGATGAGATGATCATGTTATAGAGGATGAAGGTAATGCTAAAGGACTCAGATTAGTTAGTCCAAACTCTTATAAAGCACACCTACACCCATAATAAGGCTAAAAGCCTTCCATTCAAGCTAGTACATAAATTGAGAGGTAGATTTCTTAAGGAGTTTCATATAAAATTAAATATGATGATTAAATAATAAAATTATCATAAAGATATTAACATGATGATAGGTTTAACACTAAGATAATACAATTGAAGTTAATAAATAAACACCTACAACGAATAAATGGCATTATCCTCTCACAGTCATGAGCAAGATGCATATAAGATATCTTTCAAGTTAAGATATGGACATATGAAGATATATAATGACAAAAAAGTACATATTTATCATATTTAATACATTTTTCATGTTTTAAAACAATGCTAACTCAATGATAATGAAGGTACATAGGCTAATTGTATGGATTTGGACTGTGTAAGGTGTGAGAACACAGTTTAGAGGGAAAATATGCCAAAGGAGTGAGAGAAAGGTTAAACATATTTTTAAAGGTATTAAAGGTGAAAATTCATGGTGTAATATATATCAATCAACTCCATTCCCTCCAATGAACACCTACAATAATGTTTATAGGGTATAAGTCTTGAAAACCTATAAAAAGGAGGGATGTTGTGATAGACAACATGATCCACTAAGTGAATAATGAAGGGTAAATGAGGGATAAATAAGGTTTTTAATGACATATTAAATGCCTATAAAAATTTATTAATACTCAAAGACTTAGTACACATAGTCTCCTATTATGAAAATGCAACCATAGTCAACATTGTAAGCCTTTTCTAAGGAAATGGTAGATTTAGAGCTCCTATAGGTAGAATAAAGACCTATTTTTTGTTAAAATACATCTATATGACCACATAAAAGTCATAATTATTGTGGATATTTATTTTTATAAGTGGAAGTGCCCACTATTTTTACACAATCATCAACATGTTCATTCGTAGTCACCATTGGAGTAGGCAATGTTTTTGAGGTACATACAGTTATGGTAGGGGTTTTAAATACATTAGAGTGTTTAATAATAATTATATACTAATTTTAAATATTAAAATAACCTTTAAAGAGTGATAAAACTCTAGTTTCTATACAAACCATGTCCTTGAGGGCTAAAATAAGTATGCAGGCCTATAACACCAAAAGACACTTATAGCCCTACCAATCAAGATGACACATTGAGAATGATATGAAGGGATGTTTCAGACCCATGATGATGATTTTGATTAGGGATAAGTAATTTAGGATTGATTTTCATTCCAAAAAGTAAATTTGAATTTTGTAGTCAATACACCCATTCAAGCCACGTGATCTAGTGCTCGTATCTTTCACCAAATGAAAAGTTTGGATAAAAACTCCTATATTTATTTGATTAAACATATTAAATTATAATTCATGAAAAATTGAGGTTGGTTGAGGGTCTGGTCTCTATGAAAAATTGCCAAGAGCACAAGTATTTCTAGAATACTTGCAAACCCTATAGGCAAATTTATTTATGTAGGCATATTCTCATACTATTTGCATGGGAGCCCAATATTCTCAGGGAAGTTGTGGGGTTATTTATAATAAACATTAATGAAAATAATTTTTTTTTGGATTTCTTTACTTTATGAACCGTCGTTAAGAAGGTTCACCTCCAAAACCCTCATAATGACTAGTTTTGAGAAAATTGAATTTTTGAAATAAAATAATCATTAATCAACCTAGAAAATATTAAAACATTAATTAAAATCAAATAGGGTCCCAAAAATGGTAATTTATTATACAAAATTATACATATCATGGGATAAAATAGGTTTTTGAGAGAAAAAAGCATAAAAGATTAGGTACAAGATAGTTTACATAAAATCCAATCTATGGAGATCAAACTTTGGAACTTTTAATTCAAACTAAAATCATTAGGTGATAAAAACTATTCATGTAGGTTTCCTTATCAACTCATCAAAAATATCCACTCTATAGAAAATTTAGGAAAATTGACCTAGTCAACTAGTTTGACCAAGTTATGGGTGTTTCTTCATCAAAAGGAGATATTTCATGACATAATGGATTTTTTTAGGTCTAATGTCACCATTTTTGTAGTTTTTAAAAGTTTATATGTAGTTTATCATGGTATTTTAGTGAAATAAGAAGGCTACTAGGCCTATTTGGTTTAGTAAGCCTATTTGATCAATCAAACATAGATAAAATTAATGTTGAAGAGATATCAAAGGAGTTAATATGGATTTTTCATGATGTATAACTATAATTAAAGTGGATATTTAATTCATAGTCATCCTTAAATTTTTATTTCATGCAAATAAGATCTTAAGTAGGAGTTAACTTTTCTTAAAGGCCAATTACTCTGAGTTGACTAATCATGAGTTAACTTCCAATCCATGAATACTCCTTGATATTTATACAATAAGGTCATTCACATACTCTTTAAATCACTTAAATTGTAGTTAATTATACAAAATATGGCATATAAAGCATGTAATGAGAGATTTAATAAGTCAATAAGGGCCATCACCTTATTCCAATGCAAGAAATGAGATCATGCAAAGATCATGAAAGTATTAAACACAAGGATACTTCTTGAAGGATTTTACTATCAAACTAAAATGATAATTAGACTTGAATTTAATTGTTATTTTACCTTCTTCTCTCTTTTACACCAATCTCTTAGCTATTTCTCTTTCTATCTTCTATATATTTAGGCTTTCAAGCTAATTTTCAAGAGCCCTCTCTTGGGCATGATTAAAATCTACCAAGAGTGAGATTTATAACATTTTGAGATGATTAAAATAACTATTTTTAGACTCCTATATTCTGGTATAGTGTGTTTATGCTAGTTGATTTTCACATGTGGTAGTACTTTCTCTAATGGTAGGTCCTAATCTCACTTAGTTACTAGTATGCCATCTTATGTAGGTCATGTTTAATGTTTGATGTCATTTAACTGAGCTAATAATGGATATACTAACTAGTTAGTGCATTGAATTAGGCCTATTCCATCATTTACCTCATGATTTAATCACCTAATAAAACCTTTATATGATATATTGTTGCATAGGAGTCCTTTGGAGTTATAGATTCAGTGATTTACTTGTTTTATCAGTGGTGTATGAGCTCAAATTGAGTGGATGAACTAGAAATATAGGTGTATCACCAATATTAGAATAGGATTTACATTTTAGTTTTATTTTAACCCTAATCATCCCAAAAAGTATAGTAGGTTTTAATAAGCTAAGCATCAATGATACATCAAAGGAGCTAGCCTCATCAAAACTAGAGGTCTACTCTGAGTGAAGGTGTCCCACTATATTAGACCATTCCAATATTAATCCAGGTGTGAAGGAGATCCTAAGAAATAAACCTTTAGTAGAGTGTTATCTGGCTTGCTAATAGTTTTGGCATGCTCAGTGGGACACAAATTCAACCATTAGAGTAAAAATTTGTAACATATTGGTCTTCAAAAATTATTTAAATTACTCTTATGGTCCTTATCTTAGAAGTAAAAGGCAATTTTTCATAATTCAATTGATTTTCATGTGTTTTCTAGGATATGGAAACCTATAGAGAAGAATTTTATCATTCATCTCCTTATTAGTAGTTCCAGTATGATCCATATACATATCATCATCACACATATCATCCCTACCATGATTCATATCAGCCTTATAATAAGCCTCAATAATCATATACATAACCTTATCATCAGTATAATGACTCATACCAATCATATGACAACCCTCATGAACCTTTTTATCTCCCTAATTAGCCTAATCAAGTCCCAAAACAATCCATCTCAAGCGTCAAACAAACCCTATTTGGCTATGAGAAAAAGATGATAAGCATATATACTCAAAAGAGATATGGGCAAGAGATTTACAAGAATGAAATTTAGAACATGAGAGATCATTTGTAGCAAGTTAACGAGGTATGTGCATATTTCATAAGGAAAGGCCATTCAAATTTCATTGATGGTATCCTATACATAGGTGGTCTAATTTTAAGCATTAAAGAAAGGTTGGTGGTCAATGAGAAACACCAGGGTCACCATAATCAACAACATATTCCCATTGAGCTTCCTTTTTCTCTTCATGATTATGAAACAAATGTATATCATGACCCTTAGGATTTTTCATTGACCTTGGCTAGATTTTTTACCTAGAAGTCTATCCAAGAGAGGCCTCAAAAGGTTGAAGAAGTATGTTTTATAGAGTCTAATTTTTAGATTTCATATCATATCATATAGGAACCTTCATCTTAAATTTTGTAGGGAGAGATATCTAGTGAATTAGTTCATGAATTTGAGGCTCATATAACCAATCAAGTTGAGCTTACGAATTAACATCTTCAATATTTAATGATAGATGCAAAGGTAATAGATTAGTAAGTTACTTTTTGCACACCCATGGCTATAACAAGTACAAAAGAATAAACTCCTAAACCCAAGTTCATGACTTGTAAATAGGTAAAATAGTCTAAGGTGAGTGAAGAACATTCAATTTTAAGTTAAGATGCCAATGTCAAAAGTAAGTAGGTAGTCATTCAACCTCCACTCCTTCCTCCTCAAAATCCCAAAGCATTTCCTTCATGGAAATATATTCAAGATACCTTGGAGGAGAGAGAGTAGGTAAATATGATTCAAGTTGAGAAACCTTAATAAAATAATCAATCATCTATGGTAACTTATTTGGACCTTTCTCATCTTCTTGAGTATTTTCAGTGGTTTACCATGCCAATTCTTGAGAAGGAGCCTCTCCTTTATGAGGTGAATAAATAAATTTCAGCTAAAGTGTTAGGATATGAGAAAGAGGTTTTAGTTGAAGATGAGGAGGAAATCATCATTAAGACACTGACAAGTAAGGATATCCATGCCTTAGTCTTTTATAATGTCAAATAAGATGAATTTCAAGATGATCTATAATTGTAATATGAGATCCAAGAAGAAGAGGTTTTAGATGTGAAACAATATTTTTCTCAAGAGATTCTTGATCACATAATAGTTGTCCCACATCAAGATGTTTCTCAAGAACTTGTATAAGTTATTATTTATGAGTGCAATCTAACCAAAGAAGACAACTATCAAGGTAATGATGATGACTTTTGGTAGTAATACATGGATATTTATCATTAATATCAAGATGTTAAATGTATCACACTTCATATAGAGGATGTTAAAGACCAATATCTACTAAATCTATCAAGTTTTTCCCAAAATAAGAACAAGTTCATGATGATGAAAAGAATGAAGAAGTGTTTATTGAGGTAGTACCTCAAATAATTGTTCTTAACCATAAATAAGATGAAGAGATATTGTCTTTTAGCATTTCTAAAGAGATACAAGAGGTCAATCATGAAAATCTTAACAAGTCACTTATCCATGTGGATAAAAGTGAAGGTATAATGGAAGACATATGAGATCATTGTTAGTGCATGATTGAAAAATAATTAGCATTATTATTGTAAAGTGGAATAATATGGGAGGAGGATGATTGGGTATTGGATATATATATATATATATTCAATCCATACACCTAAGAATAAAAGTAGGAGGCCAAGCTACATTATCAAGAATCCATGAACATCCAATTGATCTAATCTATAAGAAGAGGCTATTAAGAGATGGATAACATGTTTTAAAGTTACATGGTAGATAATATAGCTTTCCATTTGATCCTGAAAGAATATTCTGACTTCAGGTTAACAATTTTAAGTTTGTCTTGTTTCAATAAGTGAATATCACAAGTATTAGTTTGCTTCCATTTTGTTGTGTTTGTCTTATTTTCTTATTTCCTTAGGTTATTTATCCTTTCTTAGTTTACTTGTTGTGTCCTTTCAGTCTTGTTGATGTCATAGTCAAAATAGGTATATCAAAGTTCAAAAGTTTGTTTTCCAATCAAGAGAGTCGTCAAGAAATATCTTAAATTGCCATTGTCATGTGAAATCTAGTAGATTATTTTGACCAATAGGGTAGTCAACCCTTTTGAGTCACTATAAATGTTGGTAATTTGGCCTATCAAATCCAAATACCAATCCATATAATTTAAAACTTTTCTTGATAGTTACAAGCCTATATAGGTGGTCTAAAACTATATATTTTGGTCTAAAAAGACAAATTTTAGTCTTTAAATGCTTAAATTAGAATAAAAAATTCATTAAAACATTAAAATTACATTTTACCATATTAATTTTAATTATATCAACCTTATTTTTAATTTTCATAAGTTGAAAAGTTATTTTAATGTAAGTTTATGCCCAAAAAGCCTAGTTTTAGATGCTCACGTGCCAAATTTACCAATTTGAAGTTTTAAAAAGACTTAATATTTTTTTTAACATACTAAAATAATAATTTATATCCTTATATTTGTATAAAAGTTGTGGTGGAAGACTAAATTTTTTAATAAAAGGAAAATAAGAGCCTTTTTCATGCACATTTCATAAATGAGTACAAAATTGTATTGATTTCCCTAATAATTGAAGCCATGGTTAGGAGAATAAAGGGTTAAAAAATAGTTTCATGTATGAATGAGGAAAAAAATCCCAAAACCAGTCCCCTAAAGTCACCTTGATTCTTTGCACATAGACATAGACCTTTAGGTTTGCAGTTGGTATGGTTAGGAGAGAGAAGATTCAAGTTTAGAATTTTTGCAAAAGAAACTAGACTTAGATAACTTCCTACTAGATCATGTGGTTATACAATTATTTACCTATCCATCATTAATCATCCATTTTAATTCAAATCATACATATATATTCTTGCATCCAAGAAAGCAATCAGTTTTCTATACTTTTTCATCACCAGGGAATCATTTCAAGAAAATCTAAGTTTGAAGGGATTCTCAGGGACATGTACTACATTTCCATGTCATCCATTAGTCAACTTAATCATGTGTTATTCTCATAAACATATAAATAATATAATGATTAAAATCTCTAGCTTGGCATGATTCTAAAGGAGATTGTATGGTTAAGGAGAGAGAAAGTAACATCAAGTTTTCTTGAAATATTTTTTGATAGGGTCTCCATCATGTTCACATGTCCTCTAAGAAATATTATAAATGTTTCATGAAGTTTTATATCCAATAATTTCATCAATGGCTCTCAATCATCTCCAAAGAATCCTTATTTAGAAAAAATTGAGGTTTCTTAGCATATTTTAAGGTACTTAGCATATTCCTAGGTTTTAGTTTCACCTTGTTATCCTTATCCAATGGCCTCCAAATTGATATATCCGGTAGGGAATGAGATCATTATTCTAGTTTACCTTCAAAATAGTCATGAAATACCAAAATAAATGCTAAAATACCTTAATATTTTCTACCTTCATCCTCACTATCATACACTACCTTTGCATTGTTTTAATGCTTCTTTGTTTACCCTTATTTCATGTGTTCCATCCTCCATTCATGTCATCACCCCCTCCATCCATATCCATAACACCATCCATCACCAAGAGTTTCCATGGTTTTAGAGGATAGCATTGAAGATATGAACACTTTGAAACCACTACTAACAGTTACAAAATGATCACTTACAATCAAGAATGAAACACAGTCAAGGTGTTCCAAGAAAATGTGATCTTGAAGGGATAAAATGCATAGTAAAGTTCATGAAGAAGGTTAAATTATTACATAAAATTGTTTTAATTGTATTACACAGTCACTAATATGTTTATTGACTCCCCCCAAATCCAAATTCAAATCATGTCCATATAAGATGACCTCATACAATCATTATAGTATACCACATAGTCATTATGAAAGATAGATTATGGCATCAAAGTATGAGTGTTACTTGGAAATATTGGAGGTTTACAAAATTATTAATCAATATTTTGTTTTAATTCATGTATTATCAATAAAGAGGAAATAATAAAAGGCTCAAGTGTCTTGAAACCACTACCTACAACCCTACTCTTAAGGTCATAGCCTATAGTTGATAAGGGTTTTGAAAATCAAGAGACCTATCAAGGTGATGAGAGGATAGAACAATACCAATTTATAGATAATCATTAATATTATTGACCTAAATATATATATTAAATAAAAATATAGGTATAATTTAGGAACCATTAAGAAGGCACAAGAAAATTTGACCTACAACTAGCCTAGATTGCACTACTATAGTCTAGAAAGTGGACTAGTTCTTAAGAAGACCTGAAGGGTATAAAACATTTCAATGAAGGTATTGATTTTATAGATCATCATTATGAGAGAGATTCAAGGAGACTCTATTTTTAATTAAAACTCTCCAAACACAAAGATACCCTAATATAGCCCGTACAAGCCTTAATAGTCAAGCATAGTAAAGTAAAGGGTTGTTGGAGTGGTTTGTTTCCATGTTGATGGCACAATGTGATAGAGAAACTTCATGTTAAAGAAAATAATTCAAGAGAGTGATGAGATATTAAATAATTAAGAGGATGTATAGGGTTTCAAATATGATACCTAGTTAGGTTCACCCCTAAAATAGATAACTACATCTATACAAGAGTTGTTAGTATGTAGTCTTATCTTCACTCTCTTGAAGACTTAGGCAAAGTGATCAAAATATAACTTCATGGTATGAAAGATTCATAGTGATGATAAATGAGTACAGAGGATAAATTGAGGGTTTCAAAACACCTAGTGATATATCCAATCACCTTGAAAATCAATACTTATAGTCATGAAAGTATAGCTTATCTCCAAGGTTGTATGAAGGATAAGGGATATTGATCTATAAAACATGTTTCATATTCAATATAATGGTATGAAGGAACCAAATGTAAAAATTATGATATAATAAGTCTATAGAGGATAAAGGTAATTACAAAGGACTCATCTCAGTCATTCCAAACTCTCATAGAGCACACCTACAACCATCATAGGGATAAAATCCTTCCATTCAAGTTAGTACACAAATTGAGAGGTAGAGTTCTTAAAGAGTTTCATATCAAATTAAATAGGATGATTAAATAATATAATGATAATAAATATATTAACATGATTATAGGGTTACACACTAAGGTAATATAGTCAAAGTCAATAAATAAACACTATAGCCAATAGATGGCATTATCCTCTCATAGTCATGAGCAAGATACAGATAAGATATATTTCATGTTAAGAAATAAACATATGAATATATATAATGATAACCAATTAAATATTTATCATCTGCAAGACCTTTTTCATGTTTTAAAACAATTCAAACTCAATGAGGATGAAGGTAGATAGGTTAACTATATAGATATGGATTGTGTAAGGTGTGAGAACATAGTTTGGAGGGAAAATATGCCAAAGGAGTGAGAGAAAGGTTCAAATTATTTTGAAAGGTATTTAAGGTGAAAAATCATGGTGTAATACATCTCATTCAACTCCATTCCCTCCAATGAACACCTATAATAATGTTGATAGGGTGTAAGTCTTGAGAGCCTATAAAGAGGAAGGATGTTATGATAGGCAACATGATCCACCAAGTGACTAATGAAGGGTAAAAGAGGGATAAAGAAGGATTTTAGTGACTTATTAAAGGAATATAAAGCTTTATTAAGACTCAAAGACTCAATTAAAATGTGTAAACATAGTCTCCTATAATTAAAATGTAGTCACAATCAACGTTACAAGACTTTTCTAAGAAAATGGTAGATTTAGAGATCCTATAAGTAGAATAAAGGGTAAAAGTCATCTATATTACCAAGTAAAAATCATAATTTCATTGTAGAGGTTTTTTTAGAAGTAAAAGTACCCATTATTTTTACACATTCAACATGTCCATTCATAGTCACCATTGGAGCAGATAGTGTTCTTGAGATACATACAAGTGTGGTAGGGGGTTAAAAATACATTTGGGTTTTTGAAAAGAATGATATAATGGTTTTATGTATTAAAATCACCTTTAAATAGTGATCACATTATAGTTTATATATAAACCATTCCATTGGGGGCTAAAATAAGCAAGCAAGCCTATAGCACCAAAAGACACTTGTATCCCTACCAAGAAATATGACACCTTGATAGTGATATGAAGATACTTTTTAGGATCCATGATGATTATTTCAATCAAGGAGAAGTAATGTAGGAGTCATTTTTAGTCCAAAGAGGAAATTCAAACTCTATAGTCGAGACACCCATTCGAGCCACTTAATCAGGTGCTTATATCTTTCACCACGTGAAGAGTTTGGACAAATGATATTATAATTATTTTATTACTCATATTAAATTATATTTCATGAAAAATTTAGGTTGGTTGAGGTTCTATACTTTATGAATAATCACTAAGAGTACAAGTATGTCTAGAATACTTGCAAACCTTATAGGCAATTTTTTTTACGTAGTTATACTCTCATAGCTTTTGCATGGGAGCCCAATAGTATTAGATAATTTGAGGTTTTATATATACTAAAAATTCAAGGAAATAATTTTGGGTTTGGAGGTTTGTACTTTATGAACCATCATTAAGAAGGTTTAGCTTCAAAACCCTCCTAAACCCTCATAATGACCTATTTTGAGAAAAGTTGATTTTATTGCAATCAAATCCTCATGAATAAACTTGAAACCTCTTTAAAAATTAATAAAAATCAAAGAGGGTCCCAAAAATTGTAATTTATTATATTTAACTATATGGATCATGGTATAAATTAGGCTTTTGAGATAAAAAAGAATAAAAAATAAGGTACAAGGTAGTTTACATGAAATATAATCCATGGAGATTAAATTTTGGAACTTGTTCTTAATACTAAAATAGTTAAATGATAAAAATATTCTTGAAAGTGTCTTTATCAGCTCAACTATAATAACCACTCCAAAGGAAATTTAGACAGACTGACGTAGTCAACTAGTTTGACCAAGTTGTAGGAGTTTCTTAATGAAAAGGAGATATTTCATGATATGAGGGTTTGTTTTAGGTTTAATGTCACATTTTTTATGTTTTCAAAGTTTATATGTAGGTTCTCATGGACTTTTAGTATAATAAGTAGGATACTAATCATATTTGGCCTAGTAGGCCTATTTGATCAATTAAATAAAGATAATATTAACATTGAAGAACTATCAAAGGAACTCATATGGATTTTTCATGCTGAATAACTAGCCTTCAAGTGGATATTTCATGCATATTGAATATTAAAGTTCCATTTCATGTAAATAATGGATTATGTGGGAGTTAACTTGTCTTAATTGTCAATTACTCTAAGTTGACTAATCATGATTTAACTTCCAATCCATGCATATTCCTTGAACTTCATGCAATAAGGTCATACACATACTCTTGAACTAACTTAAAGTGGATTTAATTATCCAAAATATGGTATATAAAGCATGTAAGGAGAGCGTAAACAAGTCAAGAAGGGCCCACCACCTCATTCCAATACCATAAAGGAGATCATGCAAAGATCATGCAAGTATTAGACACAAAGATATTTATTGAAGGATTTTGTTATCAAATTGAAATGAAAATTAGAATTGAGTTGAATGGGGAGTTGACCTTATTCTCTCTTCTACACCAATCTCTTGGATATTTCTCTTTCTATCTTCTATATATTTAGGATTTCAAGACAATTTTCAAGATCCCTCTCTTGGGTATGATTAAACTCTACCAAGATTGAGCTTTATAACCTTTTGAGAGAAATAAAATAAATATTTATAGATTATTATATTCTGGTATAGTGTGTTTATGTTAGTTT